>CM077794.1:2884089-3424089 GCA_039737535.1 Lagodon rhomboides
TCAAGTTTACAATTTCGGCATCAATGCTTACACCCACAGTGAGCATAATACTAGCAGATAGCATCTGTTAGACAGTAATGAATACAGACCCTTGCCCCAAAGCTGTCTATCTAGGCCAAGAAATTGCTAGAAGGGACTTATTTGCTGTACCTGAATTTCTATGGGTTTATCTGTCTCCCAATGTCTCCCCAAAGCAGGCCTAATCTGGGAGGCTGACCCATACTGCCCCAGGCTAGATCAAACTTAGGGCTGAAGCTACGTCTCTATCCACAGTCCCAGCAATGCCACCCTTTGATAGTCGTAGGTCCAAATCCTTTAAATGTCGGGCAGACTTTGAGAGACACTACAGCTCAGGAAAAGAAGCAGCCACTTGCTCAGAGCTTACATTCTCTGGGGAAAAGCAATGTCCCACTTTCAGGAAAGGGGTGAGAGTACCTTCCCATCACTTCGGGCATCACTTGGAGGCTGTGGCAGCAGGTATGAGGACATTCATGGTCCCAAATGGTTTTGTGAATGCGGAGAAGTGGCCTCCATCTCACTGCCTCCTGTCTCATGCATCACACTTATGAAGTGATGGAGGCGAGGGGTTGGATCCAAAGGGATTTAAGTCCAGAATGCAAGGTGCTGGCTGACACCCAGCATTGTGTTGCTCTTACAGCAGCACTGCACAGCAACAAGAAGCGCACACAGACTGTGTTTTATCAATCATCATTTTTTGTTAAATTATGATTTGCCAATATTTTGAATCCAGTATTCCTCATATAAGGGTCAGATTTCATTTGTCACACCTGCAGTTGAATGACATCCTACAAGTGGTTTTGTTAAAGGAACAGTTTGCCCGCATGAAAAAACAGTCATTTTCTATTCACCACCTTCAGGAGAGTCAGATGATGGAAAGTCAGATGTAGTTTCACAGTCCACAAAACATTTCTGAAGCTTCACAGCAAAACAGCATCGCAGCATTCTCCTAAACAAACAACTTGTAGATGGGTGACTTTTAAAACGGCTGAAATTAAACATCAAATGGTTCCATAGAGTTTGCCTGAAGTATCAGAGTCTCTGAGGCCCCAAGACGTTATTTATACCCTGGGTATTTATTTATACCCAACATATGGCGGAACTTCAGACGGGGTGCATGCTAACGCTTTTAACCAGATGTGGGGGACTTGAGTCACATGACACATGACATGAATTTGAGGACTTGAGACTGGTGTGATTAAAGAAAGACTGGGCTTGACTTTGACTTGGTTTTCACGACTTGAGACTTGAGTTAGACTTGAGACAGAAGATGACTAAAAAAGACGTGTCTTTCTTTGATTAAATATTAGTATTTTCTACATAATGATAAGTTACATTTTGTTTTTGAAACATAATTTTGATGACAGCAGTGAGAAGGAAACAGCGGTATGCAAGGCAGTGATGTTGTGTGTCCTGCCTCTGAGGGATTGAAATGCAGAATCCAGAAAGGACGCACTCACTATTGACGCACCCAGGGGACATACTAGATTTTTTCCAGTTGTTAAGGAGAAAGATGCAACACTGTTTTTCTGTGAAAGTTTTGTAGACTATAAAACTTCACCCAATGAACCATCAGCATGGGGTTGAGTAGATAATGACTGAATTTCATTTTTGGGTGAACTTTAACATAGTGGTTCGCTGGATCCGGTGTCTTTAATGTTTCTCAGCAATAAGATGTGCAGCCTTAAATTGTATAAAAATGCTTACAAATTCTACTTAACTGGCTTAACTTTCTCTTGACTCGCAGGGAACAACTGGGAGTATTAAAGCATACGTTAGGGCTATATGTCTTCATTAATATGTGGAGAATAGCACAAACAGCTAAAGGTTCAGTCCTCACTGGTATTGCACGCTCAAATAAGCTTTAGATTGTATCTTTCTTTTCAAATTTGCCTTCATCTTTAAGTTAGTTATTGTCATTTAGGGGAAACATAAAACTGTACAAAGAGCTCGTGCAGAGACCTTTGAAGGACAATTTAAGGGGAACCTCAGGGGGGAGACATCTCTGAAGTGGATAAATGTTTCATTGCCATCGGGTTACAGGGAAAAAGAGATTTTCCTGGGTGTCGAGGTGGAAGAGAAGGCATTGGGCGGGTGAATGAAATGAGGCGAAATAAGATGATGCATTGCAAACAGTCAGAGAAAAATGGAAATATAGAGAGAATGATGCAAAGATAGTGTGGAGTGGGGTGCGGAAATGAGAAGTATGAAAGATGAAACCAAATAGAGGTGGGAAGGCAGGGATCATAGCGAAACGGACAACCATATTGTGCAAAGGGAGATGAATGAAAAGGAAAATGATTAATGTGCACAGTAACACTTGGTATAAGGTTTCCTCATACTACGAGACTTCAGGATTCTTACTGTATCTACGTCACAGATGTTTCATCACAGATGTTTCATCTGTGACTGGTACTATGTGTTGATGTGACAGTGCAGTTGCAGACAACAGCACATGTATATTGACGGTGTCAACAAGCTCAATTACACTGACAACAGATGGATCACTTGCAAACGCATGTTTGACTTCCTTATCGTTGTGTGGCAATTCATTTGCTTATTGTCAAGGAAATGATAATTAATGACAATTAAAGTATAATTACTATCGCTATAGCACATAGGCGCCATTAGGCCCCAACATAATGACTCTTATTTGTATTCAATTTAGAGTTGTCAAGCCACCCATGTAACTGTTTTATTCTATCGAGATTTAGATTTAGCTGAGAGTGCCTCAAAATAGTGACACACACAGGAGAGGAAGTTCTCTCAGTAGGTAGTCTTTTGCCAACATGGATATATGCAGCTCATGACGCAGGGATCTTAACCACTGCATCATCTCCGGGCTCTTTGAATCTGCATTCCCACACCTTGGGGAAACCGGAAGCAAGACTGAACTGAGCAGCAGTTCCTAGTCTCTGCTCGATCTCTCTCTCTCTCGTCCTTTCTGCTTCTCTCTCGTCTGAGAGAAAATCTGAAGTAGGTTAGCACTCAGCGCTTGCACGAGGGAGGAAATTGAAATGCTGAAATAAGGAGTAGCTTGGGAGAAGATGGAGGAGCTATAACCGGGACAAAATTGCCCCGCCATGATGAGAAGGAGAGACATATCTGCTCGGACACAGGGGAGTTCCTCCACTGGCCAATCACTGAGGCGTGTTGCTATCCTTTATTCTCCATTCCAATCTTGGTTTAGTGTCAACACCAGCCTTATGAATACCTCTTTTTTTTCATCTTCTTCTTCTTCTTCGCTTGTTGTACCCACATCCCCTTCGAAAATTACATTGCCACGCTGGGGTACACTGGATTGTGAGTGTGGGGATTTAATACACTTCAGAATGAAATGGACATCCTCCTGCCTGTCCGTGCTCTGTTCTTATGAGAGATTACTCCGGGGACTTTGATCGAGCAACACGAATTCAAGCTGCATCTTCATTGGCTCAGGCCCTATAAGCAGCGCACAACACACGCACACATTCGGCTCACCCAAGCAAGCACGAAACGCGCTCACACACACAACCTTCTTATTGTAGTATGCTCAAGCTAAACCATATTCTCCCCCTCTCCTCAGCAGTTCTTTTATTATAGTGCTCCCTTGTGGCATATCTTCTGTATTTGTTTTGTCACACTACATCACTTTCAGCCCACTCGCCTTCAAACACCGTTTCTACAGCACTATATGAGATTCCTTTTTTTTTTTTTTCTGGTGATATTGATAATTCCAATTTTATACTGAGGTGTATTACACCCACTGCTCAAATTGAATAACAAAAAACAATGAACACTTCCTAGGGAATCCACATCTCAAAACCCATTTGATCAGTGTTTGAAAGACACATGCTGAGATCAGTTGACAACGATGTTTACGCTCTGGCTGCGTAGCAAATGGCTTGTTGTTTTATGAGAAAGTGGAAGAGACATGGGAGAGTGACACAGACAGTCCCTATTCAATAGCCCGTAACGTATCGCAGGTCTGACTCTTATCAGTATGGTTTTTAACGGGTTGTCACTATGCTCAATACTTGATAGAAAGCCAGGCCTCTCAACCGTGAAATATTCTTCCCAACTGTGATGCAAACGGCCTCAGTTTTATTTATTTTTTCCATGTCGTTGCTGCAGAGAAAACCTCCATATTTGTAAGACCTCATTTTCATCCCATCTCATCAGTCAGTGTACAAATAATATGGTTTTACACTTTCAAATTTTTCTGTGTGTGTGAACCATAGTATGGTGAGCTGTGTTGTCATGTAATTAAAATGACATGCAATGGTCACATTTTGGTTGGGTTTAGGCAACAAAACTTGCGTTAGGTATGTGACATAAGTAAATTACATTACACTTGTAAGTTACATTTGTACAGTCGTCTCCTGGGTGTGTTATTTCTCACTTTTTTAAACCTTGTTATTTGACATTTTTATTAGGGTTTGACTGATATTGTTTTTTCAGGGCTAAATAGTCATCAGTGAGACCAGTAATAGATTTTTGGTACTGATGTACATTTGCAGTTAAAATTAAAATCTTAGTGTCAAAATGTATAATCATCAGTGATGGAATGTAATTAGGTGCAATATACTCTAATGGTGTACTTAGTTACAGTACAATTTTGAGGAACTTACTAGAGTATTTCCATTTTCTACTACTTTCCAAATCCACTCCACTCCATTTATTTGATATTTTTAGTTACTAGTTACTTTGCAGGTTCAGATTAATCAGTGCAACCAATCAGACTGTGTTGTGGGCTGGGCACTGAGTCAGATCTCAGAGTAGTGACTACAGACACAGAAAGGATGCTGCATCAGAGCCAGAGTAGTGCATTTTTAAATTGAATTGGCAATTGGACACAAAAAACACAGATAGTGAAAACTGGAAAAATGCTGAATATCAGCCTTGCTAATGGGCTTGACTGATAAGTGGTCTATCTCAATTGTTATATTTTTTGGATGCATCAGTTTGGCATAATTATTGCACACAATCTGAAAGATGGGAGTTGTTTTATCGGACGCAAATTGAGGCATCTGGGCTGCCTCCATTTTTCTCTTTGGATGGAACACCATGTTTTGGTATCAACTAACAGGAGTCACTTTTTACTGTATATCAAGTTTATTCAAAATAGTCTCTCTTTTAATGATTGAATGGAATATGATATTCATAATTATTTTTCTCTTTGTGTGAAATCGCCTGAAACTGTGAATTGTTGTGTTTCCGTGACCTTAGAAAAAGCTTTTTATATCCTCAGTGAGAGCAGGTCCATTTCCACGGCGTCTGCCATGTTGCACCACCACTGTAACCTTTAATAACTTATTCAGACTTTTTCAGAAGTAAGCTCCTGTGAATTTACTTATACATGAAACATCTCGGAGAACCTACGCAGGAAAGTATAAACGAACAACTCTCAACATCCTTTACACATTCACAGACATGCATTCCAGAGAAGCACATTTCAGGCATTAGAATTGAGGGCATCGAAATATTATGTGCCTTTTGAAGTAAAAGAATCAGAGCCAGCATATTTGATGCTGAGTGTAAAGTATCTTTACTATGAGAAGGTCACACAAGGGCAGAATAAGTGAGCTTCCTCGACATGTAGTTCAGGTTCTTGCACTTATCCACACAGACCCATCTAGACGGTTCCTTTTTACCTACAGTCTAAGGACTTCGCTGAAGAGATTATGATATTAATACTTAACCCTGTGTTTAAGCTCTGGGAAAATAACCAGTCTTCTTTAATCTTTTTCACTCATTATCGTATGGGCACATTAATCAGAATTAGCTTTTCTACAATATAGCAGGTAGCACTCATCCTGTCCACTTTTACTGAGCACTCTATCTGAACAGACAGCTATGAGCGTGTTGACTGCCTTTGTCCCAGGACTCGGTCAGGCTCGGCCCCTGTCGGATCAGCACTGCACCTAGCAGGGCAGAGTAGTTCCAAAGAATTTCCCCCATGCAGTCTCTCAAGAGTACAGTGACGAAAGTCGTGATCCGTTGGTCGAATTGACATGTCAAGTGAGCTTCCCCGCCCTATGACAAGAACCCACTTGGTCTGAAACATGTGTGAAAGGTTCTGTGAATCAAGGCAGAGCTCCCTGATGGTTATCTAGCAGCTGAATGCAGGACGGGGTCCCCAACCCCATAAGGTTAAATCAATCGGTGATAGTCATTTCATAGAACTAGAGCATGTAACCCCAGTTCTTTATTGTTTGAGATTACAAGTCACTGAAGATATGTGGGCAGGTAGAAAATGAGAAACAAGGAAGAGAGTAAATGAGAATCCGAGGGTGGTTTATTTGATCATCATGATTACCGCTGCTCCTCTGAGATGCCAACTCTGCTCAGAAACAATATGGTGAGGTTACAGTGCAACCATGGTTTGTTTTTTTTGTTTTTTTGTTTGTTTTTTTTTTTGGGGGGGGGGTCCTTTATTTATTACTCTAACACACATTCAAAACCACCACCTCTGGTTAAAGTGGGTGAAGTTTAAGCAATGGCCTGTTAGAAAAGGGCGAGACGGTTTTAATAGACTCAGGCACAGTCTGCCTGTAAGAGGATTAAGCTCCTACTGACTGAGAGAAGTCTTGGTGTCCTTCCCTGCAGGATCAACACATAAAAGAACTCATCTTCCCTCGGGCAGTTTCACTGTTGAACAATACGTAAAGGCCACTGACCAGTCCTCACACTGTAGACCTTCGGCAGCGTTGTCTGTTTACCGCGTCAGTCCCAACAAACTCATATCCATGTGTGCTAGATGTTGTGTACAACTGTATAGAACTCGACCTTGTTTTCCATCATGCTGTGTATTTTTTTTCAGAGCTACGTGGGCATCTGTACTTCTGCTTGGTTACTCACATCTAGAGATGCATGTTCACAGTTAGTCAAGCCACATAAGCAGAATCACGCAAAAGGACTCGGCAAAGGAAAAGCAGATGCAACAACTGTAAAATGGTTGTGCGAATACATGTTGTTTAGCACCTTGTCAGCAGCACAACAGCAGTAACTGTCTGTCAGTATCTATATGAATCTGTTCATCCTGAGCACAGTTGTACATCCAGAGGTGTTTCGTAAATGCTCGCGGCCAAATACACGATGTATTTACCCAAGCATGTAAGTGAGAATAGTGTAGACTTGAAGCCTACAAACATGATTTGGGCTGAAGTTACATGCTTAAATGGGAATGCAGAATGAGTTGTTCAGAGGCCAGTTTATATGGCTGCATGGATTAAAAGTGAAGCGCATTAGTCCCATCAGATGGACAGAGACTGAGAATGCGGCAGAAATGTGTCATATGTGTTCAGCTAAGTGATCATTAGCTTTTGGGTGATCTGAAAATTGAATCCTGTCCAACATAATTGGGATTCAAGATTTTTGAGGAAAGAAATAATTTTACTGCATCACAGATGAGACACACAATGTTTTACTTCAAAAAACAGCAATCAAAAAATCTTAAATAAGTAATCACGTATCATGTACACAAAAAAAAACCATAAATAAATGGTGGTAACCTCATTTCCTTGTTGTTTTTTGGAATCTGTAGTATTTATACATCCTATCTAAATGGTTTTTGTGGGAGATACTATGTGCAAACTATGCTTTAAGACTTTAAAACAAATCAGGGAAGCAATATTAGACCGTACATCAGAGAGCTAGACAGGTTTTTCATGTCATTTATGTGAGGATAGTCACAATTATCCTGAATAAGAAAATTCACCATGATGAGTGTTTTTATCGTGTTCCACAATATAATCTTTTATCGTCGCATCTCTAGTGATTATATCTTCATAATAATCGTTGTGAACCGCACCAGTGGATCGGTGGAAAGAACCACAGTTTTTTTGGTATCACTGAAGTGAGATAGTAGATTGTGGGTCTGAGATCGAGGCAATACCTGGTGGGATTGTGTCACCACTGGGGAATTGTCGCAGAGTGTTTGGACTGACTCTGGGGTATTGCTTTGCTGAAGCAGCAACAAAAATGTCTTGATTGTGCTTAAATTATGTTCACCTTTCCCCAGAGTCTGATGTTAGTGGAATTCAAAATGTGGCTCTGCTTGTTGGGTTTAAAATCCTCTCCAGCAACAGTTGAACCTGTCAGCTAATGCACCCTGGCATGATCAGATGATAACGTTCACACTGAAGAGACAGGTGTAGCCACAGCTGCAGTGATGTTACACAAAAAGGCAGCTGGTGAAGACGCACAATGCAGTGTTGGCTGCATGGGACAAACAGTCACCTGTGATGTACAGCTACATTCGCATTGCTCTATTCATACATACTGTAGTTACACACACACACACACACACACACACACACACAAGCAATCAAAGTCTACCGCAGTCAGTCATACACATTCCATGCACACGCCTCACACAATGCAAATACAAGATTACAGGCAAAAGCCAAAGGGCAGGCATAAAAGTATGCACCATCAGCACCATCATTACTTCCTCAGTCATTCACACAAACCACAGTCATGCATGCAAATATACTCCTCACACACACACACACACACACACACACACACACACACACGCATACACACACATGATTATTGCCCATGCTTACACAGTGTGAGACCTTTTATTACATGTAAGACAGACTGAGTGACGCCAGGCACCCAGTATTCACCCTCCTCTCTCTGGCAATCTATTCTTACCTAATTATTAGAGGGGGGGGGGGGGGCTTGAGACCTGCCTTAATTTGCCAGTATGCAGTGTGCAATTAATCAAGGCCCTTGCTAACTGACAGCCTTAATGGACGCACTGAGCTCCTCTGTGATTGTCTGCTGGCTGCCTGTTCCTTCAGTGCATAGCCTCAGAGCTCAGACAAGCATACCCTTCAAGAGCGGCTACACATACGAGGACACTTCCACTGAATTGAATGGTGGGGTGGAGTGCTGAATGAGTACATTCATCTTTGCCTGCCCACACCCACCTCTCAGTTGCACCGTGGTAATAACTGTGTCAGAAATATCAGCCTTTGATTCTTCATGATACCGAAAGGCTTATATTCAACTAAAGCGTTTGTGGCGGATTAAGTTAAAACAATTCTCGTGTGTCTGTTTGCTTGTTTTTTTTTCTTTTGCGCAGAGGGATAAAGGTTCAACGATTACATAAAAGAGGGTAAGCAAGTGACACGGAGACAAAGGCAATCATGGGTGCTTTTAAGATTTCCAAATAGTCCTCTGGCACTTAAAGGTTCTCCTGCGCTCAGACGGAGAGAAAGAGTGGGAATGTTGCCTGAGGGGCAGTGCAATGACAGAGATGTGGCTGCATTTACACCTGGAAGAAAAAAACTTAAAATAAAGTCTGCATTCTCTGGAGGCCTGACCTCTGTAAGAATGAGTGTTTTTCTAAAGCATCGGTTCTAAACTTAAGGGTACAGTTCAAGTGCATTACACATCCAGAGAGACCTTTTTATGCTGTATCTCAGGGTCAGATGTGAGGAATATAGGACTCATCATAGCACTTAAGAATCACGACCACCGCAAAGTCACTTTAAAGTACTATAAAAGCAAAACATAACTGGCACAGATTTTTTTTTTATTTCATATAAAATCACACATGGTCTGTTGACTAAAGAACCTTTCAGCCATCCTGTAGTATCCTCCTACACTCTTACTATATCGCTTTTGAATAAAAAATTATTTGCTATACTGTGGTTCATGAGTCTTTGGCCCTGATGTTTGGGGAAATAACTGGGTGTGAAAATACTGGGCTCTTTTTACCATGCAGCCTCTCCAAGGATAATTTGCAGCTCAGTTTGATTCAGCCATCAGCTTGGAAATGTTTGTGGGAGATGCACCTGTGACTGTGCGACTTAAAGACTGACCTCGTCTACACTTCTTCTGATTTCAGTAACGATATTTAGCAGCACAGCCCAGTCGTGACGATATGATGTTAGCAGAAACCATTTCTGCAAACCAGAGTAACATCCAAGGTTGACATTAGTACCAAACGTTGCATATCAGGTGCACATGATATGCTTGGTGGCTACCGGTTGCAGCAGGAGATGGTGGGGAAGGTGGTGGTGTTATTACAAGCCAACAAAGCCACTGAAAGAGCAACCAAAGATAACAGTACCAATGGATATTTTTGAGGACACCTGGAGTGTTTTTTTCCAGTTACCAGCATTTCTGTGGTGACCAAACCGGGAGTCACAGGGAGTTGAACCATCTCCATCCCTGAGCATGGCGACCAAAACAAGTGTTTTAAGCCAAAATCACGATGCTTTCCTGACCTTGCCCAAGTGGTTTTAGTGCTTAAACCTGAACAGAGCATAAGCACTAGAATAGCAATAGAAAATTCAACCTGAATAAACGGAAAGCTGCAGAAATGTACTTGGCTAACATTTATTGTGGCAATTGGGTTGAGCAGGGACATAAAGACTTTGGTGTTCTGATGGGCTGAGTGAGTTAATCTCGGTTTAAATTCTCCCCAAGACGCTTGTCACATGTAAATTGCCTTCCTTCTTTCCTTTCCTCCTTTTATTCCTCTACCAAAGCAAAAATTAATCAAATAAACTTTAAAAGAAAGGGTTGGAAAAAAACATTAAACAAATTGCATATGTGCACTCATTAGGAATGGTGTTAAAGCCATTCCCACAAGATTCATTCACTCATTTGAAAGCACAGTTTCTGTCAGAATTGCTTTAAGGATAAAACATATCATTTTATGTGCCTCACTGCACAATGCCGTGGACAAAGATAGAATCCTAACCATAGTTATCAATGTCTATTTCCATCATTGTTTCTGCTTTATGGCCCCATAGGAGACCACAAATGGCAAATTACTGAGAGTACATGGAGATGAGTTGTTATAATGAAAGCACAAACACTGCCAAAGCTGAAAGATGGGTGGAGACCGAACTGCCAATATGATGATGCACCACAGCGCTGGGTGAACAGAGGACAGAAGTCCTGAAAGCAGCACCACTGATGCGGTTGTTTTTGACAGGAGTGCTGTGAAGTGCATCTCGAATCGCAATGAAAGTTTACATGTGAAAACGCAGACTGGCAACCAGCCTAACGAGGTCCTGTTAGCGTTGTGCCAGTCTCTCGTCTCCCTATCAAACTCTCCATTAGGACCCATCAGGTGTATTTCGGAGACTTTGGATCAGTTTGCGGCAGTTGGCACACATTAACAGCATGACTTACCATAAATTAAAATGCCATTATTCGTATCTATAAATAAAGTACTCACATCACAGACATACAAACTTTACCTAAAAGCAGTGGGGAATGATGCAGGATAGCAGTAAATTAGTTTGTGCATCCATCTGACCACAGTTATACAAAAAGGTATTGTGCCATGAAAGTTCCAGTCTTTATAAAGAAAAACTGAACAGTTAATTTCCCCCCTCATGTTCTGCCAAGAGCAGTCATTTGCTCCTGTGTTGAATAGACATCCTTGGATAGTAATTTATGAAATCATGCCAGTTGTTCTTGAGGCTATTTAAATATTCAGCTGCTGGGTCATACTGTTATTGTTTCTCTGTTTATGAACAGGCAGCTCCCTGGCAATGGAAACCCAATGAGAGTTTAGCCTTAGAGTCATTGAGCATGAGAGTGGTTGACCCATAGAAAAATGATGATCGCATGCCGATAGAATTTCTGCTATTGCTGAAGGCTATTGATGTTTACTGTAACAGCTCACGCACATGCTATTTTTAACTTTGCTGTATGTATGCATTTATCTCCTTAAGTGTGCTTCTGCATTTTCTGTTTGTACTTATTTTGAATATATATTCTAAGTTATATATTGATTTTAACGTAACCCTAACATTTTATAAATGACCAACAAATCCAGTGTGTCTGCGCATGTTACTGTCAGCAATTATGGATGAAAATGTGCACCAGATGGCATATGCTAACCCAACTGTGAGAGCATTGCTTGAGATACCATTGACCAGAAAATTGGAGAAAGTACCACTCCCAACAATGTGTGCCTCGACCTTTGTGGTGTCTCACCCAGATGGAGAGTGTACATTGATGGAAAAGCCCCAGGGTTATGGAGATATGAATGGCCAAGTGGTGACCTTTGACTCCTCTGCGCTTTACCCCCAACTGTGAATAAATGATTCTAAAGGGCCCCATCCCAGAGGATTAATGTGCTCAGCAAGGCTTCAAGCTGCTCGCAGAGAGTAGACACAGTGAAAAATGTGCCAATGACTCTGTACAGTGCAGTGATACAGTGACAGTAAATGTTGGAACAGCTCTTTTAGGAATTCTGTTTCTTTTGTCATTCATGAGTCAGCTCTGTGTTCAGGGCGATGGAGCCACCACAGTTGGTGCCAAGGTGAGATTAACCATAATGTGCAGAACTGTGAAGTAATGAAACATATTAATCAAGTCAGATAATTGCTACCTGCACATTTCACTAAAGTCCAGGGAATGGGCCTACTTAAAATTGATCGAGTAAATTAGTAGGTCACAAAAGGGCATAATTATGAATTTGTACCTGTTCAAAAATCTCTGCTTGTCACATGCAACGTAAAATTATCTCAATGTTATTCTTTTTAAGGAAATTACAGCTGGACATGTTTGAACAGGGGGTGTGTCTGGACGGGTTTTGTTGTAAAAAAAAAAAATGGAAGGCAGAAATCTCAGAACCTGATTAAATACTTGACAACTCTTAAAGGAATAGTCAGATGTTTTCACTTAAGACTGATCAGGTCTCACCCCTGTGCAGTAAATATGAATTTCAACCAGCAGCCACTCAGCTTATCCCAGCACATAGAGTGGAAAATGGGGGAAACAGTTAACTTGAGCACTCCAGAGGGAACAAAATCTGCTTTCCAGCACATCTAAAGACTTATTTCTAGTCTTTACGCTAAGCTAAGCAAAGTGACATCAGACTCCAGCCTTATATCCACTGTGCAGATCTGAAAGGATATGTCCCAAAGTGCTTCAACACTCCTCGGTATTGCAACACCCCAAAATGATGATACATTTCTATATTATATCAAATACACATTTTATTTCTTAACTGTTTAAATTGTAACATTTTTATAATATCAGGAATAAACATCATAATATATACTTAATTGTCACTGTTTGATACTGAATGGACTTAACTATCAAAAGTAATTTTCTGGAAATAATCGGCTCACATGTCAAATATACAAGCAAAAGTAATTGTTTAATCCACTTTAGATACCAGTTACTTTGCAGGCAATCTGATAATTAAAACGCAGAGTTTGATAATCGGAAAAATTAGGAATCTCAGATCCAACAATCAGCCAGCCCAATAGTCAGTCGACCCATAGTCCAAACATAGATTTAAATCTATGTGTGATTAACTGTCACTTGTACTTTTGATAACTAAGTTCATTGATTTCCAGAAAATTATTTTTTATTTCAAAAGTACATTTACTATCAGACACTTTTAGACTTTTAGGTGACTTTAACTTTTACTGAAGTGATATTTCAGCGCAATATCTTTACTTTTTAAGTATGATTTTTGGGTACTTACAACTTACTCATACAACACTACATATATTGAGCCTTCTGTACAGTTCAGTATAAATACTGTGAATCAGTGAATCACTTTTATTCAATTGATTATAAAATAAATTAATTCTAAATTCTCTACTTTGGATCTGATGAAGCATAAAAGTAGCAAAAAATGGAAAATACCTAAGTAAAGTACAAGTACCACAAAATTGCTCTGTAACTGCAGTACTGTCAAAACCAGGCATGTACACCAGCACCAGCTGTGTAGGCAGGGCAACAGGCCAGGAAATGTTCCAGTTACAAATAATCAGACATATATTTATTTCATCTGTGGGAGGAGCGGGTCAAAAAAAGAGAACACTATGTATGTACGGCACAGTTGATAAATTTGAGGTCTAACAATAGGTGATCCATAGGGCAAAATATTTTTTACTCAGTTTGAGACGGTGATGTATCTCAGACCACAGTTATTTCAAGGCACATCAAACTTCAGAATTGCTTCTTCACATCTGAAATGTGAATAGCTGGAAGGAAACCAACCGGATATTAAACATGAAATAATTTTAGTGTGAAATTGCTATTTTCTGTTTTCTTCTACATTTTGCCATCTATCATCTGCCCAGTGTCTGCCTGTTATTGTCAGATTTGATTCCAGACAGAATGGATGCAGTTGATATGCTTTCATATTCTGATAAATTTTCCAGCAGGAAGATAAATAGTCCAGATATGTTTGTGCTTGTACAAGCGTTTTGCAGGGCTAGAACATTTATCAAGCGCTGCTGACACTGTTGTGCAGGAGTCCTCATGGATCACTTGGTATCCAGGAAGAACGTGGGCCAGAACAGACGGACGGAGTCGTTTTAAATGGAGATGCCGCTCTCACACACCTTCGAATAAAGCATCAGACCACCCCACTATGTCAAACTGCGTAGAATATACTATACATATAATCAGCTGTGATGTGTGCATGTGTGCGTCTGTTAGCAGGTTTCTATACTTAAGTGCAGCTACAGAGCGCGGGGTGAATTATGGCTTGTCAGCAGAGTTCTTCGTTGCAGTTTTATGTGAGTTGAATATGAATCTTCCCATCTCTCCCTCTGCCTTGCTTGTAAAGTAAGCTGAGAGCATTGTTTAACTGTAGGGCCTAATTAAGCACAGGAGTGAAAAATCAGAGAGGGAGCTGGGAGGAGGGAGGTCGGGGATACCAGTAGAATAAAGGCTTGAGTGTTGAGGGAAAAGCCTCAGCACAGAGCACAATCCTTACAGTGCTCCACAAGCCGTGGTGTCACGATCACCAGCTTGTGATTCTGTTTTCCTTCGGCTTGAAGTCCTAGTTTGTATTCCTGTCTACTTCTTGATCAGAAACCCTCAGTGGGCAGTCCTCTGCGGCCATCACTCCAGGAGTAAGGCTGGTTGGAGTTAATTAAATCTGAGCTAAGTGATGCGGCAGAGTTAGGCGGGAGGTAATGGTCACCCATCTTCTGCAAGGACTGTGGAGTGTCCTGTCCAATGAGAAAGCAGAAGTGATGCACTGCCTCGGAACGGCACAGGCAAATAGTTAAGGAGGACGGGGGCAACATGCCGTTAAATTGAACGGGAAAGATCTTTAAGGCAGGGCGCGGCTCCCCGGCAGCGGGCAGAGTTGATAATTTCAACGTCTGCTAATCACATAAATGCCACTGAGCGCTAACAGCACCTGAACATGATGTTTTTATAATATTCTGTTATCTCAGTTTGTATATTTAGCTGTTTTGTTCTGCTTCCACAATCAAGCACTAAACACTTATTTAAAACAGACTTGCTGATTCAAAGAGAAAACATAGTACCCACTAATATGGTTAATTAAATTAATCTCTACCAGATAAATCATGTTTGTAGCATGTATCATTCCCTGATTATGTGTGAATAATTACTCATTCGACAGATTATGTGAAATGTGTACCATTCAGCATTTAAATTATCAGTTGCATTTTGAGGGCATTCATACTGTATTATAATGTATTTATAATGCTTTATAAAGACCACACTCAAACACACAATGTTTTCTAATGCACTCTATAAACTGTCATAAAACATTTTAGTGAAGTTAAAGCTTGACAGTAGTTTGACAGTATTTTGTATTTTTCTTACTTTAGCTATATAATAAAGGTTTTATACCATAAGTGCCATTCTTAACGCAGGCAAATCTTACTGGGAATTCTCTCCATTTAGGCATTTTACGTAATAATCACTCATGATTATGATGACACCATCAAGAATGAAACATTATGAGGAAGCATGCATTATAGTAGATGCATCAAAATGTACTTGACTAAACACATTCAGTGACAATTAATGATATTGTGTGAAATTGAAGCAAACTGTGAGTCCTTCCCTCAGTCGACTGTTGAAGTATGTCCGGTGTGTATTGATAGTCATAACATATTATAAACCCCATCTGTCAACATCTAGTGTATAACTACTCAAGAGGATCCATAAGACAATTAAACTTATAGTAAGTCAGATTATTGATGATTTATCAGGCATTGAAAATAGCTTCCTGCCTCCGTCCGTCTCTGAAGCCGTACCCATGGTCCTAAATGTTTGAGAGTGTATTTGTTCAAGAACAAGAGTTCAACTTTTACAAACAAATACAGCCAGCCAGGGTCTCCAGAGTCCCCTTATCCTCATTCCTCTTCCGGGAGCGTTTCTGTGCATCTTCACCACATTTAACCTAAACAGATATTAGAGAAACTGAGAAGAAACCTGACCATCAACCATATTTCAACTGATAAAAGTACTGTTAGTTATTAACAGTACTAGATAGCAATCATCATCAAACGATAACTACTTTTAATCATTACTAGTAACCATAGACCCATTACATTAGTAAAACATTTAGAAATACAATTTTGGCTTCTTGGCAACAAAATGCCAACTAGGCCCAAAGATCACCCATAGAGGGTCATAGTTACAATTATAACCATATTGATTAATCAGTAATAATTGACTAATAGTAAGGGACTTTATGTAAAGTGTATTGTCTCGGACACTCTTCATGAAGAAAAAGCTCATGTTTTTCAGAATCTGGTTTGCCACGAGCAGCTGAGAACTGCACAGGTGCCTCCAGATTTCTTGGATGTGTGTCCAAGCTGTCGAAAAAGTAACACTACATAGAAAGTAAAGGTAAAAGCAGATAAGGGTTTACTTCTCAGGAGAGCTTGCATTCAGACTGATATTGTAAGGAAGCGCCACAACAATGATGGCAACTTTTCCACTTCTAGTACTTTAGTAGAGTGTAGCCAGAAGGCATTGTGAGTGCATTATATTAAGTATGAATATCCCCATTATGGACTATAGATGTGGTCTTTCACTAGGTGTTGAATCATCTTATTGTCAACCCTGAACTTAAGATACCTACAGTACAGTACTTTTATTCTTTTAAAAGGTTGATTTCTTTTTTTTTCTTTGGGTACAAAACTCTCTGGTGTACGAGCACAACTTTTGAAACTCAACAATTACTAACATTTTTCATTTTGTGTACTGCATTAGTGCCTCAGGGACCTAAACTGAAAATAATACAGATCCAAGTTATTGGCTTTTCATCCTACTTACCACAATCCTACATACGCCTCTGACAGTCTCTTCTGAGAGCACCAGCTGCAGCTCAGCTTCCACTCGTAGTAACTTCTTCATTATTCTGGTAAAAAAAAAAAAAAAAAAGAAAGTATTTATAGCTTCTTCATGCGTAGATGAACAAGGAATTGACATCTCAGTGGTATGTATGTCTAGGATAGATCATAATATAATTATGCAAACAGTTCATAGTTCACTACCAGATCTGACACAGTGTGTACTCACGGCCAACTTCATTATCCATTGTGGTTTCACAGTAGTAGTGGTAGAGGAATCGTTTTACAGATTTATGCTGCATCTCATTTTGATTTCAAGCATTAATCTCATAACTTTGTCTAAATACGATAAGTAGTATTGATCCAACAGTTGTTTGAGAGTCTGTGTCTGTGCATATATGTGTTCTACTCCAAGTGAAAGACAAAACCTCTCGTCAAGTCATGCAGAAACTCAAATTATCTAGGCCAACCATTCTCTGTATGAATGAGGATTATCACCAATTCTTTTCTGGCCTTCCGGGCATCGGTTCATTTACTGAGTCGTCTAGCAGTTCACCACAACGTGAACAAACACCCAAAGCCTTACCTTTGAATTCTCTCAGTACTATGAAGTAATGAGAAAGCTTTTCAGAGCAAACTCTCACAACAAAAGTCCTTAACGTTCCAAGGTTTTTGAGTTTCACTGATGTCGCAGTGACATATTGAGAAAGGTTGCGCGTGGATGAGTGCGTATTTCAGTGTCGACCTAATCTCATCTCTAGGAGTGAACATGGTACAATGTTCCCTGCCACGGCTGATGGAATCACATTCAGCAGGGCCACTAAGACAGGCAAATTGAGGTTCATTTTATCTGAGTTTACATTACAATATGTTATGATCCCTGTCAGAGGGAAGACAGAACTCGCTTCCACAGCTCGAGAATTAGAGTTCTAGACAGTGTTTGAAAGTACAAGGTCTGGTATGCAATAAAAGGTGATGCGTCTGTGTATGTGTTGTACCTGCCGATGTAGATGTGTGTTTCTCATGTTGTACTCTTTACATTAAAATTACACTTTACAATTTATATAATTAGCAGATCAGGGTGTCTTTACTAATGGTTTCATCAGTGCATAGTAAGCCCTTCAGCAGCAGTGGAAAGTGTTACACAGTGTTCACACATGCGCTGATCACATTTAAGCCCATTTTCACTGAGCAGTCCGGTTTTGTTCAGTTCGGTTTGTTACACTTTGGATCTTTGTTACTTTTGTGTTTCCGTTGTCAAAAGTTGTGGACGTTTCACACGAAAGATTACTGTCTCTGTGCTCGGATCACTGGCTCGAAGTGGGCGTTGCTGCGGTGGAAAATGTGATATCATGTGTTCCTGAGCACCAATCAGGATTCAGCAATGTTTTAATCAAATTGTGAGTCAGCCAAATCTAATCAAAGAGCACCCACACAGGCCTGACGAAGCTGAGTTCTATTTCTTTTTTTGTGCAAAACTCATAAAATGATACCTGCAGATGTTTCTATACGGTTGTTGCTCATTCTGTGACGCCTGTTTACATACTCAAGTTTTCTTTCACCATGTTTTGAGGGACTTTCGTGTTTTGTCTTTATTATTACATATTTGTGAAAGATATAAACCCTAATTTTGCCACAGGACTCTGCTGTTCCCCTTTCACAAAACTGAAAAAAAGAAAAAATGTTCTGACTTCAACATAGAATAGCCAAAAGCAAAAACAAGGAGCTGCTCTCTTATTAGGATCCAGCGGTTATTGGTGAGAACAAATGTAAAGGCTACTGTGGCAGAAAACACACAAATGTCTTTGCAGATAGGAAAGGCGTGACTGGTCAAATCTGATTGGGAGGAATGTGCTCACAGGGAGGAAGAAGGCAATTTTGAACTTGAGCTTGTGGAAAACATCCACGTAGAATTGTCAGTTAGGCATGCTGAGATGCACCCTTGAACCTGAAGGTGTCTGTGTGAGACATGATAACTAAGCCACAGTATCACAGAGTGAGAGAGAAGGTGGCTAAAGACTGAGCCCTGAAGCTTGTTTTGCCTATAATCTAATAATCCAGGGTTTGTGTCTCAGTCTGTGTGTGTGCATGTGAAAGCCAATACTGTATATCAAGGCAGTATTGACATCTGATATTAGTCTTGTCAGTCTTTGATGGAGATGAAGACATCTTCATCAACAGCTTCTGGGCTCTATAAACTCTGAAGTGAACCCTGCCTCACCCTGCTTTTGGGAGCTGCTAAATCTAGTACAGATTTCATTAGCATGCGTTTTAATGGAGGGTTTTATTATCCCGCAGTGGTCTATTCTTTGCAATCTTCTCCCACCTAGAAAGAAATAACGTTTCTGAAAAACATTCAAATCCCTCAAAATGTCTATGACAAAGCCAAATATACCCCATGTGTCTTCTGAGTACCTGCACAGCTGTCTGCAAAGTTATTTAAGACACCTGGGATTTTCACCTAGAATATGAAGGTGTTGTGATTCAGATTCTACTGGACCAAACTTCTCTTCATTTTTTATCCGTCTCCATTTAGACGAGCCATCAAAGGACAATCTTTTTGCTTTGTCACAAAGGCTTTTATCAGTTTTGTCTCTGTGCTAACAGGACTCTATTTGTACTTATGACAGGAGTTTGACCTGCAGCTGGTGTCATTTCTTAGTGTGGCCTCTTGCTTCAATTATCCATCACTGAATAATAACTTTTTGGTGATGGATAATAACCTCTTTCAGTCACTATTTGGCTTTTCAACTCCAACTGGCTTCATAAAATCTGAAAAAATCTGTTTTTGGATTCTTCTAAAGTGAGATGATGAAGCCTCATGGGTGAATTAAGAAAAGCCTTGTTTGATGTTGCACTTTAAAAGTAGTGAAAATGGCTTACTGACTACAACCAGTCGTCTCACCGGCCTCCTGGGAGTCGCCTTTAAACTATGGCAAAATGCAGAACAGAACCCACTGGAAATGCCTCTGAGGATTACAGGAAATAGAGCTCAGGAGTAACCTTTCGGGCTCAGATTTTCCTGGAGTGTTTATATATTTTCACTAGTTATTCTCTGGGTATTTCTTGTGATTGTTATTTTGTTCTTCGAATTAACTCAACATTCACGTTGTTTTGATGTGCGTGTAATTATTCTGCCTCCTATTTTAATGCAGTGTTTTTATCAGCCAAGTGGTCGATAATTACATGGATACAATTAGCAATTAATGTTGGTGCTGTGAAATAGGTTAGCAATTATTTTTCTAATGTTCCTTAAATATAAAATATGAGGTTTTCAAATACAAAAGGAAAAATCAAGTCACCCATGAGCAAAGAAACATCCCACAAACGCCTCTGCTGCTCAAAAACTAGTCACTTTTTTGGCTACATGCAATCTAAAGGGCAGATTTACCAGGTCGGTGTGCTCACAAGGGATTTACTGTTCGTAACAACCTGAACCTTGTTTCGTTCTGCTGTTATCTTTTTTTTATAAAGATGTGAGATAGGCAGGTAATTTCTGGGGCAGCACTTGAGAGATAAAAACCAGACATAGCTGCTTTTGCCCTCAAATAAGAGATGACTAATCTAATATCTGATATGATTCACAGGGAGAACTATCACATAGGAAACATGGGACGGTCTGATAAACAGTCTGCTGAAGCTTTCAGACACAAAATACATTTTTATCGTAGATGATGTCCTGTTTATATAATATCTATATTAGTATATCCTGCAGTGAATGAATATAGACACACATGCACAGTATGTACGGAACTTACGCATTATGACTTAACCCTCTGAAATTCAACAAATGACAGGAAAGGGAAGCTGTTGATGAAAATCTAAACTGTCGCAATCGTTCGAGTACAAGAGGTAAAAAATGATAATATTCAAATGTAATCCCTCAGTGGTTAAAGTATGTTTGACAGTCCATTTTGACACAGGTGTGTGGAATTAGGATTAGAATCATTCAGACATCTTTTACTTTTGATCATCCACGTGAGGGCTTGGTGTTTCTTACTTTCGGCATCATCGTTTCAACAAATGATCAAAAACAACACGATTATTTTAATGATAAATTACAAATGCTCGTAGTGTTTATTATTGTAACAGTAGGGTTGCACAATATGCACACATTTCTTTCACATTTTTATATTTTTAAAAGTTCATAACCTGAAGTTTATGCAAAGCTGAGGGTAAGAAGAGTTGTTCCTGAACTCAGGACTGAAAGACCCGATGAGGCTGCCTTGTTAATTATACCCCGAGACTCTGGAACAGTCTGACCGAAGATCTTTCTTTTTTAGTACAGCCTTTTCCTGAACTGTGTTTTTATTCTCTTTTAATTATTGTTTTGTATTATCCTTCTGTTTTAATTACATTCTATTTTATTATTTTGTGTTGCCTTCTCTAAAAGTGTTGTTTTTTTTTTACCTGATGGCTGTTTTTTCTTGTTTTTCTCCTCATGTTTTATTGTTTTATCAAAAAAGATTTGACCATCTGCTTTTATGTTAAACAATTTGTGTTGTATTTTATATGTAAAATCTTTTATATACTTATTTTTATATATTTTATAGAAAAGACTAAGATGTAGTGAGCAAAGATGGATGATTTAATATCCCAGAGCTCTGTTAAGATTTGTTGTGTCACAATTCGACTTTTTGTCCTCCTCCATCTGCTTCTTCTCTTTCGAGCTGCATACAGCCACCTGCTGTGTCGGCGTGCGTAGATGCCGTCCATGAAACAATTTGGCTTCATATAATTGTCAATATTTATCATAATAATGTCACCTATACCTCTAAACTGTCAATTATATAAATCTCACAATAACGTCTATACCACTGAGACCCGTTTGTTCACCTCCCCCCACCAAGTGTTGAAGGTCTTGAGAACTTGGCTCGTCATGCTCACCATCCAAGCCTCATCATTTATCATTCAGGAAGCTCCCATCAGAAAATGGGCTTTTAATTATTTATTTTCTGGCTGTGTCCTGGGTAATTTGGGGGCAAGACCTTGTGGTGATTTACAAGAAGGCCTCAAAGGATGATAAATGCTCTTCCCTGGTGATATGACTGGAACCTTTACCGTTCGTTTTAAGTGTACCGCCGAAACAAAATGTAATTTTCTGGATATTTTTTAGGTCTGTCTTCCTGATGCACCGTTACAGAAGTTATACCTAAGCACCACTTTGGAACTTCCCCACCTCCTGCCATGTTACAGTATGTCTCACTAGGAAACCCTGATTAAATTAATACAGTATCAAATTAGAGAGTCAAGACGTCGTCAAGATGTCTTTTAATGAACACACATTATTCATTACTTTTTTTTCATCAGTCTTAACTCCTTCTTGAATAATCAAGATTCTCTCACAGGTGCAGGGTGAGAACAAGCGTCTGCAGGGAAAAGAAGAAAAAAAAAACATTTCCAGAAAATTATAATTTCCTGAGTGGAATTCATGTCATTTAGAAGTTTAAAAACCCTTTAACATGGTATAAATTAACCAGATGTCATAAAATGGCCCAGTGATCCCTGAACACAATTTGTAAATAACAAACTTAATCTTCCGTAAGAAAATGCAGTTTTAAGCAACAACAGTGACATCCGTGCTAATCACGTGAGAAGAGAAATGCTGTTTGGACAGATTACACCCATAACGTCTGTGCCATTAGATCGAATGGGAGAACTGTTACATCACAACAGATTGCTAATGATCACATTCTGCGTTGAATAACAAAACATAGATCAGTTAAATGACTCTAACTGCATTATGCTAAGTCACTTCTGCGTGAGAAACCAAACCGTGCAAGGTGAAGCACATAATCAAAGACGAGGCGTAATTCTCGACAATACAATGTGATTTCTTCTCATCATTTGGCAAAACTGTGTCCACAGAGAGCAGCCGAGTTAAAATGTCACAGAGGAGTTCAGATAAAAGGCCAAGGGCCTGAGCTCACACACTTTTCTGTCTTTTCTCCTCATCATTTTGTGTGGAGACACCGTCATGTGCGTACTGCGGTTTGATTAAGAGCTCCCGGGGGTTTGCCAGAGGGAAGAGAATGTGTTTACTACAACACTTTTACGCCATATACAATGTTCAGTTTGTGGTCTTGATTGAGCCCAGTAGACCCATCGAGATCGCAGCCTCTGCTCTCTCTAAACCTCCGGGGGTTAATTAACCAGACTAGGTAACTAGCTAGCAGCCTCAGATTGCATTAGCAGACAAACAGACCTATTGAATCGTCTTTGTCTGTGTCCAGCTCACATGAGACAGTGTTGTTCGCAAAGTTGACCGGATTTTACCTTGAAAATGCGGGAAAATGGAGAATAACAACAACACAAAATTCCTCTGTGCGTGAAGAATGTCCAGCCGGGTATGGAGTTGTAGTTTCCTGTAGCTGTGATACGCTGGAGAGATTTCTAGTCAGAGACGGACGCACAATGAGGATGTGGATTCTGCTTTCTCAGGGACTGTTTTTTGGCTCGCTTTGCTCTTTCTGCAGCATAGTAGTATCACCGGGCTGCTCTCTGGCTGACTGTGGTAAGACAGCGTTACTTCAGATACGTACTAAATGAGTATCTCTCTAATCGGTCACGATCATTAAGGTTAATTTATAGAAGCACTGTATTTTCATTTGATATTTATATTTCACATTATTATTATTATCAGCACAATACCTTGAATGGATTAATTTGTGAGTTGATAATCTCCAAATGGAAAATGGGAAAAGAAGACGCAGAGGGAACCATATCTGCGTTCAGCTCTGAGTAATCCTCTTTAATTTATTAATCGTAATGTATGTATATTTTAATTAGAGTGTACACATGCCCACATTAGGTCAGCTGCTAGAAACATTCTGCATCCGAATATAGATGCTTTTGCTTATACAATTCCTGGTTTCTGTGTTTAAAGTGAAACGTTATATAGCTGTCATAATCTGTAATACTTAAAGTGGGATTTTGGATTCCTCCCCTCGCTGCCTGAAATAGTTTATGTGCGCCACACTGAGATTGTGTCTGCCTTCAGACAAATGATTATTTTTGACTTTTACACAGATGGGAGTAAAATCCATGTCATCCTATAACATCAGTGCCAGTGCCACCAAACTTTACAGAAACATCATGATGCCAGATGCCCTTGTGGAAAATCAGAGCAGCTTGTGTATTTCTGAGTTGCCTTACTGAGCTGCATCCATCTTACAACAGAACTTTTGTGTATACTGCCCAGCCTATTATCCTATTACTCATCTGCTCCACATGAGCAGATGAGTAATAGGATGCTGCAGCAGGGGAGAATGCTACAGTGAGTGATGAATGCATCTTTTCTACATGAGTCCCCAATTATAACAGGAACCTACATACATTGCAACCTGCAATTCCTGTGTTACTCTCGTGTGTCAAAATCACACCTATTACCATTTCACTCGCGCGCACAGTGTGACAAAGGGAAAAAATAAATGACTGTTACCCTGAGCTACAAATCGCAGCCATAAACCGAGGCAGAGCTCAGGCACAGAAGCCTTGCACAGACATCTTACGCCTGGTTCTTCCGGCGGAGCCATACTGTCGGCTTAATCTTCCTCCTGCTAAAATGGTGTGAAAATCTGAGCCATTATTGTTTTCAGCGGTGAGGTGTACGTGTAATGAGCATACAATGCTCGTCTGAGAGGTTTCAACAAAGTGCTGAGGCTTAAGGAAAAAAGGAACATGATTCATCTTGTTTGTAAGGCGAGCCTTTATTAGGGGCAAAGTAAGAAGAAGGCCTTGGCTGTAGCTCCTCCACCCAGAGGCTCTGTAATTGCTTTCGGCTGCACCTTGAGAATTTGATGAGTCAAGTCAAGACTACTGTTTGAGTGACTGAGCAAAAACGGAGCTCTTGCAGTGAAAGTGAATTATCACAGCATCACTGTGGAAGCACAAAAGTGAGGGCCACGGGGTGTAAGCAAACTTTAACGCATTAGACGCTAGGACTCCCTGAATGTGTTCACATACATAATTGCTGTTATATGCTTTAATGAAACAAAATAAAAATGCCTGCTCTTGCAGTTCCTTCATGGCTTTTTCTAAAAGCAACAGCAACTCTGTGATAACAGCGCCGTGGAAGCATTGCATTAAGTGGTGGGCGATCTGATTATTTGAGAGCGTGATCGATCTTGAAGGCGTTTTTAATCTAATTTGGGGGCGAATCGAAGAGATTTTATGTCCTTTTCTTTCTGTTTTCTAACTTCACATAATCTCATTGACTAGCAGATCTGTGATACATTAACTACATAGATGGAAAGATTATTTATTCATCCAAAGGGAAATTTAGAAGAACTAACACATTTAGAACTAACCAATAAAGTGATGTTTCCAACTACATGGCAAAAGCCGGTAAGATGAATTACCCCATGCGGCTCTTCCTTAATTGATGTATTATAAAAAATACAACATGAGTTATAGCTAGCAGCACAGCAGTGAGGAGCTTGTGCCAAAAAAGAGCTACCTTTTACTATTATCTATCTATTCAGATCTGGCTGTCGTCTACAAGGCATTTCAAAATGAAGGAAAGAAATTACAATTTAGATAGCTGATCATTACTGCGAGTAAATATATTGTAATAGTTTTTGGGCGAGATCCAACAGCTGAAGCCACCGCTCACAATCAATTACTTTTTTCCATCTTCACATTCAGGTGATCAGATATTGTGACAGCTGATATGTATTTTTTTTTTGTAAGGCTATTGTCACAAGAGTAATTTATATACTTATTTATTCTATAGCTCAACTCATCTTGGTGGTACCTTTTATCCTCCAGTGATGATTGCTGCAGAAAGAGCAGCCGATGTAACAAATAACATTTGCACGTAACTATTATTTGATCAATCTTGGAGAGTCAGAGTTAGAACTAAAGTCTGCCTGTGTAGACGGAATAGTGAGTAGATGCGCGATGACGTTTAATGTCAACCTCTGTAGTCTCATTTAGCCACTTGTTAAATAATCTCTTTTAAATAAATGTAATGCTTCAAAATTCATAAGCGGGGTATTTACAGATGTTTTCTGTGTTGTAGAACAAATCTCTGAAAATCTGAAATCTCTTGAGCCTGTGTAATACGCATTCAAAAAACCCATTGACTTGTGCAAAAATGTTAACTTCTTTTCAGTTTTGGGACTTGCTCCTGCGGCCCTCTGTGGCATTTCTCAACATGATTGTCATCGGATGGATGTTAAACACAATTGCTGCATCCCTTTGAAATCAGAAGGTTTTGTTGAGGAAATAAAATAGCCTCAGCTGTACCAGATGTCCACTCCTCCCATTGGTCTACAACGACCAGAGACACGGCCTAATAGGTCCTTTGTACTGACAAGTCGTTAGCATAACACCAACACGCCCCTGCGCAAAATGTACTACATCAAAGCGAGTTCCCCCTCATCACCGTACACCACAAACCCTTTATGTTTCCTCTTTGTTATATCTACAGATGGTTGTCCTATCTCGCACCTCTGACTTTGTGATCACACAAGCTCCCTGATTGTGCCTTGTTGTGCTGTTTTGACTCTCCTCTTTAATTACAACTAATTTCCATAATGCGTCCTCCCTTTCTCCTGCCACGTTGCACTCCGCATCTCTCGAAAAAGTGCACTCGAAATTCTCAAACCTGAAGCGTGCTACCAACTTGTAAAACCAGGCTTCTGTTTGGGAGGACACAGGCAGCTCTTCTGTCTTATTAAAGCAGACGGAGTGTACTGTATCTGTCGAGAGAAGATAGGTTTGAAGTGTCTTCACACGACCCTTTGGATATCCTGGATCCTGTAATGGGGCCCATGGGCTTTGTCATACATGATATATATCAAGTTAATTGTCACACAGAAAAAACGGTGGCCAGTGGCCAAGACGAAGCCACACATCATCTTCATATTGCCGGGAAAGGAAGTTGTCCAACTCTGTCTGAAGTAAGAGATAAAACTTCCCATCGTTTGACCGGTCAGACGTCTGTCGGGAATAGCAGAGCTCTGTTTTCTGTTTTTGTTTTTGCAGATAGGGTGCCAGAAACTAACAGCAACCCCTACTTTAAATCACAGCCATGTCCTCATAAATTTACCCTGAAGGATCTTGAATTTTCTTGGCTGAAGTCCCCTAAATATTGGAGCCCATCAGTTACAGTAGCTGTGTGGTCCTGTATTTAGTGCTTTGAATTTGGTACGGTTTTGTCGTGATCAGGGGAAGTGATTGTTCTTTTTGGGGTTCACTTCATCAGTGAAGCATCTGTGTTAGTGTTGAGATGAAACGTACATACGTTGCTATGAGGAAGGTCATTAATTACATCGGGGAATTTTACCAGGGAGGGTGTGTTTGGCAAAAACATAGGCAGTAAAGACATGTTTTAAGATGTAACATTAAAGTATACTTGACATACATAAAAAAAATCATAATTTTACGGATGAAAATGATCAATCTCAATTATTTCATTTAAACAGAACTGAAGCGCTCTCTGCTCACTCTTTAGGAGAGATCCTGCCCATGCGTAGCACATGGGCATTCAGTAATTAATTGTTGGAAGTCCTACCTATTCAGACCATCTGGACTATAATTAGGCCACAGTAGTGCCCTCTAGCTTAGAGTCATCATGTTTTCCCCACCGCCAGATTGGAAGCAATAACCTTTCTCCCTGAACCTTTTTCACCATCATGACACAGCGTCCTTAGAAGTAACCCTTAGGGGCACCTTGGAACAAGTAGTCGTGCAATGTAGTGTTGCTTTTGGCAGTAGTTTTGTGGCCACTCACAATAAAACCATAATGAAAAGGGTTGGAAAGGGGTCAGGAAGGAAATTAAATAATATTCAAGGCCATTGCTGCATTCTTAGACGTGTATGATGTGGGTATACAGGTGAAGTAAGCAGCACAGAGTGGGATGGCTCAACACCCACATGACGGATATGTAACGGGTATTTCAGCCTCGAATTGTGCTAATTTTGGCAATTAACCAATTTTTACACATGGCACTAATTCTGAGTATTTGAAGTGTTGGCCAGTTGTGACTCCACTGTGTCAAAGCAATCTTAATCACATTAATAGTGGTCCCTGATTGCATTGGTGACATTTTAACTTCCTGAAGTCCTCTAAGGTCTACTTATTTAGGTCATCTGGCCTGGTTCCTCAGTCTCGTTAACAATAAACAATTGGTTACTAAGCATCTGCTACGAGTGACTCATGTGAAACAGTCCTATCTTTATTATTACATCTGCTGGCATTGTCTCTGTTTTACACCTGTCCATGCCTTGACGAATGTTCCTGATTGAAAGCTAGCTAATTAAAAGGGTTTTTGCACACACTTGAGTGTGTAGATACTTTTTTTCATTAACTTTGATAGTTTATAGCTTCAGCACCTCAGGTAGGTGTCATACCAGATATGTTTTTCTTTATTTATCGTCTCTTTTAAAAACTTTCCACAAAAGCAGTTGTTACTAGATTTTGGCTCATTACTTACTTGCATGGTAATGTTGTGTTGCTGCACCAGTGGACTCAGTTTTTATGTTTCATCTTTGTCATAGTTTTATCCACAACTTTTTTCATAATTTTACTGCCTTGTTCCATATATACTACTGTTTTTAATAAGCTGTTTTCTGTCATTCTGTCATTGCCATTGTTGTGATGTTTCCGTGGCTGCTGCTAGCATTAGTACGACCAAAGCTTCAGTGGGTTGGTAAGCTTACTTTCCCGCTTGTGTCAGTTTTTTCATAAATGACAAAAACAAGGAACAATTTCTCTGTTAAAGAAGCTAAAACCAGAAAATGTTTGACATTCTCAGAATAGTTGGTGATTAATTTTCTTTTGATCAACTATGGGATTATTTTAGTAATCGTTGCAGCTCAGGGTGCTGAAACATGGGACTGTAAATATTTTCTGTAATGTTTTGTAAGAGAGTTATAGATGCACAGAGAGAGAACTTTTCTTCATGTCAGGAACATTTCCCCTCGGCACTTGGCCCGTATGTCACAGAGGAAAGAGATGCCAAAGTCATCACCATGTTTGGTTATTGGCATATTCCTGAGCTGTTTGGACGCTTGCTGAATTTGTTCATAGGTCAATGACTGAAGTTTCTGTTGAGACAAACTTTCTGAGCGTAAGAGCGTAAGAATTTAGAATATCTTATGTAAATCTGTCTGTGTGTCTCTGTTACTTCTGAATCTGTTTGAGCCTACTGCAATGCGAATTAACAGGTGTAAATATAGTGCGAGTGTGTGCAACACTGATATTGTCCGCAGACGTTAGCAGAAGGACTGTGAGGGTTGGCCAGGCAGCGGCTTGATGGTGTGGCAGCCTTTATACAACAGCTGCCACGGAAGATAAGCTCAGAACTCAGGGTTAATGTCCTTCCTCAGCTGCAGTTTACCTTGAATCAGCATCCTTCAATATCTAATGCATCTTAGTATTTAACATAAATACATTTGAATCATTCCTTATCCAGAAACATTACAAATCTAAACACAAATGAGAATTTAAGTTAACAAAAAACATAAACGTAATAAATGGCAGTGATTTAAAGAATGCAGTGTGGACAGCAGTTTGCAAACTGAGAGTCTCACCGAGACTGCAGTGTTGTGAGAGGAGTGTAATAAGATTTTCCAAAGGAAGTCCACAGAGCAACTGATTAATCCAAAGATTAATTTAATCTGTTTTCATAATAAAACATTATTAGCCGTTCCCCCCTCTAAGCGTTACCTTTCAGCCCTCTTAAAAGATTATACACTTCCCAATCACTTACCTGCGAGCAGTCAAGAAAGTCATTAAGTTAAGTAGACACTGTCAGTGTTCAGGGTGCTCGAAATGGTGGGAGAATCCGGTGAAGTGCCATGAGAAATGGCCATGTTAATGATTTCTTTGCAAAAGGGTCGGTCTGCAGTGGAGTTTCATTTTGGGCTTATCTTCGGCAAACAGACCCTTGATGAAACCCGCCCTAGGTCTCCAGGTGGAAACAAACTTTTAATGTGAGGAAGTGGTTTTGAGAAGTCAAAAAAAATCCTCCGCAAAGCATCTACTGTAAAAATCCAGGGTTGTTGAGGTGTGTTTGCCGAGCAAAATTATCTTCACTCCTCTGCTGAATGGTTAATGTAAAACGGTTCTCTCTTTACTTTCTAGTGACATCGATACTGTTTTTTTATTGCTTGTAACATTAACATAAAATCAAGTAGGCTGTCATCACTCTGTGCTGTGTTGTTGTTATCTGATTCTGAGGAAAACGTAAACGATCCAGTGGGATTGTTGGAAACCACTTGGAAACATGAAGGTGGGGACGTTGTCTGTTGGAACCGTTCTGAATCACCTCATACCTAGTTTAGCATTTCTCGTTTGGTATTAGCCTTCATATATGCACTGATACCAATTTGTTACCAGTTGATCATAGACTGTCCCCCGTCATGTTCATCGAATGCTTTAAGTGCTCAAAAGTTTCAAATGAACATATTGACAATATGAGGCAGAAGTACACATCAAACATTCAAGTCACTCTAGCTACCTTCGACATATTGCTTTGGTAGACTGTTAAAATATTAGCTTCCCACACCAGCCCCATTCCTCGTGCTTAAACCAATCACCCAGGGCTATTGTTAGCTAAACTGTGTAGTGAGCTACAGAGTCCCTGGGTGGATCCAAACGCTCTCTCACTGCTCCTTCATTACTAAGCAAGCAACTTTGAGAAGACACCGAACAGAATGAAGTGGGGGAAAAGGAGGCAATGAGAGAAAGCGGAGGCCATTTCAGGCTGTTTATTTGATAGACTATATACATAAACACACCAGCAGTAACAATAACTGTGAGTAACAGTTAGTTGTTGAGCTCTAAAGGGACTTTGAGTTTGAGCTTTTGTTGCACATTAGTTTGGTCATCTAAAAAGCACTGGCTCATTTTTACTCCCACTGGAATTATAAGTTTTTATTATCATCAGTGACATCTCAATACAATCACAGATGTCATTTCACAGATGACTCGCTAAAGTTTTATTGCACAATAACAAAAGAAAACGGCCTCAGATTTAACTTTTATGTGTGAAACATTACTAAAGATCCAGTCATTCTGGCTGCTATGATAACAAAAACCCTGAGAGATCCTCGAGGGGCTGAGTGTGGTTCAGTGATTAGTACCAAGGGTGTTTCCCCTGTCGTGTTCACCAAACACTCGAGGGAGCCAGCGGAGCAGGAAATGTGTTTCAGTTTACATCAGCGGCAGCCACCTGAGGAGGATCATTTGTATCAGACTTGAGCTCAGATACTTACAAACAAAAGTAATTTAACACAGCTGAGATTTTTTTTGTTTTGTTTTGTTTTTTTTACAGTATTGCACTTTCACAAACTTCTCCAATTTGAATGTTTCCAAAGTTTCTTGAGCTGGTTGTGTCTGGTAATCTTATTCCAGTGTTTGTACTGGGGGCCATCTGCAACAAAGACTGCAATTTAATTAAACTTGAACATGCTTGTTTTTGATTGAATTCTTCCTACATTGTGTTCTACTTTTTTCACACGTCAACATTGTTTAGGCAGCGACGTTACCTGAGCGCCCACCGGCGAACCAGACACAATCCCGCTCACATGCGTTCGTCTGGATGCAGCCTGTGGCTATTACCTTTGACAAGCAGCTCTGAAAGATCAGTATTCAAATTCAAAGATCCATATTTCTCCTTGTTTTGCTTTCATTTCACTCCCACTTGCTTTCCCCACATTGCTCCAAATGAGAGGTGTGTGAAGGAAACACGGAGACCACCGAGGACTCGCCTCATGAATAATTCAAACTGTGAGATGTGAAAGTATCATGGTCGGATAATTAATCTTACAACTAAATATAGATGCAGGCTGTGTTTTGTCACTCAAGTTCGGTTCATTACTGTACTGCAGCATGTTCAGATGACTTAATATGTGACATACACTGTATAATGTATGTCACTTCTTAAATGCAGCTTATAGACATTCATTTAAATATGAATCAAGAGAAAATCTGGTCTGATTGTTTGGGTGTGATATTAAATTAGAGTTCCAATTAGGTTGTACAATTCCTCATAGAAAGATAAGTCTTTTGTATCAGTGCCACTGATTAAATGATTATTTCGGGTTCGAGGTCTGACCTTAATTCAGCTATTAAACTTATCTGGATTATTGAAGACCAGAAGAACATTTAACCATTTCATTATTAGTTAATCTGTTGATTATTTTCTTGAAAAAATGCCGAATTGTTTGGTCTATAAAACGTTATAAAACAATGAAAAATGTCCAGGTAGCTCAAGGAGACATCCTCATGTCTTTTTTTTGTCTCATCAGCTGTGAAGAACAGACAGATACAAAGATTAAAACAGAGAACAAGCAGCAAATCCTCATATCTGACTCTGGAAGTGACTGAAATTACTTATCAACCATCAAAATCTGATTGAATATAATAACTTCTGGTGATTATTATTTGACAACTCAAATCTAACAAAGAATCTGTTATTAAGTAAATTGATCATGGATTTTTTTTGGCTGATGACAGCGAAATACTTGACCATATTCACACGGCAGCCATTTTCCTCCGATGCCACATTCAGGGTGTGAAAGATCAAATGTTCAGTTTATGAAATGCTGCTGTGTTCCAGGTTGCAAGTTGTATATTCATATATGAAGGGAGAGAATCTAACAATCTAACAAATTGTTATCCGTTCAAAGTAAATAAGCTAACGTTAGCCTCTGAGCTCAGATTGTGATGTTACGGTAATGTTAGCTAGAAAATGTCTCAATGCTCACTTTACCTGTTGTCTACCAGAAGCTAATGACATTTATCAAGTCTGTTTTTTTACCTTGACATATGATCTGATGTCGCTCCAGATTTATCCGTTGCCTTTTCAGTTGCATTGGAAACACTGAAATAACAATTTGTCTGAGTAATCTCAAGGAAATTGAATCGAAAACAACTGGATTTGGTTTTTGTCTTGAAGACGTTTCACCTCTCATCCGAGAGGCTTCATCAGTTCCTGCTCCCTTGACTAGGCTGGGACTAGTCCAGCCTAGTCTCAGCCTAGTCAATGGAGCAGGAACTGATGAAGCCTCTCGGATGAGAGGTGAAACGTCTTCAAGACAAAAACCAAATCCAGTTGTTTTCGATTCAATTTCCTTGAGATAACTATGACCTGGATGAATGAGAATATTCACAAGCTAATTTGTCTGAGTCACTTTTTAAAAGATTTGTGAGCCTCCTGCCTGAACCATGATATCAGAGGAAGCTGGTCGTCGTGTGAATGTGGTTAAATCTTTCTTGTTTTAGTTTTTTGCTTTTTACATAAACACCTAAGATATTTTTACTTCTTTACTTTACTTCTTAAATGATTTTGATCAAGATTTGTTCTAAGTGAGACATTTTTGGTTGAAAAATACTCCTTGTCAATGCTCATTGTCAGTGAGGACAGGACCAGAACCAGGACCAGGACCAGGACAAAACATAAATACACTTTCATTTCTTTCCATCAATCTGAAAGTGATGATAAATGCCAGCTGTATCCTTACATAAAGTGCCAGACTATTAAAGGTCACGCTAAGGTTTAATTATATATGAGAACAGAAAAGAAAAGATAACACTGTGCAGATCAGGCTTCGGATCTGAATATGTAATTTAGCAAAACTAAACTATATAATTTTGAATATCCTCACACATACTACACTTACTACACTGTCATTTCTTCTGATAAAGAACAACCAATTAGCTGTACTGTATGTTCCACCATTTATAGCCTGGGCATTAGACTCCTTTATAACTGCTCATGGGAAACCAAGAACGAATAAGGAAGGAAAATGTGATGACACAGAATTTCACTGATATTCCTAATGCGAGCTTTAGGAAACCTATCCCACTGCGTTTGAAGTGAACGCGAGCAGCGTGAAGCGCCATAAATGCAATATTGACTGAGACGCTCCAGACAAGAATCAGCAGGATGGTCATTTTGGACATTATCTTTCACCTCCTGCTGTATCTTTTATTTTATTTTACTGCTGTTGTTCCACCACAATTGAATCACGTGATCTGATCAATATCCAATAACTCTTTGTGATCCTTGTATGGACTGTAATCCCACGGGAGAGCCATATTGTATAGCTGATTACAGCAAGCTATAAAAACAGTCACTCAAACGCCTGCTTTGATTTATCCCCGGACAGTTCATTAACCCTTTGTAAAGTAGCCATAACTGCAGTCAGATTAGCCCAGCTGTGTGAATTCCCGCGGGAAGTGATCATACTGTGAGGTCTTGAGGCAACGCTGCCTTTTGTACGTGCAGTGTTTGACTTGAATCAGCAGCAATGTTGCATTTAGCCACTGTGAAACCATTGCTGTGTGTTCAATCTGTGTGGAACGCAATGGTAAGCAATGAAGTGCAACCTGCAGCAGTAACATTAGCATTAACAACATTAGCACTATCATTTCCAATTGCCTTGTTATTTCACCTGGCACTAAGTTATGTACTGAACTAGAAACATCGGATCAGCCAAGTGGAGTCGACTCTGTAACCATTTGTTTATTGTCCCTTCTGCATTTAGTTTTAGAATATATACCATTTCTTACTGCTGTAAACTGTATATCTAAAGGAAGCAGTTTGAATTACATCAGGGGAAATTTACATTTCTATACTCTATTTTAAACAGAAGATCCAAGTCAAGTCATTTCCATTCATATTTCAACTATGGATGTTAATTCAAAATTCAATTCTTTATTGTCATATCAACATAATTAAATGGAATCTGTCTCTGTGGGTTCAGCCGAACACAGACAAGTGAACCAGTCACTCAACATAACATAACTCTACATCTATATATCTGTAATAAGTCCAAACAATCATATTTGATCTAACAGTGAACTCTCTCCACCCTCAAACACCAAAGAAACAGACACACAGCGTGAGCAACACCATGTTTACGATTAATGATTTATCGTTAATGAATCAGCGTTAAGAATTTAGATGATTCAAAACGTAATAGACAACCAGAGAGCTAAAATACTAGTAGTAAGTAATTTGTAATCTTCAAAACACAGAGACATTCTACCGAAGCTGATATTATTATGTTTTACAGATCATCAGCCTCAGTAAATGTTGGATTTTGTCTGGCCAGTTGTTGAATTGCAACAAACCTGAGCTCCCCAGTTACAATGAAGTCATTATTTTGTGTTATTTAGTTTATAATTCAAGTAGCTTGGTGTTCTTTTAACTCTGACTGTAGTCTGCTCTGATTTTGCATTGTTCGTGGTTCTCTGTCGTCAATAGACTGTCAATAGTCGATAGAAAAAGTCCAACATATATAATCAATTGTTAAGGCAGTTGACTATCGAGGAAATTGCTTTAACATTTGCATCTGTAATTTGAACCCTATAGAACCTGAGGAAAAAACCTGAGAAGCCTCAGGACGAGCAACAATGAAGAGATCACTCTTCACTGGCATTGTGCAAATTATATGATCCTTTGAACCTTTGCTAATGCTTTTTGTTCATTCATTTGATTCGGATGTAGGCTGTGAAATACTACAGCCAATCAATAGATCATTACCTTTCTCCTGACTGTGTTTGACACACCAGTACAAAGGAAAGCAATCATACACAAAATGCATCTCTCAAGCCTCAGTATTTTTTCCTGACATGAAGGAAAGTGACTGAGACTATACAAGGGAGAACAAAAATACAGGCTGATATTAAGTACAGCACGGGGCTGCATTGTCTTTTCCGAGGCGCTACAAGCTGCAGAATTGAAAGGAGTTTAATGGCATTGAGCTGCAAGGTCAGAGGTCAGATCTGTTGATTGGGTGAAGAGAGAGAAAAGCAAAGAGGAGGGGGAGAGGGGAAGACAAAGAGGGAGACACAGAGGAACAAGCATCACACGAGCAGAAAATGATAGCACAAGAGATTCAAAACGAGAAGTTGTGAATCCATTTTGATTTAGAGGAAGAGATGGAGAGATGTCTCGCAGATATTTGTACAAGATTTCCTGCCAAATTCACTGAAACACTGTTGGGACATCACGGAGATACATGGGTATGTCAGCGCTGCATGTGTTCCTCTCAGCTAACGTCTGTAACTTACAAAGAAGAAATGTTAAAAATTGTATCTTTGCATTTGCTTGTTTGTTTTTCTGGGTATATACTACTTCTTGCCCACTCGTCTCTCAGGGGGGTGCTGAAGGTAGTGTGTGCAGAGTGATGTTTAATGCACAAATGACAGCGGTGGTTGCTTTGATATATTCTTAAAGCTCGTGTAAAATGTGGAAATGTCACGCTCTAAATGAATATGGAGTCATTTCTTATCAGTGTGAGTGTGAGATGCTTGCAGTGCCTCATTGTAATACTGAAAAGCATCCTCTCAGCACAGCGCTGGGTCTAAGCTGATGCATTTTTGGCAATAGGAAGCATGACGCTTTCATTATGCTGCAGTAATACTGTTTGTTGTTTTCAGAATTTTTGCTAAAGGCATGTATGGAGTCAGCGGCACATGTCTTCCTTTATTAGAGCTGATTGTTGGTGTGGATGCTTTGTTGTTTCTTTTTAAGCATGCAGCACGCATGGGCTCAGGCTGTGCATGCAGTAGGTATGCTTAGTTTTTATAAAAAGGTTTAGATGTAAATATAGGCCAGAGTGAAGTGTGGGGGTGTAGGGGTAAAGGGGTTTGCCAAGCACCTTTAACTGCCCCTGTGGTTGAGTCATAGCACTGATGAAACACCCCCTGACTCAGACCTGATGTAGGCTGTCCAGACACGGAGGGGTTGCTCTCAGGAGCCCACACAACGTGTTAACGGCTGCTGCAGATGCATTTTAATCAGTCCACACAATTTATCTCACAAGGCTGTTCGGTTCAAAGCCACAGAAGGAAGAAATTCACTCGAGGTTCTGCTTACCCTTTTAAAGATGCTCTTTAGACGCGAGACTGAATAAAAAATACAGTCTAGGTCAGTGAAACTATAAGAGATCAGTGACAAAAAAAAATGGGAGAGGGTTGCTGGTTATGCAAGTTTATGATGAAGTCATTAAGGAAAGAGAAGATTAAGGAGAGGAGCTTCTGTCTTCACCTCCTGTCTCTTATCCTTTCTTTAGCTGCTACTGGCAGCGGCCCACTATGATTCAGGCAGCTGCACTTTAAGACCTGCAGCACTCAGGTCCACGTCTTTCTGTTGGCATGCGTGTACACACACTGTTGGTTGTACCCATGAGCAAGACACAGCATCCCTCGCAGCTTCAGGGGTGCTGTTGTGGGCTAATCTCTCTGTGGGGGCAGCAGGTGGAAAAAGAAAATCCCTCCAGGCTTCACTGACTTCTCGCTGTAGCATCGCCTGAGATGTGAAATGAAAAATGTCAAACCTGAATCACGCTTTGTGTTAGTTATATTGTAACATCATATATCTTAAGTCCCAGTTATTGGTGGGTTGTTATTATAATTCATCAATAACATACCTGCACACATCCATATAAATGTCCACATAATGCTCAAGTGACAGGGATTCTGGTCTCTGATGCCGTTATTGATTTTTCACTCGATACAGACAGAGTAGCCTCGTGAGCTTTACGTTATATTTAGTGTTTTATGTAATAGCAGATATGTTACATAGCAGCACATATGCACTATACATTATCGGTCCAAGTGGCGTTCAGGGTTCAGATGGTCAAAGATCTGTTTTCATTTTCTATAAATATCGTAGCTAGTTAAGATGATGAGTGAGTGTGGGGCTCTGCTGTCTTTACTGAAGTGGAATATTTATATGTTCTGGGTATTGAAAACAACACAGGTGTTTATCAGCTGCGTGTCACATTAAACACAGGTGACTGTGTATGATTTATATCAATTATTGTAAATTAGTACTAATTGTAAATTAATTAATTATTATTTGACATTTTCATTAATTTCTCAGAGAATAATCCACAGATCCTGATAAAGTAGAGTGATGTTCTAGTTCTCTATAATATGGTTCTGTGAGATTTTATATACTTAGCTAATTTGATTGGCTAATCCTTTGATGTATCTAAGTGATTCTTCAAAAATATATTAATGTTGTGATCTGTTTATCTGTCTTTTATACAACGCTGATTATTTTGTTAACATAAACCAACAGATGCCTCAATACAGGGAAATTCATGTGTTTTGAAAAACGACTTGTGAGTGCTCTTTAATCAACGAACGATATACTGTAGATTCTCTTTTCCTCCACAAACAACAATATTACATCTCTGCACTATTTACCGGCTGACATATATATGCCAATAATGATACATGTGCAGCCTGGGTGATTTATTAGTCATGTTTCTCCAGTCAAATCAAATATCTGATGATTTCAGACAGTTTTAAAAATGTACAATACTACCAAACATTGAATCAGGTAAAAGTCGATATAGAACACTGACTGACTGTCTCTCTTTATTCGTCTCTTGATTATTTTATCTGATAAAAAGCAGAGTAAAGCTCCACATCCTTTGGAAAAACCATCTGTAGTATTCTGTGGGCTGTTCACACCTACTTAGACTCTTTGCCCCTGTTAATGTGGGATTAAGTATGTGTCCTGAATGTCCGAATCATAGCGAAGGAACACAGACTTCTCTCTGCGCAGCATTGTGACCTGCTTAAGTGGTGCTAAAAAGCACAATAACATCACCTCAGTATCAATATAAAGGTGCATTAATGTTTATATATTATAGTCTAATGGGAGAGAGAGAGTGGGTGTCATTTTAACTTCGAAAAATACACTGCAATAAAACTCTTACTGCATTACACATTAGTCCCTAATGAACTGACAAATTGGTTGATTTTTCTTTCTTTTTTTTTCCACTTGTCACTTACTACTCATGTAATGAAATAACAATGCTCCGTTCAGCCAGACCTTATTAAGTTCTCTCGTATTGTCACTGTTGTACTTTTATCCCCACACATTTAATCACCAAGTTTTGTTACCTTCTTTTACAAGCTGCTCCTTCTCGCCTCCAAAGTTCAGAATTTTTTAACAGCTCTTAAACACAGGATTAACAGTTGTCTCCGAGAGGCTTTTCTTGTGGGATGTTTCTAGATCCGACTGTGTGATGCGGCCATTTTGACTCCTTCCCAAACCAAGGGGGTTATCACACATAGAAAAGAGCAACTGACTCAATCTACCAAGTTTATCTCTAATTAACACGGATTAATTGAGCTTTGACTTCACTCTGCAAGCCAAGCAGAAGGGCAATTTGTGCATGGAAGCCTATTATTGCCTCGAGGCAGTTGATCCACGCTGTTAAGGGCTCGAGGTCCCAAAACCCTCGGTCATGTGACCATGATCATGTTGCTGTTGCAGTGTGTGTGTGTGTGTGTGTGTGTGTGTGTGTTAATGAATTACACAGTTTGCTACACTGAATCTAGTTTATGTAAATGGTTGTGAAAACGGAACAATTACCAACAGTTTTAGAGTTTTGCTTCCGTCTGTATGATGAACAATCAAGGTTGCTGCTGCTGCTGTTGTTCTTTGTCTTATTCTTCTCCTTCAGCCAATAGAAATACTGCTGCGCTCTCCTGTTAATTATTTGTGTTTGGAAAAAAATGTAATGGTACGCAGGTCACGTTCCGAGGAGGCATTGTGTTGCATGACAAGTCAGATCGACAGAGGTTTATTAAAGAGGTACAGTGTCATTTTGCATGTTGGCAGGCTCACCTTAAAGCCTCGCTGCCCTTTACAGAGATCCTTTCAATAATGGATAAGGCAAAGAGCATCGCAGTCTCTTCCCACTCATTACGATCCCATTTGATTACTCGTCTATGCTCTTTGGAAAAGGTGGGTTAATTGCGCACTCTGACTGTGAACTAACCTGCGAGTTAATAACATCTTTCCTTCGGGGTAGCATCATTATAAGATATAAGCCTCATTAAAATAAAATGATGATTTAATAACTTTCCCTTAAAATGACCCTTATGAGGATGTTCGGTTATTTTGTAGTTATCTGGGAAATTAAGACATCAAACGCGGCGCTTCTGCATGTCTTGTGCTGTTCTTTGTAAAACAGAATTAACCTTCTCTTGACCACTGAAACCTTCCTCTGTCCAGTGAGAATAACAGTTTTTGTACATAGTTTAATATAACTATGATGACATACAGTGCTCCCACTTTAAAATATAGGAATATTATATGTATGCAGGGTTTTCTTAACCTTCCTTTTTTGGCGCTTTCTGAAAGAGTCGCCTTTTCCTTCCCCGTTATAACCACTTACATTACGGTGAGATGGACCCAGTGACGTGAGGGCGGCTATGTCAGATGTTAATGTACGAGAGAGCTTGCTGTATAACTGCAGCACCCAGTATGTAGCACATTCTCTCCCTGCATGATTACACATAATGCTGCTTTCATTATTGCTTTATTCCTCACACAGCCGCGTTCCTCTGCGGCTTCGCTCGAGCTCCGAGAGTTAATTTCCCTCCCTTTTTCCTGCCTTTTCAAAGTGGCTCTTTCTCTGGAGCAGCCGTCTAAGTCAAAATATCAAAATTTGACGCTTTGATTATGCTTTTTAAGGCGTGTTGATAATTGCCGGGTAAGAAAGCAACTGTTTCCCACCATCCGCCATAAACGCAGGGAGGCTTTTCTGTGTGAAGAGGAATCACATTATGTGCAATGATCAGTGCCTGGGGGCCACATCAAACATAGTCTGAAAAACCTTTCCAGAGGAGATAGAGGCAGGCCAATTTCACAAGTGGCTTTTTATTGGTTGATTGCACAGAGGCCAAGTTGTTATCTAAATCCTCAAACTACTTGGGCAAAATAAGAAGTGGCTTGTGAGCTTTCAGGGTGTGCAAACTCGCCCCTCTGATGAAAGCCAAAGCAAAATGTTTACAACCAATAGTTTGCCAGGATTACGGCTTAAGAGACTAAGTGTGAACGGAATGTGGAGGTTACAAAGTCGACCAGTGACAAACAGGCATTGCTAGTGCGGAAAAAAACGCATTATGTCAACTTTGATTTTGGTGTTTTCACTTGAACTGACGGCTTGTATAATCTTTTGACGGATGAACAGGTTTCATGCCCCTACAGCCTGCATTCAAATCCAAATGTATTTTCAGACTACAGATAGGTTACATAGAGTTTAACCAGGTTTTTTTTTTTTTAAATTAGGTCAGAATTTAAAGTCTGTTGCCAAGATCCCGCTGCAGTCTAAGCAGCTGACCTCCTGCACAGTGAGGTTTACCATTGAGGGATTTAATTTATCATTTAGCTTAATTATATTCAGTCCATATTGGAGCTGTTGGGCTAATTAGTTGGTAAATAATTTGAAATCAAACGTGGATAGTGGGTGTCCACTCTGCCCATCGGGGGGGGAGACACTGATGAGCAAACTGACCCGTGATTACTTGATTCAATTTGCTCCAATTGAAATAAAATTAACTGCCATGTTTCTGTGGAGTTCCTGGCTCCTGTATCTCAAAGGAGTTATTCTGTATGTGCCGTATCTAAAATCACCACGTCTACGTATTGCTGCAGGACATGAGCTGAAACTTGAGATCTTTGTTGTTGATGTCTCCCATAAAAGAGAATAAATGAATAAATGAATGTCAAGCTTTCCTTTTGAAATCACCGCATATTGTTTATTAAACACGTTTCATGTCCCGGCGGCAGGACTTTTCAGCATAAGGTCATTATTTCTGGTCTGCGTTGTCACAATGTTGTGACACAAATTGTCTCAGAGTTGTCTCAAAGAATAAGCAACAGAATTCTCACACTAAATATTCATCTCTCATCTTTTTCTGGTTTCTTTGTTTAGACCTTTAACACTTCATTATTATTTTTTTTAAACAATGTTAGATTTGTTTTCTCACATAATTCTAATGGAAAAGAGTCATAATCATGGTCATCTTTTTAAATGAAATATAACTGACCAGACTTTGAAACAATTCTACAGTACATCTACAGTCATCTCGGTGCTTCTTCAGCCATAACTTAGTTAAAAAAAATGCTTCACTTTTCACAGTTCACGTTGTATAAATTGTGAATGGTTTACCGTTAAGTTTTTATCCTTTAGATGGACAGGTATCTGTTAGCGGCATTAGCGGCTTTTCTTGTGAAAGCGAACGGTAAAGCTCCGACTTCATTACTGGATGTGCGACTTAAATTCTGTGTCCAGCTACACGTCAATCACAAAAGCTGATTATATAATGATCATAAATGTTTAAATCACTGTATACAATGCAAGTGGAGAATCATCACCACCTGTGCCTGATTATGTGTTTCTAGTAGTGAAAACAGCCCGGACAAACATCCAGCCGTGATTTAAAGATATTTGAAGATATATAAAAATACTAAGCTTTGATTAATATATTGTGTCTGATGTGGTTTTTTTCCACAAAAACATCCAATTTCCTTTTTAACAATTTCTCTAAAATTACATCCACTTCCCCTCTTCAGCAGGTGAATGTGAAAACAGCCTTCTGACGTTAAAGTCTGCACGTAAATCTGTCTTCACAGTGAAGCTCAAACATTCAGGTTAACTAACAATAACCACAGCGCATGTTTAATAAAGACGTGACAATACATAATGCATATCAATTAGTTGAGGTTCACACACAGGAAGTTAAAATCTGTGAACAAAATGTAAGAGTCGGGGTGAGAAAGATACCGAGACAGAAATTCAGCTGTGACCCGGGGAAGATATCAGCCGCCTGCTGGGGGAGCGATCGCAATCTCCTGTTTACAGTAGCTCCACTCTCACCTCTGGATTCCTGCCTGATAAATCCTTTTGTACTGTTAGCTGACATGGATGCCAAGTCTGCAGAGGTCAAAGGTCTGTTAGTCCGACAAGAGATGGAGCAAATATAATTGCATTTCTCATGAATATGTATCAGAGTGGTTTTCTAGATGAGGTATTAGGTGGAATCATGACTAGCAGCGCATGCACAGCTGTGTTCTGCCACTCTAGTAAAGACAGACGTCATTCCTACTCATCCTCTTACTAGTTAGCCCCGGGCTGTGTTGAAAAGTAAAGCGTGGCATCATGGGATGTAAGAGCTCTGCACGTTTTCAGCGATTCATATGGAGATTAGTTTGTGAGAGTAATAGAAAACTGAAATGAGCAAAGACAAATACGTGTCATACACTCGTCACAGCGGAGGAGTAAATCATCACTTAATAGTCTGGAGTGTTGCGTAAGTTTGAGATTCACATCGAGCCACTTGTATACATATGCCAGGGATGATGGCATTGCCCAGGCGACCTCCGCACCCCTGCGAAATGGCTGTTCACTGATTTATGCTGAGTCAGACACCATTAGCTGTTATCCTCCCCCTCTCAGGATCCAACCCGGCACTAATGTGGGTCAGGGGCCACATTATAGAAGCACCTTCACCGTGCAGTCTTATCTCATAGCGTGCACTGCAGGATTTCAGTAAAAGGACTGTTACTGAATGGCACCGGAAGATAAGATGAAAATGTCGGGAAAATGCTTAGAAAAGAAAACATTTACTCTCAGGTCAATATTTTTGTAATTTGTTGTATTCTAGGAGTTATTTGTGACAAAGTTCAGATATATTTGCATTTTGACTGTGTAATACTATTATTAACTGAGTTTTGTGAGAGAATTTTCATATAATTTTGTGGCTACAATATATTTTGGTCGACTGAGATCACTTTGGCTGTCCTTGCTTTGTCCATGTGACTGGTGAACATCGATTTAAAATGTTTAATCTAGAGAAAAGTCACTGATGTTTTAGGGAGCAGATATATTCTCACCACCAACATACTCTTACCTTGAAGTCAGATAGTCCACATCGTGCCAGTTATCCATATTAATCGTGTTCTCCCCCCAAAAAAAACTAATAAATTCAGGCAAATAGCTATTTTTTCTATGACTACTGAATTTTATAGGTCACAAAATGTACCATCCTGTATTTTGTCTTTTCTTTTGATGAGAACATCAGCAAACACTCAGCTCACTCGGTCACTGAGCACATACTTCGGATTTTATTTGCGGATGTTGCCCCAGGGCTTCTGCCTAATTCTTTGCAGCATTTGCTCCTGCACAGGACACACTTCACAGGTGCTACTGATGATGCATTTGCATTATGGTTCTCTCAATGAGCAGCGTCCAGGTGAGAGGGTTACATCACAGGCTCTCTCTTACTCTGATTACACACTGTTCCGAAGACATCCAGTGATTATACTGATTAGATACCCTCTTAGTAAACCATCAAATCATATGGTGCCGCAATTCATGTGGCCAGTGTGTGTCTATAAAGTGATTATTTTGTTGAAAGAGTCTGTAGGAACACAAGGAGGCAAGAAAATCTCCTGTCCAGAGATCCGTATGTTGCAAACACGCTATATGTATACAAATGTTTGAATGAACACTAAGATTAACAATGTCATTTACTGACTTAATTTACTGACTACTGTATTAGATACTAGGATTGGATAATGTCTCTATTCATACAATTATACCAATTCACTACTACAAGCATTATATTATTTCAATTAATAATGAATAGCAAAATGAAATACAGTATACAGTATAGAAACTAACTGCCCAGATGAATTTAAGAAATAAGACATTCAAAAATAAGTCCAAGTTTTCAACACAGTCTGCTTCAATAACAGTTTTAATGTTATGTCAAAGACAGCTATGTATGCTATAGCCATTGAGGTTAGCATGCTAACCAGCTAACCCTGGCCTGTCCTGTCTCGTAAACCACTTTGTACCTCACAGCGATAGTCCGAGCTTGGTGCTAACTCCCTTTCACTCCTCTTTCACTTTACGTCTTCTGCAGAGTCACAAGTCCCAGTTACAGCTGTTGTAAATCGCCTCTGTACTGTATTCCTTGTTTGGCGTCTGTCCACCGTGGAGCCTGTGTTCAGTCCCAGTCCAGTCATGTTTACTGGGAGGCTGCCCACTATACTGGCTCTGGTTCTGGTGCCTATCCCTGTGTTGCTCCCTGCTATCATTCCCCACTGGCTCTCCCCAACCCAGGCCTGAAAATCTCTCCCTTCGGCCAGTCCTAGTGGTGTTAACAACACAAACATTCCCCTGGTACTCTCAGAGACAGCTAGCTAACTTGGCTAAGTAGCTAACAGCAGCTACAGTTAGCAGCACTTCACGTTTACTCTGGTGATATGTTGTACCCTATTTGTTTGGAGTATTCTTACATACGCACCTTTAAATTATTTACTTCTCAGACGGAAAAACAGTGCCAAGATTTTGTTATTTCAAGTTGTTCAAAATGTTATGCAGCAATTTATCAAAACAATTACAATTTATACATTCTTAACCAAGGTGTTTTGTAAGGGCAGAGTAAGGCGTTTACTCACGTTAGCATGAATGTTGAGCATAATATGCAGGGGTAATGTTTTTAATGTGGTGGGTAAGGTTATAGCTTTACATTTCAAAGAAACCATTAGAGAGCTGTTGAATGCTTAAACAGGCCAATGCACATTTGGCAATGTTTTTCAACTCAGCAGCAGTGGAGAGCCAGCCATATGGTTCCCACTAACTATGGCAATAAAGCTTTATAGCAAACTGGAGGCAAGGGAAAGTAAAGACACAAAAAAAGATACATAGCTAAATAAATATTTATACATTTCTAATTAAACAATAAATAGAATAGACAACTTACAAACATGAAAGCTTTGAGAATCAGTAAGTCACCATCTTTATTCTATATAACAAAAACAGGAATAAATGTGGTGCTGCATTTTGGTATATTTAAAAATAGAATAAAAAAACGATGTTTCAAATTGGTAATTGTAAAGGATGACACGCCGTGTTTTCTGTGCACGTTGTTGCACTTGATGTTCAGTGTAAAGATTTAACAGTGTCACTCTGAGCCGACACATGAGCACTTGGTCATTTGCACTCTGAGCTTTAGATCTTCCTTATTTTGACAATTTGACATGATTTCTTAGGTTTACATAATGTTTCTCCTTAGATCGGTATGTCATCATATTATCTTTGCACCATAATCTGTTAGCATATTAAGAGCCTGGGGAGGAATTCAGATTGTTCCTCTCATCGTTTAAATTTAGCACAGCCCATGACACACCAAATGAGGCAAGAATGGTTTGCAGTCTTTGCAACCTGTCACCCAGTCTGTTTGTGGCAAGCAGTGCATCCAGGTCATATATCTGCGTATCTGCACGTGCTCATGGGTTATGTATGAGAAGGTGCTTATATGATATATATGAGTAGGTCTATGAACTTAAAAAAAAAAACCAGCATAACGAATAAGTTACAGATGGACTAGGTTGTGTTTTAATGTAAATTTACTGGCAGTGCCTGCTTGAAAATATAAATACTTGAGTCACATGTATTCAAATGTCAGATATTTCTCATCTAATTTAAGTATGTACACATCCAACAAGATGAAGACGTGGGTCATTTTGATCACAAAAGTATAGAAGGAAGAAGAAGTAATAATATATATTGCAATATCATGAACACACAAATGGTTGATCAGGTATATGTTCACACTGTCATGTGACAGTACTGCATAGTAACATGACATTTATTGAGTGGATGTTGAAATGAATTGAACAGCTGAGTGAAATGATTCATGTTCTGATTTTTAAATTACTACTTACTGTGTATACACATTTTGGGTTTTGGGGTGTTTGTGATCTTTGTCGTAATGCTTGTACTCACATAATATTAATTCAACGCTGAGTGATGCTCTCCAACAATTTATACTTGGTGATTGAGTTTCGTCGCACTTTTTCATGATCGATTTCTTTCATCCTGCCACTCACATGTTTGGGGTTATTTCTTTTCAGGAGTCAGGCTGTTTTGTGATTTTGTTTAATTTTTGTTGTCTTGATTTTGTGTATTTTTTAAATGATCAGATAACGACATGTTCGCTCAAAACATACTAATTCATCCTCATCTGTTTTTCTAACTTTGATTTGTAGTAAATGCCATTATCAGTTTTGTGAAGGAAAAGTTTTTTTTGCAATATTGTTAAAACACATAAAGTGGGGTGAAACAATAGGCTTCAAAAGCAGCACTTTTTATTTATTCGACAGTTAATTTGATTTCAGTGGGAATCAAATTAACTGTCAGCGCTCACCAGGGAAGCACTTTAACCAGCACTGTTGTGCCTTGATCATTATCCCGAGGATGAAAGGAAAACAAAGACGGCAGACATTAAAATGATGGTGGAAAAGAGGAGAGAGAAAGAATTACTTAAATTCAAAATATTTGGAGCCTTTTTTTAAAATAATAAGTAGATGGGAAAGGGATGGCAAGAATAAAACATTTGTGTGCAGCGAGGTCAATACAAATACTACAGTAGGAAAGACACCTGAGGCTACTTTACTCTAAACCAGACTAAATCCTGCTCTATATTTTTTGTAAAATAAAGTTATTCTACAGGAACACAGCTACAACAAGTTGTATCCTGAGTGACTAACTGGCCTTTTTCTTTCTCTCTTTGTTCTCTCCCACTCTTTCTTGCAGAACCGTGACAGAATGATCGACTGTATGAGCAAAGTCATGCTGCACACGGTCGTCTCATGCTGGCAACCATTCCTGGGACTGGCCCTTGTGGCTGTCTTTGTGGGCTCTACCCTGGGATGTCCCTCGCGCTGCGAATGTTCGGCGCAGAGCAAGGCAGTTGTCTGCCATCGCAAGCGCATGCCCACCATCCCGGACGGCGTCCCAACAGAGACCCGGATCCTGGACCTGAGTAAGAACAAGCTGACAATGATCAACCCTGATGACTTTATCAACTTTCCGGGGCTTGAAGAACTTGACCTCAGTGGAAATATTATCAGTTATGTTGAACCTGGAGCTTTCAACGCCCTGTTTAACATGCACTCGCTTAGTCTCAAGAGCAATCGTATCAAACTCATACCTCTGGGCGTCTTTGCAGGCTTAGCAAACCTTACTCGGCTGGATATAAGTGACAACAAGATCGTCATCCTCCTGGATTACATGTTCCAGGACCTGCACAATCTAAAGTTTTTGGAAGTGGGTGACAATGATCTGGTTTACATTTCTCATCGTGCATTCAGTGGACTCTTAAGCCTGGAGATTCTAACCTTGGAAAGGTGCAACCTAACAGTTGTACCCACTGAGGCCCTATCCCACCTGCACAACCTTGTCAGCCTCCATCTACGATACCTCAGCATCAGCACTTTGCATCCTTACTCTTTCAAAAAGCTGTTTCGGCTGCGGAATTTAGAAATTGATAATTGGCCATCACTAGACCACGTGCCAGCCAATACCCTGCATGGCCTCAACCTGACCACTCTGTTCATTACCAACACCAACCTGTCCTCCTTCCCTTACCAAGCCTTGAAGCATCTGCCCTACCTGACACACCTAAACCTGTCCTACAACCGTATCAGGCACGTTGAAGGGGGGATGCTGATGGAACTGGTTCGGCTTCAGGAGCTCCATCTGGTCGGAGCTCAGCTAACCACCATTGAACCCTATGCCTTCCAAGGCCTGCGGGGGCTCAAAGTCCTCAATGTTTCTCACAACCGACTGGATACACTGGAGAAGGGTGTTTTTCAGTCTCCTGAGGCTCTGGAGGTTCTTCTGATCGACAACAATCCCCTAGTGTGCGACTGCCGTCTCATGTGGATCCTGCAGAAAAGGCATTCCATTTTCTTTGGGGAATCGCAGCCAGAGTGCAGCACACCTGAAGGTATTCGTGGCAGGCCTTTTAAGGAGTTTAAGGAGACTCTCCTGTCTTATTATGTGACATGTACCAAGCCAAAAATCCGTGAGAATAAAACTCAAACAATCACTGTGGATGAAGGCCAGCAGGCGATGTTGCGCTGCAGTGCTGAGGGGACACCAAGGCCCACCGTGTCCTGGACTTCCCCACGTAGAAAATTGTATACAAGTAGGAGCCATGGTAGAGTTACCGTCCACAACAATGGCACACTGGAGATCAAGTCAGCAGAGATACAAGACAGCGGAGTGTACCTTTGCCATGCCTCGAACACTGCCGGGAATGACACCCTGATGACCTCATTGGCGGTGAAAAGTCTGGGATCGCTGTACGCCAACAGGACCCAGTACTACACAGATCCTAGCAATACCACTGCCAATGGGACAGCCGGCGTGACCCTCGGTTTAGACCTAAAGACTATTTTAGTGTCAACGGCAATGGGTTGTTTCACGTTCTTGGGAGTGGTCTTGTTTTGTTTCCTGCTCCTTTTCGTTTGGAGCAGAGGAAAAGGAAAACATAAAAACAACATAGATGTTGAGTATGTGCCTCGGTCAAAGTCTAACGGCACTAACGTTGACTCGGCAGAGGGACAAGCTGGTCCTCGTCGTTTTAACATGAAAATGATGTGACATTCTTCATAAGTCCAAGATTCTGGATTGTGGAAATGCACAGCACAATGTATTTTTTTGAAAATTGGACTACTGAACTTCCCACTACTGCAGGAAGAATAGTAGTAAAAACATTTGGGGCGTCATACCAAGATGAGCAGCACCGTAAAACAGTGGATTTTAACGTAATGCTTGGATACTGTGTTTAAAATACCGAATCGTATGGGACAGCCGACGAGAAACTTCAGCGTGGACGAGAAGTGAAAACTGTTGCCGCCAAGGGGACCTGAAGGGAATATGTGTCATTTATCAGCTTTTTGAAATTTATATGCCCAAAAAGAGAACTTCAGTTTTGGGTTGGATCTACAGACTGAGCTGAACCATGTACAGTACAAATTTGTATCTAAGCTATTAACCTACTTTGTTTAGTCTTGCGCCATGCTTATTCACAGAACAAATCAATGAAACAGACCATGATTTCCTATGTTCAATACTTTGCATATGTGTACCTAATGCTTCATTATGTACATGTATGTACATATTCATTCAAAAGAACTACTCATAGCAATATTCATGGGATGCATTAGCCAAAATTGATATACCCCACATGTTCAGCAAGAACATTCTTCAGACTTTTGAAGTTTCCATGGATTCAGGAAGGGCTTCTAAGGGTGATTATACGTCCCTGCTCCCCCAATTGACTCCTAGATATTAATAAATATATATTATTTATCAATAAAAAAATGAAGAAAAAATATTTTATTTATTAAAAAAAAGAATGCCGAGCATTTAACAAAAATCAGTCCTCAAACAATGTTCAGGATCTATCAGAAAAGCTGACCCAGTACTGGTCAGAAAACCGACATGAACCACCTTTTTGTCCTATTTTGTCTCTTTTTATTACTTTAACTGTACCTTTGCTGGTTGGCAAATTACATGTGTCAATTTTACTACAGTGACATTTGCATAATTTTCCCCAGTAGGAAATTTGGACTTTGTTGTGGTAGTTCCTCATTTTGTTGTTGAATCATTTAGATTGTGAAAACTTCAAAGTAAAAGTAAAAAAAATGTATGTGAAATAAATGAAGATGTATTTGTACTGATGAGTCTGACTAAATGGCTAATAACTAATGAAATCTTTCTTCTCTTCAGCCTCACTGATGGACGTCACAGTCTTCTCTCCTGTAAATAACATTATTCTGTTAACATTTCAGGAGAAGAAAAACAGAAACACTCATACAACATATCCACCATGTGCCACAGCGTGAATGTTTAAAAATATGCAACCTATGTTATAACTTACATATACCAAACTTTAAATGGCAATTTAAGGAAGAACACAAACATAGTACAATATTATTTGGATAATCCCATAACAGTACATAACGTACGTATTAAATTACCAAGCATTTATTATCAAACTGACCAGGTACAGACCGTATCCCTTACTAGTGGATTATTTAATTAAATTTAAAGCAACATTATGTTTTGTTTTGTTTTTTACCTTAAAATAACAGCTTACAAATAATTTTGATGATAAAGTGTCTTGTAGTAAGATGAATGGATCACAGCGATACATACATGTTTACTTCAACATAAGGGTTTTGTTTGTAGTTAACACCTACATTACCTGGGATTTCTGTTTACGACAGTGGTGTTGCACTCAGAAAACTGTAGGGGGCACCAAATCACACAAAAGGCCATTTTCTACATAATTTAGCTTTAAGTCAAAATTTACCAAATATGGTCATGATTTACAATCACTGGTGCTCAGTTTGCAGTCATTCGTTTGGAAGTGGTGCTGGTGATCACATACAGCAGCAGCTTTTCCCATCTTGTGAAGGGCTCGTTGAACAGGTACAATGAAGTCTTGAAATGCTGGTCTCCTTCAAAACAATTCAAGGCACACTGTAGGATTTGTGCAAAATCAAGATGCTTTTTATTTTACATGGCAATATGTATTTAAAATGACCAACACATCATTATCAGGGTCACTACCAGCAGCAGCTTACACAACTAGATTGTATTGCACTAATGGGTTGAGTGTTAAGGTGGATCTCTAATAATGTGCAAGACCATCGGTCCAAAACAAGGACGTGACATATAATTCCTTCTGTGATTATATCATTTAATGCCGTGTAAAATAAAGGCATTGTTTTTGAAGGAGATTTGCATTTTAGTTTTAGTTTTTCACAATTGCATTTCGCCCATGAGTTCTTCCCCACGATGGAATACATTTAATATTTATCTCTTGCAAGAAATGTGCAGTACGAGAAAACACATTCTTGGTGAAACTGAAGCCCTCAAAGAAAACAATATCTCACGTTGGATCATAAAGCTATCGCCAGTAAATTTCTTGATACTGCAGCTAAAAAGCTTTCAGCATACTATGATTAATAGACATGGTATTACTATAAACATGAACTGAATGATAATGATGATGATACACAGTAATTGCTTTCTGCTGACATTAACAACTGAATCTATGTGTATGACACATCAGAAATTATTGGCTTCTTCTTCACATTCTTGGTCTATTTTTTTATTTTTTTTTCTCTCATGCTGTCCCTCATTTGTGCACTCTCATTAAAATCCACTGCGTCTGTGGTTTCTGAGCCCGCGGTCCCCTGGGCTGCTCCGGAAATCAGAGCACCAAATGCTACAGCTACTCCAAAAATACAAAAGAAACAAGGTTAACTTTGTGGGTCAGCGATGCCTCGTGTCCACAGCATTTGTTTAGTCAAATTGCATTAAAAATAGTTTCCTCACAGAACCTGTGAGAACAACTGCAGTTCGGTACAAATGAGGCCCTTACAGAACAGCTGGTACTGACTCACAGGGTTCACTGTACGTCCCAAAAGCCCTATTAGAAATATTCTGGTACTTTCCTCTTCTTAAGAGATCTCAGTATCACCATTTCATCCTAAATGATGGGAAACTGGCACCCATCTTTGTAGGAAAACATGTTTACACATCTACTGCATCGCTAACGTGTTTCTGTGGTAACTCAGATACATGATTGAAAAGACATCTGACAGCTGGAGTAGAGAGACATTATTCTGAGTATTGATGTGCGAACAAAGCTGTTGGATTTTTGAGCCTGTGTAAATTCAGTGAATCCATGTTGATATCCAGAATTATCATTTTGTGTTATGCAGATCTCTTTATACTAATTGACTGCGTTTCGATTGGTCTGTTGCGTTTGGATTGCAGCTGAAAAGCTGTTAGTGCCGCGCGGCTGTTTGTCCCCCTCTTATCAGTTATTGACTGATCTGACCACTCTTATTTTCAGTATAATTAGTGAGGATAATTTAGTAAAACAGATGGGAGTCCCTCAGACTAAAATGACTAATACCGTTCCTATTAACAGAGAAACGTTCTTGGCTCAAGTTGCCCATGAAAACGACATGCAGTTTTTGTCCATGAACAGCCGAGTATCCCTTCAAACTGATGCTGTTCTTTGCTGTCTTTAAATGTCCAATTTGTAAGAAAGCAGATTTTTGAGTCTCATTCCCAACCTGTCAAGTACTGAAGCTTCAGGACTGTGGGTCAAGTCGACCGCCATCCCAAAGAATCGGAACTTGTTAAAGTTGAAGTTAAAGAAGTAAGTCACAATGTCCAGAGTTTTTACATGTTGTGAAAGTTACAATCAAGAGTCAGTCAAATACCCTCAAGCCCCGGTTTGGAAGTCCTGTAAATTTACATTTACATTTACCAGATGCTTTTATCCAAAGCCACTTACAGTCATTCATACACTGATGGTGGCGGCTGCCGTGCAAGGTGCCGACCAGCACATCAGGAGCAGTTTGGGGTTGAGTATCTTGCCCAAGGACACTTCAACAAGCAGACCAGGGGAATCGAACCATTGACTTTCCGTCTGGTAGTTTTTTTTATATTTCTTTTTAACACAAGGTAATTTGTGCCACTAGAGGTCTCTTATCATTGTAGCAGAACCATCTGATCATACCTGATGAAAATCTATCGCTGACTTCTTCCTCACTCACCGACAGCAAGTTTCTTCGCAAAACGCACTGTTTGTCTAGGTTTAATAAAAAGTCTGACACAACTCAACAAAATATATATGACAAAGGCAACCAGTCGTTTTTAGACATTTTAATGCAGAATTGTTACGTACAAAAAAACAAATGTGGCAATAAATACAAAGGTAATCTAATAAGGAGATGACAACGCTAAAGCTTTCACACAGTATTACCAGGATGTGATTTACTTGATTTACTTGTGTTCTCTGACATCGTCTCATGGATATGATGTCACGGCTCTGTCTAACATCAGCTTTCAGAAGCAGAGCGTCTGTTCTTCAGCTGCCAAGTCAATATAAAAGTTTGAAATTGTTTTAGCCACTTTCTGCATGTGTTAGAAGATCAAGCAACAGATGGTTTGTGGCTGAACTTGAATATGACAACCTTTTCTTCTCTGCCGCTCATTTTAAACATCAATATAAACAATCTCACAGCACAGCTGTTAGCCGCTGTTCAACATATTGTGAGCCGTGTATCATCATTTATATCAGAGTCTTGTTTAGTTGTCTGACACCAGAAAACAGATATTTAAAAGGGAATACAACCTCCAAATCTCCTGGGACTAATATTATCTCATGAACTCTGTGGTTGGAATTTTTACTTTACAAACTGTGTCCATGGTAGATTCACACAGGGACAAAGATCACAGACGTCCTCCGCAATCATTACAAGTTATTAGAGGTCCCAAAGTAAAAGTAGTCCCATATATGTATGAATTACTGTAAGTCGCTTTGGACAGAAACATCTGCTACATTCCCTTAAATGTAAATGTGAATGCAAATAAGGCTTAGAGTCAACAGCTACACTAACAGACTCTTCAGTTCTTCCTGGGGGAGAATGTGTGTGTCTGCATTAAATCTTATGCCCATCTGTCAAATAGTTGTGAAGTATTTTTACAAAAGAACAAAACTTTTAACCTTCTGCTGGCGTTCAACATGATAAATGTCCGTACCAAATTTTATGCCGAACATATTTGACTCTGGACTAACAACAAAGAGCCCCACGACTATCAGAGAAACAGTTTTAATCCGACACTAGGTGGTAGTTGTAGTAGTCGTCTTGTGTATACTTATATAAGCTTTCTTTAGGACCTCAGAAGAATCGTTTGAAAACCTGTAAGGAAACCAAACAAAGACCAACTCCCCACACAGAATCATATAAGCCCGGTAGAGTGGCTGTGACTGAATGAATAAATAAGCTGCCTCATAAAAAGAAAGAAAGACTTGTCAGCTGAGGATGAGGAGATCTTATGTTTATCTTTGTAGTCTGTATTAATGCACATATCTGAAAAACAACGCCAAGGAATGAAAAGAGTCTACATTTGCTTACTGAGATCTGTGGTTTTAAAATTACACACCTCGTTTTTTGATAGATTTCCGAGCCCCACGGGCGACGGACCCCTCGCTACACATAAAAGATCATATAGAGCTGCAGCTCAAGTGAGAGAAAGAAAGTCTGGCAAACGGGAGCTGTGCGGTTTCGCTTTGACGAGAGAGTGGAGCTGGTTGTAGCTGAAGTCTGGGGCAGATGTTAGCCGGCAGGTTTTGGCTGTGTGTGCTTTCATTAGGTTTAGCTTTCATACGCTCCCCGATGACAGGCTGGTCTGCCAAATGAGCTCCCATGTGAGCCGACTGCAGTTCCAGCTCGACGTCCAAAAATTGTGGCTGGCTGCAAAAGAGGAAGACATGCTTGCGCCGCTATGCATCCTCTGCACACATTCAAGCATTCACTAACATCACGTTAAACGTATGCTTCTGGTGAAAGGAAACACAATGCTGCGACTCGGCTGGCCCGAGTTGAAAGGCTTTCACACACACACACTGCCTCCTACTCATCCTGTCGGTGTTGATTTGCACGTTAAGGCAGCTTCTTTTGTCTTCCCTCACAAAACAAAGGTAGATTGATGGGATTGAGAAAGAGTCCGTTCCCTTCTTTTTAAATATAAAAAACCCTTTCACACTGCAAGGCTGCGGTGAAAAACGCCTCCTGGATAATGGAGGAGAAAAACATTATAAGCAACAAAAACCTCTCACAATCCACACTGTAAGCCAACAGTCGATATTTCTTTGTTAGCGTGTTGCTGCATTCTGTAATTATGTTTCTGCCCTTTCTGGGAAACACAGTCATGAAAGAAGAAATGAAGGGAGGGAAATTGAATTCTTTGCCTATGTAATTGTTTAATGACGAATGGAGCCATAAATCGGAGCAAAGAGATGGAAAGTTTTACATTCCTCCCCTCCGGAAGGGAGAGCAATATTTCCTCTTGGTGAATTATAATAATTATTTATTCTGCTTATTCTGTTGAAGTGGCAACGTCGTCCCCGAGTATGAATTTTACATAAAGCATTTTATCACCAGCAGTATATTTTGATGATTTATTAAATAATGTGAGAACCTAAAGTCCCAGCTGAAGCAGAGCAGATGAGATCATATTTAGAGGGGTGGGCGGGCGTCTTGACACCACTGCGATCTGAACTCTGTTGAGGTTGAGCCCACAAGAACACGTTCATCCTCGTAAAAAGCTTAAATGTCACATAAGCATTTGTCTACTGAGGACGGTGCGGTAAAGATAATTGGTCTTATGGTGTGGTGGCTCCAGCTGAGAGGCAGATCATGCTTTTGAACACCTGCACAATGATTTAATTAGAACATGGATTCAGCCAGACGCTCTCTGTGGAACCAAGGTAATTAAAAAGTGGCCTTAAAAAGTCCATGTTCGTGTTTCATTATATCGCACGAGCTGATATTGTGGAGTCTCAGGAAACACCAGACCGAAAAAATTGAAATGAGGGAATAAACCTACAAGAAAAGAAACGCACACACCACTAAAAGGTGTCATATCAATTTACAGGCCGCTACCTCGCTCTTGTTCGCTAATTAATCTTCACATTCAGCACAAACTTAAAGTGTCAGATCACAGGAGTTAAAATAATATGACTGTTAACAGTCAGTGTGTTCTTGTGCTGTACAGGCTGATATTATCTCCTCTAGTATCTGCGTGACTGCCATGGAAGATATATTGTAACATCAAAGGTCATGTCAAACCATTCCCACCTCATTTTGTGCCGCAGTAGGGCGCTGCTCTAATGAGCTGCTCTCATGGTGCCGACTGTACGATTACCGACACTGCTGCATGTTCTCTGTTTTTGTCTGCTCAGTTCTTACAGCAGGACTTCAAGTTCTTCTCATTTCCTCGTGGAGACCTCGCTCTTAAGAGGCTCTGCCGGGTCTTCCTGCTCGCACAGGACGAGTGTTACCAGGGGACCTCGTGTGCTCTCAGAAATTACCTTCGTACGCTTCATTTACTGTCATTATCTGGATCTGATGTCGAGGCATCAACGTAACATCAGCACCTCAGAAAATATAAAGTTTTAAGTTGGTTTGATCACACTCTGCATGTGTTGGCAGCATAAATACACATTTGCAGCTCATTTTGATCGAGGTACAGATGCTTTGTGGCTGCACTTGAATACGACAACCTTCTCTGTTATCACATTTAAACATCAATATAGTCGATCTCACAGCACAGCTGCTGACTGCAGATCAACGTATTATAAGCTCTTATCAGGTTCGATGCTATAGAGAACAGATGTTAAACAAAATATCACAGAGATGCGAATTCACATGGGACTAATATCATCACTTGACCTGTGTTTGGTGAAAAATAGTACATCATTTGTGGTGGAATTTTTAAATTGCAGATTTCAGACATGGCAGATTTGCACAGGATTTAGATCCCAGGCGACCTTCACATTAATTACAAATTAAGAAGATAAATTAAGTCTGGTAAGACTGGTTCAGGCTGTGAAACAAGTAGGTAAGATGAGCTTCTAATAAAGCTCTATTCACACCGGACCAGTGTTTCCTGTGGACCTTTAGAAATTCATTGAGAGTGTTGTGGTTTGGGTTTTTGGTTTGTTGCCTCTTTTGTGGATTAAATCTTTGTGTGTCATGAATCATATTTAATAAATAGAATGATTGCATGAAGAGTAAATATAAATAAGGCAGGAGCAGATTCAATAAGCATGTATTTACTCTGGGCGATGCAAGTTAAGGCAAAGACACATCTGTGAGAGTTTAGTGTTGCAGCGAAAGTGAAAAAGTTTGGGTCATTTTGAGGTCTTTTGAGGCCGTTTTTCATAAAAGGTCCGTACATGCAGCGGCACCGGTCTGGTGAGTAAACAGCTCGAGCAGTCATTAGACCACACAGCGAAAAATCTGCTTTGTGTTCAGTTTGAACACGTCTCAGTTGAACCATTTTCAGATGCAGACACTGTGGACAAAAAACCATCCTGACCTATAGCTTCACATTTCCATGCCAATTTGTGGTGCTACATAACAAACCCACTACTCTCCTTAAACCCTTTTTCTCGCTCTCTACTGTCCAGTAATGTCTCCCGACTCCCTGCTGCGCCACTTCCCCCGTAGGGTACTGTCACACTTTCGCTTTTGTTCTGCTGCCTCGTTCTCACTGAACAGATGCTAACTAGATTGTTAGCTGCTCTCCGACCTTGAAGAATCCACCACCAGTCTGCAACGAAGCTCGGAGTTGAACTAGACCGAGATCTCCAAGACATCATAACAGCATTGTGGTATCCTTAAATGATCTCTGCCTACCGAACATAAGTCATCAACAGCTTCTCTTCTCACTCTGTCCTCTTTCCCACACACTATACGGCCGCCGTGATGTGGTGGAATCTGGTTATCCCTCCCTTAAGCACTCCTCTCATCCTTTATTCTCGGTAGAGGCCTTGGGATGCTTTTAATCACTGCTTACAGCTTTGTAACTCGGCTGCTAAAGTGGATTCTGGTATTGGGATATCATTAGCAGACCATTATCGCTGCGCCAGCGTCATTCAGGAGCTACCTTTTTACAATTTATTGTGTCAGCAAACTCAGCTAAGTTCTCCCGTCTGTTTATTAGAATTATTTGTCACTTTCATGTGATTTTAGTTAAGGAGTTCTTATTTCATCTTGCCACTGACAATAGAAAATCCATTGCATTTATTTAGGAGTTGTTCTTGTCCGAAGTAGCTCACGGTGAAAGGAACAAGAGCTCAATATTAGTCTCTGTTCTTGAGGAATGACAGGATGTTAGTAAGTGCTTGCGTGGCGTGTAGGTGTTGTTTCTGGAATGGTGTGTTTCCAGCCTGCAGCGGTGAACGGCCGGTGACTCCGCTGTGCTGTGGAGTTTATTTGACCACTGTAGGGTCAGAACAGAGAAGAGGAACGGGAGCGCCATGGCTGAGCTGGAGTGTGGAGTTTAACATTGGCTTGGAGGTATTGTAAGTAGGAGCCGGTCCCTTCGGTGCCCTGTAGACCAGCAGCAGAGTGTTGAACTGAATGCAAATTGCAGCAGGAGGGGTAGTGCAGTGAACAGAGAGGAGAACTTGGGGAGGTTGAACACCAGACAGGAAGAAGCAATCTGGTCTAGCTGCAGAGAGCCTGTGGGAGATACAGAGACTTCAGGGAAGAGGAGTCGCTGTGGAGGAGATTGTTGGTAAGTCTTGCCACTCGGCAGCCATTTTGGCAATGCCAGGCAGTTATTTGGGTCCAGACCAGGCCTCCATCTGAATGAATGATGAGAGAGCCAAAACTTCACTATTAATACTCATAAAAACTGTTTTTTTAGAATCACCAGAATCACAAATTAGCTCAAACGCTTTGGTGACAGCCAAATCGGTTGAAACTGTGGTGAGTTTCAAATGTGCGCTATCGTTAGCTCAGTAGCACGATTGGCCGATATGTCACCCGATTTTGCGGTGGTGGGGATCAGTAGTCTGCTTATCTGAGGGAAGGGACGGGACATGTGCCATACAACCACGATCTCCAGCGTTATTCAAATGCTTTAATTGGATCGTCTCCTCTCTTGTGACGTCTCACAGGGTCACACAGTGAGGTTCCCCGCTGTCAGAGTTGGCATTTCCACTGCAGTGCTGTCAGTGGTAATCGTTAGGTCTTAGTGTGGGCGTCTCATCTATCAAGGCCCATTTCATAAAAGCAATTTGTGAGCACTTCCACACAGTTGAAAATCGTGCTAACGAGATATTACACAAACGTCTGTCGCTCTCAAATTGGAGGGCTTTCACGTGGTCGTTCACAGATGTATCTGCGGTTTGCAAGTTATGAACATCTCTGAAACGTGGAGCTGCTACGATTTGATTTTTAACAGTGCTTGCAGGTGCTATTGTGAAACAGGCCCCAGTCGAGAAGATGTCTTTGGTCCCAGAAGTTTCTGTTGGGATTCTGTCCCCACACAGAGCTGTGTAGTAAAGTTATACACTAATTGGAGCATGATGTTCGTCTGTAAAACATGAACCAGTGAGTCATTTGAATTGCAAAAAGTTTGGAGTCTTATGTTAATTCTGTTGCTTTTTAATCAGGACGAATGACAATCGACACTGGTTGTTTTCTGCAGCTTTCGAGTGCAAATGCAGAGCGAAAGAGTTTGAGGAAGAAACTGATCGAAGTGTCTTCAATCTCTGCACTTCAATTAAAAAGAAAGCTCTTGTCTGAGTTTGACAGGAGCGAAAACTTTGGTTTGAAAAAAAAGAATTAAAGTTGGATTAAGTGATTATGGAGAAAGACTGCAATATTTGAACTCAGCAACCAAATAAATGAGAGCGTGGATACCCGACCTGAACCTGAAGGGCCAGAAATGAGGTCCGGGTCCTATGTGTTGCTAACGATGCCTTTCTACGGTCATTAACCAAACATGTAACCAAGGAAACAACTGTGTGAAAGAGTAACACAAACTCAGCGCTTCAGCTCACATTAACTGCGTCGCGCTCGAGTTGGGTTCAGACATAACGAACAGAACTTGTGTCGAGATCATGCTCTGTTACTCTCTCGGACTCGGCCTGGTTTGGACAGAAAAAATGTGCTGACCAAAAGAGAAATATGATTCACAGCATCTGCTTCCAAATAGGACGTCTATGGAGGTTACACAGAAGAAACGGGGAGTGCAAGAAAAATATTATTATACCAAATATGTTATTTACTCTTCTATCTTTACTCAGTTCTAACATGGTGCGGTTCTGTTCCTCGTGTGCGATGTTGTAGAAGAACCAGGCAGAGTGCAGCTGGTTCATCTTCTGCTGACTGGCTGGAGTAGTGTTACTGGTCCGATTGCTGTTTTCAGAGCCGGACTGCGGACGAACACCAGATTTTTTTTTTTTTTTCAGCGCACATACAGAACGGACCAGAAGGAGATAACATGAGAAATCACTACTGCACTTATAAGCTAAAAGCTTTTTTTCAAACCTTATCCATTCTCGATGTTTTCTCATTTTCTAAAAGACAAGAGCTCACCATCATGACATACAAAGACTGTCTTGATCCTGCAGATGCAGAGTGTATTGTTACCACGGAGCATGGATGATGACCTGAGGCTGTTTAATGTGCACACACACATACAGGTAGCATCAGCTGGAGAAGCACTGTTATTCTCTCTTATTCTCTGACACGTACACACCCACACAGAGAATAGAGCCAGAGTCAGCGGCTCAGAGGAGTCTTGAGCAAACAACATAAAAAAACAGGCAAACAAAAAATATTTAATGTGATGTGTTCAGTGTGAGAAGGAGTTGTGTGTATAGGCTGCTAAAACAACATACATTATTTCACAGAGAGGTTGTTGATGAGTAACACAGTGTGTCTTCATACAAAATACATTCTGTATGTAAAACTCGATGAAGAGGGTTTATCTTCATGAGGGCAGTGGACACGAGGAAGATACAGAAGGGTTAAAATGATGTCAGAAATGAAATGACAACGGTTTGTATATACTGCTGGGAGCTATGAGTGTCGTAAGCCAATATAAGGCGGGAAACAGGCTTGTTGACAATAGTGTGCTCTGCAGGAAGGACTAGCTGTGTGGTTCGCAGGGCGACAGGAATCCCAGCTCGACATCTATCCAACCCACTGACAAATAAATGAGGCTGAATGTTCCAACTGTGGAAAATAAACCAGAATTTCTGCTGACATTTTGAATTGATTGCACTGAGAACGAGCTGACCCCACCTGTGCTGCGGAGAGATAAGAGATTTACAATGCGTGCAGGTCTCAGTCAGCAGCACGCGGCTCTTTTCCCCATGTAAAAATGAATTCAACATCAGGGAAGAATAATACAATGTTATCCGGTTGTTTCATCTTCTGCCTTTTCCAGATTCTGGAGGGACTTCAAGAGCTCCTTATTTAGGCTGTGAGATGAAGTTATGTTCCCGTGCTATTGTGCGAGAGGGCCACCTGAGTTCATGTGCGCCGGAACAGGGAATGTCACAACTCTCAGCAAGAGAAGATCAAAGCCACACCTCTGGGCTTTGTTATATATTGAGTTAACTTCCAACGCTCACGATACATCTCTCTCCCTCAGCTCTTTCCCCTTTTGGCAAAAGAGCGAATTAAACTCGACTTGTGTCATCATACGCAATCCGTCTTCATTTGTTAATGCGTCAGGGCCGGCTGTTACCGCATCGAGAGCTGAAACCAAGCAACGCGGCTTGCTTCACGGCTCGTCATACCGCCAGGGCTGTCGTCGAGTCCTCAAGGTCTCCCACAACATCTCCTCTTTTCAGATTTGTCACGGTGGTAGAAGAGAGAGCAAAGCAAGGCTGAATACATGTTGGTACATGATGTGTGTCGAGCCCGTTTTATCACGACCTGAAGGTCAGATTGTTCCGTATAAATTGCACAGTTGCAAAACCTTTTCTTCTCATGTTTACTTCTCTTTGATTAATTCAGCTCGCCTGACATAAAGGAGTGAAATGAATCATCCTGGCAGAGACAAGGATGAGGGACAATCCACCCAAAATTCATTATGTTGTCAGATGTTTCATTGACGTGCAGGTTTTTAAACTACATAACATCAAATCTGAATATAAACTTAATATAGAATCCAAATGTGATCAAAAGTGCACCTCCTAATGTAAAACGACTGTTAAACTGGTCAACACAGCTGGGACAAAACATAAGTAGTATACCGTATAAATTCCTCCTGCGATACCTTAACGATACACTGGTGGCAAATATTCATATTAAAGCAAAAACACCTAAAATAGATTCTCCTGCCAGTCGGACTGAGTCACTACCTCCTGACTGCACCTGGTGGAGCTAAACAGATGAATGGGGGAAAAGTGACTGGCAAGTTTTTTTTTTGCTTTAATTCATCATTATGGATTTCCCAGGATGAAATATCCCACTAAAAATGAAGGCAGAGTTTCAATCCAGTCCAGCGGGCAGCCTGACACCATTTCTATCTGTCTTTATGCCTCAATTCAACCCAATCATCAGAATAAATGTTAGCTAACTATTTTTCTGCAAATCCACATATAAGCTGAAGGTGAACTTGTCTATGTTGCAACTTTACATTTGTTTAGGTTTAATTTTCTGTTACTCCTTTTTCACAGTGCTGCGCTGATGCTAGGTTTAGGCACAAAATACACTTGGTTCTGGTTAATTTTACCTCTTTACCTCCACAAACAGTCAGAGAGACATAAAATGTAAAACTGACACCACAATGCATCAAATCTGATTAGATTAGATTAGATAAATTGTGCTTTATTGTCCACAGGAGGAATTAATTTAGCTGAGGTCACTACAATAAATATAAGACATACAGACATGATGATGATGATGATGATAATGATGCCTGGATGTCAGGATCACTGTATTCTGATACCATCATTACTGTGGGATACTGATTGTGTTGTGTCATGAATTACTCACCTCAACACCACACACAGAATTATGGTCTGATATTATTGTTTTCTTTTTATTTCCCCTGGAAAATTGACAGTCTTTATGTAGTATAATCATTTACTGACCTCTGGATCAATGACAGCTTGTGAGCTGCATTATCACAACATCAATATGGTAATAAAGAGGAATATATGTGTCATTAAAGGAGAAATCATGAAAATTGATTCTACAATGGATATATTTTGATTTATCCAGAGAGGGGAGGGATCATTATACTGCAAGATGTTTTTCATAGAAACAGTTTGGATCAAAAGGTGATTCAACGTGGAGCCACAACAGCAGTTATTATGACGATACGTACCTGAATTTGATCTTTCTTCACCTGATGAAGTTTTGGGTAGTTTAGGCTCAGAGTGTTTTTCATAACATAGATAAGAAGTGAATGTGGAGCAACTGACTGCTCTTCATGGATCCCATTTGGACATTTGGACGGAGAACGCAACGAGATGGATGAGCATTTGTTTCTGTTTGTCAGTGATCAATGAACAACCAGTATTATGTTAAAACTGATAGTATGACTACAATGAAAGTGCTGGACGATCATCATGGTGCAGCTTCTGGTCCTTATTTTCAGATTGTGTCTTTTAAATGAGAACACAGTGTTTAAACTTAACCGTGTTCACCTTGATGTTTTAAAAAAAAAAAACATCTGGGTAAAAATCTGAATTTACAAATACTTTTAATGTGCAGCACGAACACTGTGCACAGCAGTTTAGCTGTCTATTGTTCTTTTTACTTAGTGAGTGTCTGGTGCATAATCAGCAGCTCATTTTGTGCTTTCTCATTTTTCTCCCCACTTTCTATCAACAGAAGCATTTTTTTGAACAGTGAACCTTCCAGGAGACTTTGCTTTACCGCAGTGATCAGTTTCTTCTTGCAGCAGGAAACTATTCAATACGTGGGCACAGAAACATTTTGTGAAAGTCAGCTTAGATCTGACTCTTTTGGTGAAAATCAATAAAAACTAAAAATAAATAATGAGCCTTATGTAAAGTGACTGCAGTGAGTCTCAAAGAGCCCTCTTAAAATCTGTTCATTACTATTTTTTCCTTATAATAATCATCTCTTAGGTAGCACATAAAAAAGGTAAAACTTTAGTTCTTAACTTAAAGCTTTAAAGGTGAAGGTGTCCTTCACTGTCTTTAGTCTCTGCCTCCGTCAATTGTCTTTGCATGGTCAGTGTAGCAGCACAGGATTTGCAATAGGACTATAATATGCTGCTGAGGGCTTTTTGAGGTTGGATCAAATGCTTGGCTTGTGCCTAAACAATTCTGAATCAAAGTCCCTTTAATTGCCCATTTCTATAATCAGAAAGTGTCATGTGCGACTAATTCACAGAGAAACAGAGCTTTTAGATTCACGCCACACACTGTGACCCATTTGGACCCTTGCAGCACACACTGGTCTACACACACAGCACAGTGCAACACATACTGCAGCTGAGTTAACATGAACATTCTGTGGTTGAGATTTTGTTTTAGTTGATTAAATCCTGATTCAACAGTGGTGGAAGAAAAGTTCTGATGTTTTACTTAAAGCTGCTTCAAGGAACCTTTTTGTGTCGACTCTGGCCATAACATTTGAATACAGAGCAGCTTCTTTATTTTCCTCAATTCATCCTCAGAACTCCACCAGAAATAATTTGTTTTGATTTTATGACACTCCATTATCCGGCAGAATCTGACCCGGTGACAGGCATTAAGAATAACTATAATAACAGAAGAGAAATAACCAATCTTCTCTCTAAAAGGCAAGGTTAACATCAATTATCCATTTTGTGCTGAAAAGGTAAAACTGGAACAACAGAGCAATGTAATAAACCGCACGTTCAGACATTCTTTTAATAAGTCAAAAGTTCATCCCATTGCTTAGTAATTTTTATACTGACAGAAAAGAAGTTTTCAGATTGTGAATTGAATTCATGGTTTGCAGAAACCATGGATGTGTTGAGACTTTTCTTTAGACACAATTTACAATTTTATCTTGTGTCAAAGCTTATGGTCTGATTAGGTTTAGGCACTAAAACCACTTGGTTAGAGTTAGAAAAAGATCATATTTGGTCACCACAACCACGAGGTCACGAGGTATCCAGTGGTGTCACACTAAAACTTACAGACGTTGAAGCGCAGACCCAAACTGCGGTCACTGGCTTGGCTTCTGATCTATTATTCCTCCCTCATCCACCCTAAGTCAGGTCGTAACGTAAACGTTATATTACACGTTTTGTAGAAATGTCAGTATTGTATGTATGACGCAAACATGTGTCAGTGAATCAGCAGTTTGCTGAAACATTAACTGCCAACATTTAATTCTGGCAGTTGAGTTGAAAGTACATAAATGTAGGATCTGAATCAATGCAGCAACATTTTCTTTTCTTTTTTTTTGTTTTTATTCTATACATTCTTCTTTCCCATCACTCTGTGGTGCCTACATTACCCATAATGCAACTTGACCATTAACGGTTTGGTCATTGGCGTCACAAGCAATTTTTCAGATATTCCGCGGCTCCCTCTGGCGCCACAAACCCAACTTCCATCTATCCACTTTCTAAACCACCTATTTCATCATGAGAAATAGGTAAAGACTCAGGCTGGACCGTTGAGATGTCACCGGTCCATCACAGAGGTAACAAACACAGACACACAAACACATTCACACCCGCAGGCAATTTGTGTGTCTCCATTTCACTTATTCTGTCTGTCTGTGGTCTGTTTCAGGAAACCCACGCATACGCACCAAGAACATGAAACCTGCCGGCTGCGAGGTGACAGAACTAACCACAGAGCAGCCGCGCCATGCTGACATTTAACCTGAGCTTCTGTAGTTAAAAGTAAATGTATCTCTCCACCTGCCCTTTGTACCTCCACACTCCCACTTTCCACTGCACCATTTCAGTGTCAAACTGCTGCCTGGTCCTATTTGTCTCCTGCACATCTGTGGTGGAAGAACACGCTTCTCTCTCGCCACAGAAAGGCATTTATTTGCATTTTAAAGCACGGTGCTCATTTCACAAAATTTCACGCGAACAGAATGAAATTCACAAAAAATAAAAACCCACATGAAGCAATTGACAGTCAAGACTTCTTTCTCCTGCATTTAAAGTGTAGTCTCAATTGTCTGAATTTCTTATTTATTGTGCCAGCATTCAGAAATCCATGGACTTTCACCAAGTTATAAATAGCATTTTTGAGTTCAGCAGCTGATGCCTGGCTGAGGCAACAGCTCGTACACTCACACATGTATAGTCGCATCAGTTGACAGTAATGATTATCACCTTCTTGTACTCGTGACCAAAAACAGCTGTTCATACACACAGATTGTTTCCACCATGCACGGGATACACACAGTAGATGATAGTGAGCTAGTTTGCCAGAGTAAATATATATTTACTAAGTCCCAGACATAAAAGTAAACTACGGTTCATTTAAATCATTATGACATTGTGGTAAAAAAAAACTACATGCTGAGACCTGGGAAGACATCGACATCGCTAAAAATACATCCAACTGGGCCACAGGAACGAGATGTCCAGTGATCATACGTGTTTAAAACAAACATCTGGGTTAAACAAACATTACAGCCCGAGTACAGCCCGACGTCCTGTTTCAACTACTGACAGCATTACAGGTTGTTCCATTTTTGGTTTTAAAAGCAAGCTAAACACATCTTTTCATCTGTACAAACATGTGCAACACCATTAATGTAGTTTTAGGATTGACTGTTCCACAGTTTCATTGTATCCTGCACTTAACATCGTTAGATGAACCAGCATATGACCCCGTGATTAAAGCATGATGCGATCTTAAAGATTCAGAGAGTACAGAGGGAAGTCAGCAAACATGACTAAACATAATGTGAACAGAACTTTGAACATCACCTTGTTGTGTACTGCCTCACACGGGGTACCATATGTTTTGTACTGCCTCACACAGGGCACCATATGTTAAGTAGTGTTCAACATTAAAAGGGAGTTCTGGGTTAAATTTGGCTATTGGTAACAATGAATGGTTATCAGGGATATTTATTATTTATGATTAAAGAAAATAAGATCCAGTTTACATTAGATCACCTCAGGACACAACCCTTGAAGAAGTGATTCCTCCTCTGCTGTCTTTCATCAGACCTTGACAGCAGAGGAGGAAACGGTTCGCTCCTTTCCTTTGCAGGGATAGCAGCTCAGTGCTAACTTGCTTGGTGTTCCTCAGATTGTGAAGTTAGCTGGCAAGCTTTCACAACTGCTGGTGCTAACTGATCTGGAATACTGGCAGGACCTCTTGTAGCTGCAGTAAGGAGAAGTTCTTTGGGCCTGCTGGGAATGCAGCTTGGAGCTCTCAGCAGCTGTTAGGCCCAGAAGAAGAGATCTTGAGGGCAGGCAGCCCCGTGGGGGAGAGACTGAGAGAAGCCCTTGAAGATAGGAAATTGAAGAAGTAGAGGGCGTAGAGTAAGAGGAAGAACAAGGAAGGTGCTTGAGTTTTGACTATCTGGCCAGAGGTGGGTCTGTCACCCTGACCAGTAGTAACTCAATGCTGAATTTTGCACCTAGGTGTGAAGAATGGGGAATTCTGGGAAACTGAGTTCAGTTCAGAGTCCATTTTGAAATCCAGAATGAACGGCTTCATCTGTGGGTCCCAACAACCTTGTCTATGAACATTTGTGCTCGAGTCCCAAAAGACAGATTATCATCAGCAGTTAGGGTCAGTTTGAGTTTGAGGGTCTGTGTGTTTGAATTCAGGTCAAGGACTGAACGCAGAACTCGCCAGACTTCTTTTCTTTTCTTTTCCATTCTCCTCCTGTAACATAGTGTTCATGTTTAAGTCAAGATAACATAAGATAATCCTTTGTTAGTCCCACAACGAGGAAATGTGCATTATTGCAGCAAAGTGGGAAGCAAATATATAGATAAAAAAAACAATAGTAAATGAGAAGGAAAAGTAAGATATTAACAAGAGAAAAAATAAAGCAGTAGGAACAATAATAACTAAAATAAATAAGAAACACTGAGCAGTTCAAATGTTTCCCCTCCAGCTCCAGTCAGCAGTCAACATTACAGAACATAAACACCGGACAATGGAGGTGACCATTTTACCATCGAGATGACAGATCGCTCATGTAATTCAATGGAAGACTGAAAAACAACTTATTTAACAGTTTTTTGTTTTTTCAAAGCCGCTGTTTTATTTATTCACTCTTCAGTGAAATGAAGCAGTGATGTTTTGGAGAGTTTAGAGCTGCCAGAGGAATGAGGCTTGAATGTTTCCCTTGAAAAGACGTAAGCAGAAAAATATATGATTGAAGGGGGACCCAAAAGATCTGATCAATTAATGAACAAATGGAGCAATTGGATCTTTTGATAAGCAGCTAATTTATGTTCAAATTTATTGACAGTCCTGTAAATACATTTGGGTTGATTAAAGCTAATTGGAAGGCACATTTTAGTTAATAGTCCAGCAAATATAGATGTTTAGAAAAGTAGAAAAGAGGGTGAAATAGTAATTAAAATCAGACATATTCGCTTTTGATTAAATGTTTATTCCAGTGATGCGTATACACAGTAATCTGAAACATGCTGTACGAACACGCTTTTCACAAATGAATGAAAAACACTTGACTCACAAAGAGCAGAATGTGTGAAAAGCTAAAGTCGGCTCCATCTGTACTTTACTGTATGTTGCCTTTGGTTTCTTGGTGAAACGGTGAATGGCTGAACACTTATCGTGCTCATTTTAAAAAACAAACTGTGGTACCAATAATAAGTGCCTCAGAGGAAAGTAGTTCCTGAAGTGTTCCCCTGCATTTCAAACTGTTTCCTGTGGGGATAAGTTCAGCTCCACCTGAGATTTTAAACCTTGAGTACAATATAATACTGTGATTGATAATTTCTTTTAAAAGTCAATCAAAGAGTTAAGTAAAAAGATATTTTTGATTCCTTCATCTCCTCTAGAGGGTCGATCCACAGATGATTTTTAACATTACAATCTTATTTATCCCAAACAAAAGATTATATTAAATGAATCCAATTTTTTTCTACTCTGTTTATCTCTTGATCACTGCAACGACTCCTTCCGCTCTGTGTGGTGGGAGGTTTTTCTTTCTTCCCCTCTCCTGTGACGACCTGGCAGAGTGCGGCTCATTAGTCAGATGAGGATCACCTGTGCTTGATGACCTGAAGCATCTAAAAATTGGCCTGCACGCAACGTCTCCTCCTCGCTCTGCTCCCCGCCGTCACTCTTAATTAATGTTTCTGGTTGTTTTCTGTTGCTCAGTTTTGTTATTGTCACTTTATTTTTACCCCGGCCTCTTGTGCAGCCTCTCCCTCTTTTTATTCTGAATTCTGAGGTGGTTCGTGACATGGATCAGTTCAGGTCGAGTTAAACCTCTTTTACCACTAGTGATGGTAGCATCATTATTTTTCATGTTTACTGCAGGATGTAATTTGAACTATGTTGTCAGTGTGCCGCTCCACTAAGAGGTGAATTATATTTAAAGCATTACTTGAGCATTCTACTGTTCTACTTGAATAATCGAGACTCACAAGAGACAAAAATGGTCAAAATTGGTGCAGAAGCAGCTGACGTATGCTCTCTTTTGTTTCCTTGTATGGGCCAACCTCACTGACCAACCGGCAAAACAGATGTCCCTTTATGTTGAAACTTTACAATTCTTAAGGTTAAATATGAAATGACTCCAGACATGATGCATCTTTTGGCTTAAAATACCTATTTTTTAAGCCACAAACATGACAGGACATGGTGCTGAGGCCTTTATAGATATATATCCAGTGGGTTTCATGTTTACAAAGGCTGAAACACTGTGTTGCTTCGTCAAATATATCCAGTGGTGTCTCACTTCCAGATGGTGAGTTGCTGTCACTGGCTTGGCAGCCTTCTCACCTATAACTCAACCAATATAACCTATAAGTCAGGTAATAAACGTGGTGATAAATCAGTGGTTTGCAGAAATGTTAACTGCCAACATTTATCCTTGAGACTGAGCAGCTTTTCAACAAGTTCCCCAAAATAAAACAGAAATAACAATTTGTACAGTCATTCCCCTTCAGAACAAATGTGTGACAGCTGATCAGATTCTTCATTCAGCTTTGTTGTGTCTGCCTTCAGAATCTGTCAAACAAACCACTGTTGAAAAATAAACAACTGCCAACAATACGGTTGAAAGGATTTTTTAGGGACACATCGTCGTCTGAGTTAAAATAACTGCTTTTCGTGAGGTTGTGATCTCGGTCATGGTTGAAAGAAAACCAATCAATGTTGGTGTGAGACAGGAAGTCTTATTGGTGACCCATCCATCCACTCAGTCCTCCTCCTCCCCTATTTCCCCATAGTCATAACTGATACAGCCACTGGAGATGCTTGAAACTTGAACAGTGTCTCTTCATCTTCTGTCATCAACATTAAAAGCTCAGCTCTTAAGCCGACATGGGCGAGAAGTCCAACTGGGAAAACTCTGCCTGGTGTTGAAGATAATATGATCTGACTCTCTCACTCATCTGCTTTCTTTCTTTTTGTTTGTTTTCTTTGTCCAATCCAAGAATCTTTTTGTTTTGTGATCTCCATAATGAAACTGATGATATTATTAAATTATAGGGATTATTTTGTTGTGACAAGTAAAGTCTTATTATGTATAAAATTACTTGAGGTACTTTTTGTGTCTTTATTATGTAATCAGACAGAAAGATGGGTTCGAGAGCAGAACTATTGACACTGGGATAAAAAAAGTAAAATACATTTGTGATCATGAAGTTTCTGATTCACATTGATGCATTTTTAATTATAAAAGTAATGACTGAATGCATAATAAAGATGCAAAATTAACTTTCATACACGTCCAGGAGCAGCCCTGACTGGATATGATGCATATGATGACTGAGTTAAAGGTGTTTTGTTCTCTTGCTCTGGTGTGTAGCAGTTTACCAAAACTCTCGCAATGCTGTGAACCTTTTGACTTTCAGAGCAGAGAGGAGGCTACAGTCCTCTGCACAGGATGTATTCAGGCAGTCCGTTCAAGGTTTCGCCGACTTATTCTGTGAATTGTTGTGGCAGATTTTTGCAATGAAGTTGCCGGAGCAAGTGAAAATTGCAAAAAATAAAATAAATACCAACTCACACACACACAGTTTGTCAAGCAAACAGGCAAACATGCTTCTGTCACTCTTGCTTTGACTTATGTTGCACATTTAATATTAACTAACTCACCTGTATTCTTTCAGTACTTACAAAAGCTGTGGATGAAACAGCCTCTGGCACAGTGATTTGTCTCCTGTTGTTTGCGCGATTCTGCGGTTGTGTTTTGCAGTAACGAAGTGTTCGTCAAGCGATGACTTTCCTTTGTGTTCCATCACGTGCAAAACATTTCACCTCCACTTTCATGCAGAACGTAAGGTAATTGTGTTGCGCTGCCTTTAGCGGTGAGATTTGTAGGTAAATGTGAGACGCTCGTCGAGCACATTTCTGCATCTTCATTTGCAAAATCCTGGAGGGACGGGTTCAGGCGATCACCAGGATAAAATGTTGGTAGTTAACATTTCTGCAAAACACTTATACCATCACGATTGGAGGTGTCATGTTGACATTTCTAGATGGAAAACTGGCAGTGATACCACTTTTCTACCAAAATTAGCAGGTCTGCACAGATTTTTTAAACAAGCATACACCCACTAAAAATCACAAAGTGACTCCATTCCCGCAGGCAAGACAGTGTCTGCTATTTTTATCTAAAAAGTTATATTGTAAGTCACGAATGTGCCGGAAACAGCTGTATAACAGAAGAGAAAACAACAATAGATCAATTGTGAAAGAAGCGTCTGTAAAACATATATGTTGGATATATTCTTCAGAGCGTCACAACCCCCGAGACATGGCTCGTTTCAATGTCATAATTTGAGCCATTTGGTCCATAAACATTCAGAAAGTCTAGAAGAGTCGCACAATTGAATTATTTTATCCTCCTTTAAGTTAGCTGGGTGCTAAACCGGAAGTTAGCCAGCTCGGTGGGCGATCCAGGTATTTTCACAGCCAGGAAGTCAAACTTTATAGGCCTCTAAACACCACTGAGCAGCTTTCATCGAATGACCGGGGCTCCACCTCCAACACTGTGTTCAGGATTAAATGGTCCTTAATGGATGACAGCCAAAATTCCTTCCTAAATAATGTGCCACCACTGGATGTTGATAATATGTCATCACTTTCCACGGCAGAATTTAGCATGTTCAGCCACATCTTACGTTTAGATCAGAGCCGAGTCGAGGTGATAAAAACCCGGGTCTACTGCAGAATCAACTGACCCGGGTGTAAATGCAGAGTTCAAACTTTCCTATTGCACAGAAAAGCCTGATGTTAGCGGGTTTAAGTGTGATTTTTTACCACTGTAAAATGGGTATAAGACTTCATTACATCTCTAAAGCAAACTAGAACTCAGCATTTCCAATGATTTCAGTAGTAAACGTTTGTACATCAGTTGTTTTTCAAAGCCCAAAACACCAATGCAGAGGCACTCAGAGCTTTTTCCTCTTCAAAGTGCTCGCTGCAGTTAATTTATCGTCCTGCGTTAAACATTTAGATGGCCGTCCTCCTCTCCACTAAATGCAAAGGCCTTGATGTTTAATAGCACGATTGTGTGTGCGTCCAATCTGTGGGTGCGCTGAGCATCCAGGCAGAGCACTCCATTGTAATATTCAACGAGACGGGTGCACAGTGCGGTGATTCATGAGGAGCGGTTAAATTCATCCATGTCGAGTTACGCACGCTGCGCCGTAAAATCAACTGATCTTATCCAGGGGGTTTTATCAGGGCAGAGCAGTTCATTCATTAAAGGGGATAAATTATGAGGTCAGATCCATTTTGAATGAGTTTCCCCTATCGTTTTAATGAAGTGGTTTGACCCAGGAATTTATGAGAACATGTGGTGTTTTAAAGGTGCGCAGAACGTCTGCCAGGATGAAACTGAGCCCTGATAATCTGCACCTGCAGCCAACCCACTAAGTATTTACCTCGAGACGATATTTGTTTAACTCCCTGAATGTGTGTCTCTGTGTTTATGTGTCACGGCATCTGTTTGAGGAGGAATTACTGCCAAGAAATGGTCCCCAAGAAAAGAGGGACTATTTTCTCTTTATTCTCACTGCATCTGAAAATGTTTCAGTGGGGATTATACAAAGGTGTTCATGTAAATGCCACTTCAGGAAACACAAATGAGCTGCACTCCCTTTGATTTTCTGACTACTCTTTTATTTACTTTCATTGGTATATTTTCATGATTCATACAAAGTTTAAATCCTCCTTAAAAGGATTTAATGTATATCAAAGTCAAATTGGCCAGCAAATCATTGACTTTAAGCATCGGTAAGCTTTTAAGTAGCACCTGTTCCCACACATCACATCTCCTGCTGTCATTTCCCTGCAGAGTTCAGGTGGGCAACAAATGATCAAGTCTTAAACTTGTTTAACATGAACAGTTTGCTTTGTTTGCAGGCTCGCAGCCGGAGGGGAGAGTGAGCCACAGGTTGTGATGCATTTTGTGTGTTTTAATCTGAATCTGCTTCTGTGCTTTTTAAATTGTTGCCTGTAATAGTGTTTTTATGGTTGCTCCAGGAGCCCTGTGGTCCTCCAGGGATTGCACCATCGCAGACTTTTTAATATAACGGTCCTATTTACAAAGGATTGGCCCTTTCACTTGATTATGTGTGTTAATGAAAAGTCAAGTTATTGCAGGATTACTGCTGCTATTTGCTTCGCTTTTTGATTTATTTTACACAGTTTGCAGTGAACTGTGTGTACAATTTCATAGATATATTGTTGTTTTAGACCAAACTTGTCTCTTTTAAATCTTACTGTTATTGGAGCAGGGTCTGACAGACGTTGAGGAGGAGTTTGGGGTCATCCTACCTCTGTAGAATGCTGTGACATTATGCATATTTGATTAGTAATTAATAATTCTCTGTTTTTGTGACGTTGCAGTGGCACAGACACAGACGCAGGTGATGACAGGTGGGTGGTGAATCTTGCCAAGACTAAACATTTTTACTTTCTTCTCTCCTTCTATTTGTCTTTGCTCTCATTAATTCACTATTTTAACTGTTATCTGTCACAAAAATCTTGCTATTATCATTCTTCATCTTTTTTTTAAATGTCTGACATCTTTACAACTCGCTGAAAAAGGTATTTCTTTGGCTCCCATGGTGCGATAGTTGGAAGTGTAGTCTTTAACACGTTATGTATTCACATATTCTTTATGTCTCAGGTGGAAGGAGCGCTGAGGCGAGACTGTGGTGTGACTTCTGTAAATTAAATGAAGTGAAAAGAAATATTATCTTTATCGAGTTTCCTCCACCTACACACAGCTCATCTGAATCCTTGTCTTTGACAGACGCGCTCCGCGCCGGAAGGTCAAGTACAAGTAAAAATAATAATACCACCATGCAAGTAAACTGGAAGCTGGAACGCCGTGAAGAAACTGTTGTATGACTGCGAATAGGAAATGTGTACATAAATCCACTGTGACTTCATGGCATGCCGTAAAAAAAATCATGTGTCATTTAACGCTGTCTGTATTTTATGACTCTGGTCGTGCAGGAAGAGACAATGTCAGATGGCCGTCATAGTGAGAGGACCCTCGTTGTCATGGTAACAACAATAAACGTGTGGTTAATATTGTGAAACGGTCGCACGCTGGTGAGGCTTCGACTTAAGTTACCGTACATTTCTTCAACTTGCAATTTTCTTTGGGTTTAATTTTCTATTTTTGTCTTCGTCATATTTATGTTCTGGTTAGGTGAAGGCATAAAAACCACTTGGTTCGGGTTAAGAAAACATCATGTTTTGGCTTAAAATACCTGTTTTGGTTCCCACAATCATGGCTGGAAGTTGCTTCGAATTCTCCTTAAACAAGTGTGTGGTGTCACGCTTACAGATGTTGAAGCGCAGTTTCAAACCCGATATGAAAGCCAGGTCATAGACGAGTAATGTGAACATGACATGACACGTGGTTCACATGTATAAATGTACGAATATTATTGTTTCGTTGCGCCTCAGTAACATGATTGCAATGTTCATCTCAACACATAGCGGCTGTTTCCTGACACCTCACAGTAAATCACCTGACAGCTGTCACTTCACAGCTTGTTTCGCTGCCTTTTCCATGGTTTTCTAAAATTGGATTTTATAACAACAGTAAACATCAGTGTGCAAGAACATCTCTCCTGCAGCATCATCAGGTTTAATTACATATTTAGAATGTCAAACGATCATACAACCATCCACATACAGCATCACTTAACGCCACGGCTTTAAGACGATCTAAAACAAAGCATCATTATCACCGTCTGTTTAAGGAAGTGGACCTGTAATATCTGCACAAGGGAGCTGTAGGTGATCCGTAATGAACACAGTGTGAACTCCTCCCGACAGATGTGTAAGAAATGTGTTCCCATAAGAAGCTGAACGTCTGAAACGAAGGTTTTTAAACAATTTTCCATCCCGCTGCTCCTGTTAGGAGTAGTAACACGCTCATTTTCTAGGAAAGAAAACCATGAAAAGAAGCTGCCAAACACAAAAAAACATGAAACCAGTCGAACTGTTATATTTATTCACAGGATGAACAGGAGATCCACGTATGTCACAGATTAAAATGTTCTGATGCAACACCTGCTTCAACTCTCACTTTACACATCCAAAAAATACCTTGCAGGGAAGTTCAAATGTACATTTATTCCCCAGCGTGATGAAACTGAACCAATTATAACAGATTTTTCGCGTGAACTGTCAGTTTAGTACACTACCCCGGATAAAACTGCACGTCTGCGAAAATGAGAAGAGCAAAATTTTGTGTGAGAAGAATTCAGTAAATGACTGTTTTCTTCACACCAGCTCTCATCACATCCAGCCTCCAGCTGTGCTGAATCGTGCATTTGGAGGTAGTATCTTTCTTTATTATTAATAATAGATTTGAAAACATGCAGAAAATGTTCAGTGAGAAAGTTTACTTTTCGTTCGTATTTTGTAAATGATCGCTGTGTTTCGTGCTGCGGCGATAACAACGGCACAGACGCTCGCTCATCTGCGGTTCTTTCATCTGTTGCCCGGTCTTTAGCACGACACGCACTGCACTGTTTCTGTACCAAACAGCTTCTGAATCTTTTCAGACTGAATTTCCCAGTGGACACTGAGCAGTACTGTGTCAGGTCATGTGAGCAGAAACCTAAGGAACCGACTGCAGAGAGAAAGGCCTCTTGTGTAGCCAGATCAGAGCTTCGCTTTCAGGCATCCTGCCAGGACAGCTGCACCCGTTTGGAAGACTTGCAACCGCAGCCATGAGGCGCCTCAGAGGAGCGACTGATGCCTGGATATCACCACCTAACCTGAGAGATGAAGCAGGAAGAGGCACAGATGGGCACAGAGAGGAGACCACTGCCTTTATATAGGAACAGCTACCGTATGGTCAACGAGGGTAAACTCTGTTCCCTTTCAGGTGCAGCGGCTGATAAATCCTACAGATTATCAGTCACAAAGCATCGCACAGCACACGGGCTTAACTGTTTGTAGCTGTTCGTCATTATTTCTGACCATTTTCCAAATCAGCACATTTAAACATGATTTTACCAGCTTCTACTTACAACTCATTTGCAAAAACCAATTTATTCTGGCCGTTGGACGGATGGATCTTAAATAAATGTTGGCAATGTACCGCTCAGCAAACCCCAGATATGTTGCTTCTACACATGTCTTTACGTTCAGACTCATAAATCAACACTGTGCTTATGTTCTGGTCAGGTTAAGACACAAAAAACACTTTGGGTCGCTGGTTTTGTCGCCACAAACACGACTGGAGATGTTTTCAGACTTCACAAAAAGATATCCAGTTTTTGGCACCACATGCTTTAGTGCTTGAAGGATTGTTCAAAAATGAAAGTGATAGCGAGCTCTGATGCTCCGAACTCACTGGATATAAATCATAAATCAGAGAGAAGGGTGAACCTACTATTACATCTATGAATGGAGGTTTTTAGGAGGCCAGCTAAACGAGCCTTCAGCCCAGGGAGAGTTGCATTGTGGGTAAAAACCAATCCACTAGTCCAGCATTGCGTTCCTATAATACTGTCTGTTAGAAAGCAAATGATCAATTCTTCGAGCAGAACCAGAGATATCGCCTTTTTTATTCACATGTTCTTCATCCTTTACAAAACCTTTGTGCCTACATTACCCACAATTCAACTCAGCTCATGAGTGACATCACTGGAGGCCATTTGTCAGATTACACGCAGCTTCGTCTGGAACCAGGAAAAGCTTCGTACTACTTTTACACTTCAGGGCGTCGCCCTTTAAGAAACCTTCCTGACTCTTCACATCCCAGTTTGTCAAGAAAGCACCTCGATGTGTAATAAACATCGGTGTCCGCTGACTTCAGGACAAATGATAATAAACTAGATGTTCTTGTTACAGGTCTGGGCGTACATTTCAAGCTTCTTTGAAACAATTCAGACGGAGGAACGAGGCCGCTCATTTGAATTCGACTAAATCCACATTTTCCATTTTGTATCGCTGTGTTCCCCTTAAATGTCTAAGATTAGACAAAACCACCCTGGGTAAAAACATGAGTTATTCATGAAGAGTGGAACTGCACATGGCACCTCGTATTCAAATGAAAGGAGCATCAGATAGATGAATACTAAACGGGGAAGTCGACAGAGGCGTCCCTGAGAAATTTAGCCTCCGAACAGAAGCTTTTGCATGAGAAACAACTTGTACAAATATATATATATATAGAAACATTAACAACAAGAAAACAAACATCCCAGAAATATTTTACATCTTTGTTGTATTACAGCAATTAGAGAGCAAATTCAGACTAATCTGCAGGTAAACTCTGCCGACAGTAGCATAAATTAAAAACCGGCTATCCCCATTTGTCAAATGATCTAATAATGTTACTAATTATTTTTTGTGTATGCTGCCGTGATTTAGCTCACAAGTGGAAGAAAATGACAAAACGAACCGTGTGGATCCATTTAGACGACGTTCTCAGATGAGACCCTGCAAATAACTCGCCTGAATAATTATCATGATCGTCTGAATGTGTACATATCCACCTTTGCATGAATCTAGAATATTTTAAGAAGTGTGTGTGTGTGTGTGTGTGTGTGTGTGTGTGTGAGAGTGAGTCATTGGGTTATTTTAAGCAAAACAATTAAACAGCAGATTCCTCCTTCTTCTTCTTCTTCTTCTTCTTCCCTCTGGGTGTTTTCCTCAGCGCTTAAATAAACAAGAGGTGAAGTACAGTCGACGTCCTCGTGTAGCTCCAGAGTTATATGAGGACGTAGAAATGTGGGATATTTATACCAACAAAGGAGAAATAAAGGTACCATCTGGATGACAGGGGCTTATTAGGTTAATTTCACATTAATTTCATCTGGTTTTTAGTTTTACTTCATGAACCAACATCATCCGAACGACAGAAGGTCTCTTTTGGTAACGTGCTTTAAACACAACCCGGAGGAAAAACATCTGTCAGAGCATCATTTATGCAACTGTACACGGAAACACTTTTCCTAATAAACATGCAGAAACGTTTTTCAGGTCCACCATCTCTCGTTAAGTTTTGCATTTTGAAGCTGCTTGGTTCGGCACTGTTGTTAGATCCTGTGAATTTCTGCCTGATAGCCTGAGAGCATATTTCATTTGTAAGATGAAGTGAAAATATATTTTTGTTAAAAAGAAAGAAAATGATCCACACACACCTTACGTATTCAGAAAATGTGGGGATGGTTTTGTATCTACGAATAAATAAAGCAGAATTTAACAGCGTTATGATGCATATCCATAACATGAGAGTGTCTGAAGATTAAAAAAGGTGTCTGCTCAGAAGGCTCCCGTCGAGATAAACAGCATAAAACATTGTTCTTGTTTTCTTTCCGATTAAAAAAGTCTTCCCCAAAGCTACTTCGTGCACCTTTAACTGAACTCAAAGGGGCTGAAAGAGCCTGTGAAGCTGCTGAGTGATACGACAGTTCTTTGTTATTCTTCACTCAGTGCCATAATAAAAAATACTGATTCATTCCGGTTTCAGAATGAGGCTTAAACTACGTGGTAAAGGTTAGAAAAAGCTGCCCACAGGCCGGTTCGCTGTCGGTAATTCATGTCATGAACTTTGTGCAACCAACCATCCACAGTCTCTCGTCCTTTTTACAGCTGCTTCCACATGGCCGGCTGAGATAGGCCCGTCATTATTTGCACTTTTAAAGGAGGTCGTAAGGTCACTGGTCAGGAAACAGAGGTCATGTGACTCATTTTTTAAGCAAGCAAATGACCGGTACTGTCTGAAGACAGTCTAAAAGATGAAGATGTTTAAATGAGGAAAAATGCACAGAGCTGTAACGATCCTCGGAGGTGAAGTCACCAGAACCAGCGGACAGAACCCTGGCAGCTGCGAGCTTCTGTCACAACGTTGTTAGTTTGTCTCGGGACTCTGTAATGACTTCGATAATGAGTCTGAAAATGCCAATCTTCCGATATTGGCACGTGTTCACCAGAAAAGAGACTCGTCCCGCTGAACGAGGCCAAGTCTCGTATTCTGCATGTCTTTAATGAGAGCAGTTTGGTTTGGCAGACAGATGCTTTTGGATTGTCGCTGGCCTGATGATGATTGGCCGCTCTGTGCGCTGCTTGTTTCCATGGTGTTGTGTTCTGTTGGCCTAACTTAAACTCGGCTGGACACGTCTGCACCAGCATTCAGGAACTTCTGCCCACACGGAGAGGGATATTTTGAATGAAGTGCCTAAATATTACAGTAGGGTGGTGGTGGTGGTGCTTCAGCACTCGGCTACGTGTGTTGCTGAGAGCGAGGCAATAACAATGAAACTCCTTAATGTGCACTTGACAATAAACCACTTTTCCGTCAGGATGTCTGTGTTACACAGAGCTGTGGCGCCCAGAAGGGTTGATATATAGACCAAATTATCCAGGAGGAGATAAATAAATCTGTTCTTCTACTTTTATGGGCATCTTTTTTTCCTTTTTTTTGTCAGCGAGATGATAAAGCTTAGTAATCCTTTGTCAAGCAAAGAATTAGAGCTGGGGGAAGAGAAGTGACCTGTATGGATCGGAGAAAAAATAAAAACAGGGCCATCTATCGATTTCTACCTCACTCTGTCAAGGTCATCGAAATGTCTGTGTAATTGAAGTTCTTTAATGGAGCCACTGAAATATTTTCAGTCAGATGAGAAGGAAACCGGCCGGAGGAGATAACCCCAGCGCCGTCCTTTGTGCAGATGTATTGTCGACGGAGGGGGAAGATAAAATATATGGAAGGGGATTAAACATTTACATCAATATAAAATGACAAAATGCTGATTCAACCTTTCACACGTTGTCCCTCCATGAATTCATTAATTTTCTCTGCTTGCTTAGTCCTTCACAAGGTCACCATAGATCTGCAGTTCAGACAAGCAGAGAGCGTCTCCTCGCGTGGCTCAGTGCAGAATCATATTTAATCATATCAGTTCTGATGTCTCACTGAAACGTTTTAGACTTTTGCGTCTTCTTTTACTTCCGATCCACTGATTCATTCCAATATTTCCATACGACTGATCTCATAACGAGGGGATGGAAATGACTGAGGACTCTCGGGGGTTTTCATTTAGAGACGGAAGTTTCGGTGGTGGAGGATGTTTTTAGATCCTTCTGATACTTTTCACTGAAGATTTATCGATTATATGACATTATTACATTGTTACTACTTAAATACTGATACTGGATATGTAGTATATTGTTGTTTAATTTGCAGGGATTTATTTATTTCTTTGGTAATTTATTTATATATTTCTTGTTGTCTTGTTTTTCAATACGTTTTAATTTAAAATAAAATGTTCTTTGTTGCTTTTGTTCTACTGTGGAACCTTTTTAAGCAGTTGTGTTTTTTGGTAGAAGACATAAAACCTAGTTAATCTTTTGTTCTCTCGGTGTAAACTAGTCCGTAGTTCGGTCCAATGGATCCAGATTTCATGGTTTAAACCCCCTCAAGGGTCTCAGGATGAATCTGATGGATCCTGAGACGATTAAAGGAAGCGGCCACACAAATCTGGTTTCTTTTGACCTCTTTGACTTCTTTAGTAGTTCTTTTTCTATTCATTCTCCTCACCTGTGTTTCTCCCGCCTCACTCCACCTGCACCTCAACTCCTCGTTGATTTATTTTGTATTTCAGTCCAGTTGTTGTCGAGTCATCTGTTGTGTTCTGATGATCCTGCTGTTCTGGTTCCCTGCTGTTCTGGTTCCCTGATGTTCCTCCGTGTTAATCTTATACTTCATCAGTTGTTATTCCTACTCGCCGTCTCGTGCAATTGGCTCCACCTTCTCTGCTCTCGTCGTGACATGTCGTCAGGTGTAATAAACCTTTGAAACTGTCCTCATCTCACATGTATAGTATCCTTTATTTTAAAGGCACCAATAAGAATTCAGAAACCTGTAATTTAACTTACAAACAGTTCAAGGTGAAAATAATAAAGCTTCACTTTTTATACAACACAAAAACAGCCTGAAACTTCTCATAAATCTACATAATGCACCTTTAATAATTGACAGCTTCAGTTCATTTATATATATATATTTTCTGGAAACGTGTAGCATGAAGATGAAGATCTTTCTCATAGAACTTTATATTTCATCCATTGTTGTCAGCTCCGAACAGATGTGTGTGTTTGCAGAGTGAGTCATCCACCTGCCTGTAACCTTAAATCAGCCCAGTGATCCACACGTTTCATTATATCTATGCTAGCGCGGCGCCGATCATCTCCTTAATTTGCCGTTTAATTCCCATCATGTGCACTTTGATTCAGCGATCGGATGCTATGGATGATCTCTTCATTCATTCCGGAGCGCAGTATGTCTCACATCTGTTCTATGTTAAATTCATAACCTCCTCCCTCTCCTCGTCTCCTCGTCTTCCCCCCACCACCCTTCTTCATCTAACTTGTCTTTTTATCTCTATTCTTTGCACAGGCATTGTGTCCTCTGGCAGTCTAAGTAGCTCATTGTTGTGTGGAGAATGTTCTCTCATGGGAGCCGTAGCCAGTCAAGAGTGGATTGCTTCAGTGAGATGCATTTTTACTTTGTCTGTCAGTTGTGATGAGGGATAAGAAACAGCGTGTTCTTCAGAGACACGCCGAATCAAATGTGGGTATTGTGAGACGCCCGATAAAAAACATTTCTTTACATATGCTTGTTAAGGGAAGAGTTATGGGAAGAGAAAGTTATATCAATTCCCAAGGTGATGTAAGACGCCGCTGAATGTATACCTGATCGCGCTCGCTGCTGTTTATCACCGTCACCGTGCACTAAATGTGAAATATCGCTGTCCTGCGTGTTGGTCTTTGTCACGTCTTCGTCCGTGATTTGTCTCTCCGCTCCGGTGTCACAAAGAAAAATTAGTGTTCTTTAATCGACCTCGGTGGAAAAAACGGCAATCTGAGTCTGACCTTGATGTTACAGTTTCGTACAATAAATGCAAAATGGGCTGAATTTAAACAGTCGGGTGCTTCACTGAGACACATGTTCATAAACTACCGGAGGCAGAGCTGTCGTATAAGACACGCAACGTATTATTTAGTTCATGTTGTATGAGAAGGATGGCAGAGATGGAAAAGATTCTCCCCTAGAAATAAAATATCTAATAATACTGCATGTTTGGTGCTGTTGGTGTGAGATTACTGTGGTGTGAGTCGCCAAGTCTTGCCGTAGACAGTAGGGATTTGTTAATTCATAATTCCTCCATAATTTCACAAACTTCGGTCGTTACTTTCATGAGGATCAGTAGCTCAGCTGTCTCGCACACATCACAGCTCTCATCCATCGCCAAGGAGAAGAAGTTGAACTTGTCCGTCTTCCCTCTCAGCTGTGGCTCAGTTCAGTCTTGAGAAAAACAGATTTTAAAAAGACTTCTCTGGACGTTGTGTTTCCAGCAGTCCGTCAGGCACCCTTTGATGAATTCCTCATCAGAAAATGGCCGGCTCCTTTTGGCAGTTTTGTGAGATGAACACACAACACTGCTTTTGGAGCTCAGTGAGCTGTGGTCCTCACCTTCTGATCTTCTGACAGATTTCATGTTTCTCAAAGTGTTTTGAGTCTTTTATATCAGCCACGTGTTCGTTGCAAACTAAGCAAACAGCTTTACCGCCAACCTCAGTGAAAAGATACCTAGCTGAGCCTCAGTCACCTCAACAGGTGGCGCTGTGACTTCAAACATCCCTCAAGTCAATCTGAAGCTTCGGACTTCGGGTTTAAAATCACCTGGACCGACCGTGTTGAGCGTGAACACTGGAGACTTCTGACGACCGAGCCAGCTTAATCTCTGTTTAGCACCCGGATAACTTGAATAGAAATAAAACGATTATTGGACCGAACTCGTAAAGTCACTTCGCAACACAGGCTAAAAAAGGCTATTCTCAAACTGTGCTACTAATCTTTTTGAAAATTATATCAATTAATATAAAAACATTCAGTTAATACCAACGAAATACGGCAGAATTTCAAATTAGAAAACTTAAACTAAAATATAATTAAAAAAACATGTCATCTTCTTGTAACACTTTTGTTTCAGCCTGCTGCGTTGTCATGTGCGTCAAAAATGATAATAACCAGGAGCTAAACTGAAGCTGTGATGGCGAGACAGTAAACACAGGTGACGATGGATGGTTCAGGAAGGAAGGAACGTAATTTCGATTCCTTTGTTTGTCTGGTGCAGGTGGTGAAGAATTGACAATAAAGCTGACTTTGACTTTGATTGAGGAAACCTGCTAGCAGCTCAAAACAGGAAGCAGAAATGACTCCACGTCATAAAAAGACAAAAAGCTCTACGTGGTACAGATAAGGCTAAAGGCGTTTTCACTCAGAGCCAGCGTGACTGTGGAACGGAGAAGGAGCTTAGCCAGACGCGCTCGTCAGCTGCAGTTTGAAGTTTGTTTGAAATAACGTACCTCATCACCCGAAACTAAACTTGATGAAGTGCTGTTTGAAGACATGTTGTTGTCACAGCTTCTTGAATCTTGACACATCCCGCCTGCCGTAGTTCCAACAGGCTGCAACGCACATTTTGAAAACGCGAGGCGCTAGAGAGCAGCATTCGTTTGGATGCAGAATAACATTTAACCACGAGATGGGAGAAATAATTCCACAGTGTGTCTTTAAGTGATGATATAAATGATCAGTTGTGTTGCCTCCCTTCTTCTCATCGTATACTCTCGTAGTGCTTTAGCTGCTCGAACAGAAAAGTTAAAACGCATCCAGGCTAATTAGACTGACAGCAGCAATTAGATCCTTTTCTGAAACTTTGTGTGACTGTGAGCAGATTAAGAAGCAGCGTGCACCTGTACAACCCCACGCGACACAGTCAGAGGCAGAGCTGAAAACACGCTTCGATTGAGTCATGACTCGTCAGAAAATATTACTTTTTACTTCTTGTTTGTTTTTCGTTTCGGATCCAGCTGTGATGTCGCTAATGAGACGCTGCTTGGGAACATTGGATTTATTAGAAATGTGTTTACTGATACTTTTATTAACCTGACACCTCGCAGGGAAACACAAGTCTCATTACGGCTCCTGCAAACATCCGCTAAGTTTGTTGTTGCTGTGCACTTTGTCACACGCCGAGCTCAGATTCGGATCCTGACAGAATTCATTTCACTTTCATTTGACCGACGACTCTTTACTGTAAAGAAAACAGGAACAAGCTACTTCTACCACCGCTGCTGCTGCTGCTATCGCTAATGACATTGATAATGATAAAGTCCTGTCTTTGTTCTTACTTTTCGAGCATCCCTAAAGGTACCAGAAAGAAAAGGGGTCACCATGGAGCTCATTTTCCTTTGCTGCAGAGCTCTGAGAGCCCACCAGCAACTCCCACTTTGTCTGTGATCCCTCCCTAATCCCTGTGCCCTGCAGCAATCCCCTCAGCAGCCAGCAAGGTTCGCGTGACCCCCGAGGGCCGGCCAGCCAATGAACTCCTCGTGAACGCAGAGGCTCGAACACAAAGGGGTTTAAACAATGGTTCAGTCGAAGGAGAAGAAGAAGAGGAGCGGCGTGTGCTGCGAGAGACTAATCACCACACTCATGGGCTTCTGGAGACCCGGGGCGCTCGGCTGGAGCTAAAAAACATCTTATGGGAGGAGAAATCAATGCAACACACTCATCATAAGATCCTCGTATGACCTGCTTTTGAAGGATTGTTGTGTTCTAAAATACTGCGGGAGCATGTCTGAACATTTTTTAACTTTCAGATCGCCAGCTTGGGAACGTGTGTGAGTACATTCACTCCCCAGAACAAAGCCGACAGCTGATTGATGGGTCCAGAGTATTCTGTGAAGTATAAAACACCAGCGCACGAGCTGTGAATCATCTTTTCGAGGTGCGTTTTGTTTGATTATTCCCAAACAGTTTCCATCTGTCCAAAACTCCTGAACAACTCCGCGGAACAAACTTAACTGCAGCTGGTAGCGCGGCGTCGGTTTTCAGTCATTTATGCAGAAAATAACGAGGTTCTTCTTCCTTCAAATTGTTCAGGGAAGTCCCACTTAAATTCCTGCCCCCCAGGATCGCATCAGGATACATCTTCTGCGGAAACTAGATGAATTAGCAATAAACAATAAAAAAGCATCACCTCCAGCTCACTAATGACTACCCATGATCCTCCTCTCCTTCCTCCACATATTCCACCAGGGAGAGGAAGAGTGATGTGGGGTGTGCCTGAAGTTTTCTGCTTACCCTTATTGCTTTTGCTGCCGAAGACAATATTATTATCTCCAGCTGCAGGCCTCAGAGCACACAACTTGTAAATAATAAACCGAGCTGGACAGAAGCCTGTGAGGCCACTGCTAATCCTGGTATTATTCCACTTTTATTGTTGCCATTTGCTCATTATTTCTCATCTCCTCTGGCTGAAGACAGCCAGTTAAATTATTTTCACCCCATTGTTTTCTTCTGCCACAAAGGCCAAATTAGCATTGAGGACAGGCAACATTTAGAAATGCCTTTATTCCTTTTTAGCCCTCCTTTCCTCACTCTTGACCCCTTTTAGAGCCCACGAGGCATCACAAACTGTCACTGTGGGTGTTAGTAGATGCCGAAGATCTGAACATAATTATGAATAATGTCTTTTATTACATTTTAATTTGCAACATACTCCCATTCCGGGAGAATCGGGAAAATGGTGGAGAGTAATCTCCAGATTCGAGCTATAACCGTGTTGGTTTCCCTCGTGGAAGTTTTGGGAGAATGAGATCTACGGAGAGCTAAAGCAGATTGATGTTTTACTCAAAATCCAATTCGAGTAGTTATAATCAGCCGTCTAAGGGTTGTGTTTGAGCCTCCAGAGAGCCGCAGTGTTCTGTGTTTGCTGAGAACGGAAACGTTTCACCCAGGTTTGACTCGCTAACATCCTTCTTATGGGAGGAATGACTCTGACAAAGCCTGGGGGCAAAGCTAGTTGTTCGCTTCAATGTGCTCATTGTTGCCGTGAAGACACCTAAAGATATGCAGCTAATGAAATGGCGGTGAAAGCTCTCACTATATGGAACATTACGTTCTGTGCCGGATGAATAATAATTCGTGCTCATACCGCACCTGATGAAAGTTTCACTGCATAAAAAAAGAAAATCTGCATTTAAATACTATTAAACTTTTGAGGGCGAACTCCGCCGGTGTTACACATCAGACGGTGTTTACAGGTTCTGGGGAAAAGTTGTGTGGCTCCGGAGGGAGCTGTAGGAAATCTGATAACCTGCCTCAATAGATGTCACATTAGGCCGGGATCACACTCCAGGAGTACCGGCTGGATTTAACCCCAATTCACCGACAATAAGTCTGAAATCTGGTCTGGGAGCTTGGTTGGTCCTGAAGTTTTTGCCCAGATTATCTGGTAATGTGAGGGGTTTACAGATCCAGACTGTCCGACGTCCCATGAAAAATGGCTAGAAATATCCCGACATACTCGAACTCTGGTCGCCTGTTTGGTAACTATGTGTCCTGTAATACAGCCTCAACTTCAATCAGTACGTTTACATGCAGCAAGAAATTCGAAATTCTTATCGTATCAGACCTAGTTCGGACTTTTAAAATGCATGTAAACACCTTAGTCCGACCTACTTCGGACCTATTTCGGACCACAACGGACATCTCAAAATCGGATAAGAACACCTAGATAATTCGTTCATTGTCGGCATATTAACGCCATGGAGGCTCGGCAATCGTATCGTATCGTATTTTTGCATTCTGCGCATGCTCGAGATTTTCCGCTGGGGCTTTCACCCGGAAGTGAAAGGAGACGTAAATAGTGGCGTTGTTGCCGGAAAAGGTCATTCGAAAACATGACTTCAACGACACACTTCTGGACGGACGAGGAGATTCTTTTATGTGCATTATCAGGAGGAAAATACTGCCCGTAATGTACGCTACTGCAGCGTCGTCCAGCTCCTCGTACGCCATCTTTGTTTGAATGCCGTCAGATTGTTTGTTGTTGCTGATAAGTAGAGGTCAACCTGAAGTGGCTCTTTGTTGAGAGGGCTACAGCGCCACATAGCGTACGGAGTCAGACGTGCTCCGGCCACTTTTCCGATTCTCTGAACGGCATGTATACTCAGACCAGCGATCCGGTCTCATGCATGTCATTATCTGATACGATAAGAATTTCGAATTTCTTGCTGCATGTAAACGTACTGAATGTGAAGTCAGCTTAGAAGCGTATAATGTGAACGTGACGTGCTACACTGTGGTAAAAATGTTAACCTTGGACATGTCTGCGGTTTGCAAAAACCACATGTTTTTTTAGCGACTGGGCTGGAAATGTAGGATTTTAAATCTGGACGATTACAATTGTCATCACGTCAGTACTTTCACAACAGCCAATGACAGAGACATCCCAGAGAAGGCAACAGTGTTGCCAAGCGATAGTAGACAACCCCAGACCTCGAGGCTAACATTAGCTAGCAGACTATATATCCCTGATCATTCTCTCATCCAGACTTGTTTCTTATGCTTTTTTTTCTCACTGCAACATAGAAACTACAGTCATTTGTTTCCATCTGCTTCCCCCATTAAAACGACCGTATCAGTCACTGAACAACTATCAGATTTGTTTGTTTATTTACAGTAACCAAGATCTCCCTGTCACCCTTCACTTATAATGTTCATTCTCACCATACTAGACACAGTAACAATCTCACTCTATATTTACCCTTTACCCTCACATCACATCATCAGTTTAATATGTCCTACAGAGGTCCTGTACTTTGGAATGGGCCACCTCCTCCGCTAAGATCCATATCTTCCCATTCACTCTTTAAAAAGCAGCTAAAAATACATCTAAATCTTTCTTGAACACATTACGTGTATTTACCACTTTCTTTCTTTCTCCATGTCCCATATCCTTTTCTTTTCTTTTATGATTTCAATTCATTCATGTTTTTTTTCTTCTCTAATGTTTATTTGTTAGCCATAGAAATGTGTTTTGTTGTAATTAGTGACAGGGGTGGAACATAAGTACATGCCAATCGGCTTCGTTCCCTCCTTGCACCACTGTTTATAATGTGTGCTAAATAAATAAACTCAAACTCTGCAAGCAGTTTATCACAACCTATATTAATGTTAAAGTGATGCAGTGACCTCTAGTGGCTGCAGTAATAATTAAAAGTATCAAAGGAGAAAGTCAGGTGACGGAGTAGAAAACAATTCATTCAATTCAATTACAAAAACTTTATTTGGTAATCAACTGAAGATGTTTTGAAGATGTTTTGAGTTTATCAGTGCATTCAGTCCTCCAGTCGGCCATTGTTAAAATATGAACAACTGCAGAGAAGAGGGGATAAACATGTTGATCTCGAGTGGATCCTGATGGGTGAAAACCTGCGATGGCAGCCTTCGTTAGTCAGCAGGTCGTTAAATCAGGAGAAAATAATAAAGAGCAGAAGAGCTCTAATGGTGAAGAGTCTCCTGGGACAATCAGCGGGGAGAGAAACTTCCCTGAGAACTGCTCTCACATTAAAACACGAGCAGGTAGGCTGTAATTATAGCTTTATACTCTTTTCGGCTAATCCAATAATACTAACCAGCAGGCGCAACATTTTAAAAAAGAACCATGTGATATCATTACACAGAGTCCGTGAGAGTCCTGGGTTCAGACGTCCTCGTTCAGCTGCTAATGGTCTCGAGCCAAATCTGAGGAAACGCAGCGGCAGAGGTCCTCGCTGTGTGATCGCAGCTCAGGAGAAGCAGCAGTCCACAGTTCTGACCGGCTCCTCTGCTCTCAGGTATAAGACTCACAGTGAACACTGATTACACAATGCTAAGTGCAGAGCGCACCTAAGGCCTCGGGCGAGTACTGACTGTACTACTGTGAAGTAGTGCATTTATAACAAGGAGCTGGCATGCAAGCAGAGAACAAATTATGCATTTGGTTAATTTGCATGTGAGCTAAGCAGCCAGATATCATTAACAAGACAAAAGGCTCATTGATGTCAAACAAGGAAACCTCTAGTGACATTTTCTTATTTACTATTTTTCCTCCTCAAAAAGAGGAAGGTAAAAAAATAAATAAATAAAATGCACAGGGTGTTCTGTGAAAATCTTGATTTTAGTGAATCAGACAAAACTGGTGTGTGATTAATCTGCTCAGCGCGGCTGAATCAGAGCCGGCGTGTTGTTTCACGCCTGATATAAATAGAACTTCAAGCATAGATCACATACACACAGTGAGGAAGATGGAGGAAGGTGTTTAAGGCAGGTGTTATCTTCCCAACCAGACATGCTACAGAAAAACATGCTCATAGAGAGTAAAAGTACATAATAGTGTACGTTAAAAAAAAAACTTCCATAAACAAGCAGGAAACCATCAATTATGTGTTTTTAAAATTGTACAGTTGTTGAGTTTCTGGCATCTTCAGCTGCCTTCCTGCAATTTTCAAGAGTTTATAGATAATTGAGCATAAGATGATAAAAGGATTTGATAATTTTAGGGGGCAAAAAACCTTCCTGCCAAACAAAGAAGTCTGCTGCACTCAATACCAAGACAGCCACACGTGCTCACTGTGTGTCTATCATGCTAACATGCAGGGAGACCAAACACGAAAGGTAAAACATATTCAGGTTGCAAGAAAATGTTGCTAGCTAATTAGATAGGTAGATAACTTTATTAAAGGGATATTCCGGTGTAAGTTTAATCCATGGTCTAACACACCTTGACACCGAGTAAGACTCCCCCTCGAGAGGTCAAGTTAGCTGACCGCTAGCTTAGCTAGTTTTAGCAACCTCAGAAAAGACCGCACGATAACAATACACTGCAGCTTATGTCTCCAACTAGAAACCGCCATCAAAAAGCCACAATTAATGGTGAGAACAGCAGCAAACTTCAGCAGCAGTACATGTACAGTCCCAGCACACAGTACGAAGCATCAAACATCTGCTAGCTTTGCCGGATTTGTATTAAAAACACAGCTCAACTCACCCTCTCCTCCAGCAGCCTGCCTGTGTGGGGAAGCCCTGACGAGTCGATTACCGAGTGCAGTAGATTTCCGCAGCTCAAGGATGAAAATGTATGATTATTACTTATTAGATCTTTTTTTAGGTCATCGTAGCAGCACGTACATTCAAGTACAAGCAAACAAGCAAAGCTAGCCCTTACAAATGATGAATTATTAAATGATGATTGCAATCCTTACTTATTTTATCCAGCAAGTAGAAAACAGGCTTGTTGTAATTAAAACAGCTGAAACCACAGGTGTGAACCTCTGGGTGGCGCGAGAGGAAGCGTCTGAGGATCTCATCATTCGTTAGGATTCGTCTTCAGGAAGCCATGAATGTCTGTACTCAATCGCACCAACCAGTTAATGAGCAATTCAATACTAATTTTCCGTCGTGACGCATGTTAGTCAGGTCCGGTTACCGATCTGCCTGATGGGATGTAAACTGATCCCAGAACAAGTGTCTTTGTGTGAATGTACAGCAGAGAAACACAACACTGCTCCTGTCAGCCAATAGCGAGATGAAGCTAAAGTGGGTTATCAGCTGAGCGAAATAATGTCTATTGATCGCATACATCTGGAATTCTGTTTTAACACACTGCAGGCGCTGTCGTAATGAATCGAGGGCTACATCCTGCCTCGAATCAAAGGTACCGACGGGTGCTGGTGAGGAACTGGAGCGAGGAAGCTTCTCCTGGCACAAACGAGACATTTAAATACAGACTGAGCACCAGTAAAACGCCACAACAGACCTCCCTGTGAAGCATACGAGATGATCTTATCAGCGTAAAATAAAGTAAATAGATTTTTTAAAGAACAATACTGCCGGCTGACCTTGACAGAAAAAATTACAACTCCTCTGTCGCACAGTATGTGACAACACTTTTATCTTTTCCATAGCGGGAGATAAAGGAATTTTATCTACGACTTGCCAGCAGGTTTTGATATTGTAAACTCTCTTCCAGGCGTCCTCGCTGACAGCAGGAAATACAGCAACATGCTGCTATATAACAGTCGCATGAGAGATTTACCGCATGTAATACAGCCATTGTGTCTCATGTATAAAAGAGGAGCGCTGCCATTTTACAGACAGCTTCCTGTCACAGCCGTACGTTTTGGAGAAAGACAGACTTCTGGCGGAGTGGCTGCACCTGTCACCTTCTTCAAAGGGTCTCCGTGCATCTTGTCACACCTTTCCCATCCCCCATTGTGAAGTGAACACTGGCTGGCAGGTCTCCATTGATCTGTTCCAGAGCTGTGATAATTGGGCCATTAAGATCTCAAAAAGACACCCAGCATGTGGCAGAGATAGAGTCTAACAGTCTGCCAAGAGAAAGGACTTCCAACTCCTTGGCATCACTTGTTAAGATTTCTTTGCTGTGCCATGAAATATGTGTAGGAACAGCATGCTGCATGTTGTACTTTGATTTGTAAGAGATGAAGGAAAATAGGTACGAAATGTGCGGCAGTGGAGCGATAAGATACTTTTATTAGGAATCAGAATAAGTGAAAGCATCATCTTAATTTATGATTACAAATGAAAACATTCAAATCTAAATGTAGAGTATCGTTGTTCATTCAAATGAAGCCATGCTGCCCTGGGAACATGTACAGCTTTCCAAAATGAGACAAGGTGGATTCATGAATGGTTTACTGAAGGACTCACACCAGGACGGGTCCAGAGGCTCCGAGGAGTCAGGAGTGTGAACATTTCCCTGAAAGAGACACAGTACAACAACATCAAGACATCAAAAGACCACAAAGAGACGCACAACAACAACAACAACAACAACAACAATAAGGAAAGCTAAACTACAAAAAGAAGAAAAGTTACAACAAAAAGAAACACACAAACCACAAAGAGACACAAAACAACAACATTAATATATAAAATGACCACAAAGAGACACAAAATTACTTCAAAGTGAAAGTAAAATAAAAAATAAAAGAAAGAAATTACGACAGACATGTCAAGCAAGATGCAAAGCAATTACAAATATTCATATTGTATCACAAAAAGAAAACAAAATAATCACAAACATAAAAGAGTGCAATGAGACACAATATGATTACAAAGGCAAGTGAAAAGACAAAAAGAAAAACACATTAAGCAACTACAAAGATACAAACAAACAGCCACAAAGAGACACAATGTCACCACATCAGGACACAAAACAACCACGACAAGGGAAAAAAACTAAAACGAGACACAAAACAAAGCGACACCAAGTGACTTCTAAGAGTCAAAATCAGCTGAGATGCCAAACAACTACATAAGGATGCAAAGCTACTGCAAAAAGATGCAAACAAGCAACTACCAAGAGACACAAAGATACTACGAAGGGATGTAAATCGATTACACAGATTCATTTTCTACCACAAAAAGACTGCAAATGGAAAACAAAATAACCGGAAAACAAACATAAACACATGAGACACAAAAACACCTCAGAGACACAATGTGACTAGAAAAGATGCTAAAACAACCACAGACACCAAATGCTCAGAAAATGTGGCAAAAGTACCACAAAGACACAAACAAAGAAACACAAGGAGTACAAAAACATGTAAAACTACCCCTCCTGCTCACAGACGTGAAGGTTATGCAGCGATTACATTATTAAACTCCAAGCAAAGCAAACACGAGGACACACAGAGCGACTCTCTTACAGTAATTCATCAGCGGACGAAGTGTATAAAACTCCTCGCTGCAAAACTGGAAGTTAACATCAGTCTGCGCTCAAGCGAGAAAACACATCTGGCCAGCCTGGCGCAGATTTCACCGCGGACCGAGGAGAAAACATGGAGATAATTTGGACGAGAAATCAATACGGGCTGCCAACACCAGTAAGTCTTCGAGTCGTGATAAGGTTGCTTTCTGCCCCATTAAGTATCTGCACTCTGGTGTCCTTCCCATCACATGCCCAAACACCTGTGTTATAGAATCAGATCCGTGCACAGCCGTAATTATTATTCACCTGATTTGTTTCGAAGCGCAGGAACAAAGTGGTTTACAGACACAGGCGATATAAGAACGAGGAGAACAATGAAAACAGAACGTACAGTCGAGATAAAAACAACAAAACTACAAAGTGGCTCGATGGGGAAACACAACGCAGCGCTTGTGAACACAGTCGGTGGATTGTGTGTAAGTAAATCAAAAGGAATGATGCAGCGTGGCCTGGAAGACTGTGCCAAGTCTGGACTCACACTGCAGATTCTGTGATGATCCACACATTCATACTTCTCTCCCCGACAAAACAAACACAGCACTGACTGGTAATCCTGTATTCCTAAATTAAAAAAGGAAGGTTCGAGTTTCACCGCTGGATATCTTTCAGGACACCTGGAGACATGGCGACAAAAACAGGCGTTTCTTTAAGTAGCTGTGGAGACTTTTCCATCCGTTTTTTGTGGCGACCAGGTCCTAGCGTAGTATTTTAAGTCAAACCATGATGTGTTTGTAGTTTATTCAGTAGCGATGGTGTGAAGAAGATGAAGGAGTCTCCGCTGACACTGACTTTGTTGTATATAAAAAGGTTTATTACAAAAAGTACAGCATCTGAACAAGCACCAAAAATTGCCTGTGAGAGGATCCGAAGCCAACGTGGATCTCTGTCGATCTCCACACTTCTTATAGCCGATGTCTTATCAATTCCCAAGGCACAGAGCCAACCTACCATCACCTCATCTTACCTAAACCAGGATATGGCATATGGTTCAAATTTGTGGAACTCTGAAAAACAAGTCTGAAGGGGCCCATCTCCCTAATGGACCTGACCTTTGACCTGAGGCCCCACAACCTAGAACAAATATCAGAAAATACACCACATGTTCTAACTTCTAACCAAGTGGTGTTTGTGCCTGAACCGATCAGATCATAAGCTCAGCGTTGTGACCAGAGAGAAATAGAAAATTCAACCGAGGCAGACAAAAGTTGCAGCATAAAGAAATGTCCAGTTTTAACTTATCTGTGGATTGCCTGACATTTATTCTGGCGACCGGGTTGTTCTCATTGTCGAGGTCGTCCGACCTAGCAACTGTAACTAAGGGGGGGCGGGACTTTGGATCGGTCAATTCAGCCAAATGATCTACAACACAAGAGAAATCCTAAAGTCCTCATCCCCTATAAGAAACAAACTGTGCATGCTGCAGGTGGTCAGATTGAAACGAGGCGGTCGGTCTATAAACTGTGAGTTGTAAGTGTCACGTTTCTGTTTCATGTTTTGGTTTAGTCACTTCCTGTTTTATTTTGTAGTCCATGTTTTCTTTGTCTTGTCTTCCCTCTTCTGTTTTGATTACCTGCACCTGTCCTTTTGTGTCTCACCTGTGTCTTGTTCCCTCATTTGTGTCGTGGTATTTAAGTCCTGGTTTTTGTTCAGTCTGTGTCGCTTCATTTCGTGTTCGTAGTGTTTGTCATGCCATGTTCATGTTGCTGTTTTTTTCTTAAGATAATTAAAGACCTTTTTGAATCCGTGCAACCTTGATCAGTCGTCCGTGCATCTGGGTCCTCCACCATGTCTACTACCACCACCTGTGACAGAATGAAGCGACACAGACGGAACAAAAACCAAAAACCACGACACAAATGAGGGAACAAGACACAGGTGAGACACAAAAGGACAGGTGCAGGTAATCAAAACAACAGGGAAGACAAGACAAAGAAAACATAGACTACAAAATAAAACAGGAAGTGACTAAACCAAAACATGAAACAGAAACGTGACAAAACAGAAATGTGACAGTAAGTTATATATATGATAAGTTTGTGGTTTCTCTTTGTTTTCTGTTCCGTATACGTTCAGCTGGTTGTTTGTTTAACTTGCTGTCGGCCTCCTGAGCTGACACATAAACAGCAGTGACGTACATCTCATGTGGGAACTCTTAGTCACAGTTTTTTTTACTGCATTCAGGTGACATAACGCGCCCACACGTTCACTGAAGAGGTTTTTTTTCCGAGCGAGCACGATTTTGCCACCGATCCATACTGTACTCGGACTGATTTTGTAATTAGCCGGCTCATTACAGCTCTCCGATCAATTAATCATCACAGTCGTGTTGTTCAGGCTCGACCCTTTTGAATCTATTTGCGGCGCTTGCTCACAGTTTTAAGAAGTTTAATTTAATCGACACTCGTTCTTTGATGAAATTGTTCTAACAAAGCTTTCAACATTCAGCCAAAAATAATTTATAAAGGAAAACAATCTTTTAGAAGAGAGTTCACAGATGGAGCTCCGCGATGGCCACAGATGCAGCGATTAATTTATGTATTAAACTGCTGTTGTTTACTCTGATTTTGAGTAATTGAACCAACAATGAGATCTGGGTAAAGATGACGCCGCCACTTTACATGTTCCTCTATGAAATTCTAATAATTTGTAAATATTAAACATTTTCGATTTCATATTTTTGTTTCAGCAGATGCTTTAAAGGTCCACATGTAGTGTTTTAAGTAATTTATTACCTCAAATCAATGATGTCACTGCAGCTACTCGTAGTTAACGTCTGATTTGATAAATGTTTGAAGTTTTTCTTTTGTTATTTGGTTGAAGGGGCGTAATGAAAGATAAAGGCCAGCAATTTTTTTTTTTATGTTCAAAGCATTCAAAAATTAACTTTAAAGGCAGAATGTGAAGAAACAACAGTGTTGACGTCTCTGTACTGTGGGGCAGAGATGTCCACTGGAGTTAGCATGCTAACCAGCTAGCCCCGGGACGTCCTGTCTCCTGATAGCACTTTGTACCACAAGAGGCGATAGTCCGATCGTCCCCGTAGTTTCAGCTGAGGGATGTGTTATAAGTAAACAAAATAAACTTACAAAATGTCAAAAAAGGGAAATAATTTTACACTTATCCTCTTTACTAAAAAGAGAAATACAACTGTACATGTCTAAATTAAAGTCTCTATCTTTGACCTGACTAAGACGAGCTTAAAGGTCCACTGTGTCGTGTTTTAAGTAATTTATTACCTCAAATCAACGTCTTCATTCATAAATAAGTCCTCATTGGTGTAAAATGATCTCTGCCAACAATCTCACTTCTCCTCCTGAGGGAAGAATCACTTCTCTGTATTTCCATAGGACGGGCGAGCTCTACGGAGGCTTCCATGTCCTTCCGCTCTCTAAAAAACGATGAGCTGGTGAGAGGGACAAAAAGCTCTACGTGGTACAGATAAGGCTAAAGGCGTTTTCACTCAGAGCCAGCGTGACTGTGGAACGGAGAAGGAGCTTAGCCAGACGCGCTCGTCAGCTGCAGTTTGAAGTCTGTTTGAAATAACGTACCTCATCACCCGAAACTAAACTTGATGAAGTGCTGTTTGAAGACACGTTGTTGTCACAGCTTCTTGAATCTTGACACATCCCGCCTGCCGTAGTTCCAACAGGCTGCAACGCACGTTTGAAAACGCTTTGAGGCGCTAGAGAGCAGCATTCGTTTGGATGCAGAATAACATTTAACTACTAGATGGGAGAAATTATTCCACAGTGTGTCTTTAAGTTTCTTTACAACAGTCGAAAAGTGAATGTAACTGATTTCTCGAGTTGCACTTGACGACCTCTCTTCTGACTCAAGGCTTTCCACAACTGTTGGTGACGATGTCGCTGCCGCTGTGTAAGTGAAAGGATTCATTATGTCGTTGTGCTGCGATGCCTTGATGCTTTTCACACGTCTTAAACAACCTTTCGTACGCCGCCTCAAACCGAACAAAGGACTGCTTTCCATCAGCGTCATGACACTTGATAAAGAAAGCAGTCAAAGCAGGTGTGTGGCCTTAAAATCTAATCTCTGAGAACACAGATGGGTTGAAGGTTTGACCAGTTTTTAGACACTTGTGACAGAACCAGTCAATGGACCATCTTCTTCTGTGCAGAGGCAAGAAAAGCAGCCTACTTGAATAATCATTTCATTATGTAGGCTTTAGAACTTTCTACAATTACACAGATAAGAAAAAGAGAGAAACACAAGTTGAATAATAGTCGGGTCGTACCGAGTGTTCAGATTCTATCTCCTGCAGTCACTTAACCTTTGTTTGGGAAAAACAATGGCGCTGATTAAATCGCAGCTATACCCCTCAGTAAATGTAATGTGTGGTTGTTACCTGGAAAATCATCTTGACATTTACACTGACATGGTATAAATTCATCATTTTGAAATAATGGATTCTGGAGAGCCTTATATAAGACGGACAAGTTGAATTATTGTGTCGCGGCATAGCTTTTGATTTGCACGTCTTTGCAGTCTGATTGTAAAGACCAAGACGTCGTTGATTCAGTTTTAGATTGGTTTTGAGGTTTTTTTTCTTGCCTGGTGGTTTCTTTAATTCCATTACAGCGGATGTTCATACCTTCAGTGTTGTTGTTAAGTGCTGTGTGTACAATTTGTTTTCACCCTGGCAGATAATTAAACTCCATGTTGTTTGGATCCCAAAATGCGTTCACATCATATAAATCATTTTAATTGAAATAATGCTGTTGACTGTAAACGAGGTTACGATTGTGTATTTTGTGTTTGCCATCATGTGATTGATTTACCTCCGTCCTGAAGATGATGCTTCATTCTGTCAGTCAGCTCCATTTCTAGGATGTTCCACAGAGATTATATCAGAGGACACAGAAGTAAGTGCCCTGTTGAAGATATTACAGGGTTTTACATTAAAGGGGCACTACGTAGTTTTGGAGAAGAAATTTAAACTTACAATATTAATTAGGTGATAATACAAACTCAGAAATATTCATTATTTCCATAACTGAATGAACAAGCTGTTCTCGGAGGAAAACACTGTCAGAAGCTAAAAAAGGTGGCAGGGTCCGCCACATATCAACAAAGTACAACAGTGTGAAACTGTGTTGTACTTTAAATGAAGACACCATTTCCTAACCTGACTCTCGCCAGATGAATTTCGTTCCGCCTCGCTCCACTCATCCATCTGGGATCGCTCCATTGGAGATGTGTTTCAGAAGGCTGGGCCTTATCAAAAAATCCTTGCATACGATTGGATAAACCACTTGTCTGTCGGAGCCATTTGGTAGATCGAGCTCTTGCCAAATCCGGTCGGGAGAAGGGCAAAAACATCGTTTCCACCAACAAAAGCCTTCAGAGCCGTTCTCTGATGTTCTTTTAACGAAAAAATATTGGGTAGATTGGACAACACGGATGAAATAGCAGCATCAATGTTGACGCTTGCTTCCTCGATGCGAGCCGCCATTGTTGTCTGAATCAAAACAGTCGCTTCTCCGCTACGTCACATCTATGAAACTCCCGCCCGGCGGTCCTGATTGGCTCTACCTGAAAATCTGGTGCAGAAATCCCTCCCAACGGGAGCGATCCCAGATGGATGTGAGTGGAGCTAGGCGGAACGAAATGCATCTGGCGAGAGTCAGGTTAACCATTTTACCCCTCTGAGTAAAGTATCTTTACCCAAAACTACACAGTGCACCTTTAAATGTATAGATGGAGACACAACTCTAAATATTCTGTTTGTTCAGGAGACGTGGCACCTTTTAAGTCGAGGCAACTGAGAACACCTGCTGAAGATAAATAATGATGTCACCTCTAACCTTTGCTTCCTACATGCAGCTAAATGATGGACTGCGTTTATATCTAGTGGACTGACTCACTCAACATTTGGCGCTGACCTGCTCCTCTGGAGTGGTTTACTTTTTCTCTCCGAAGCTTCCCACGATATTCACACCTACACTCGCACACCGATGGGACAGCCATAGGGAGCAATTGGGGGTTCAGCATCCTGCCCCGGGGCACTTTGCCACGCAGCCCGAGCCAAGAATCGAACCGGAGACCTACGAGTTAGTGGAGCTTCAGCCGCCCCGGGGCAACTCGAACACTTACTGTAGTTCGTGTTAGGAAGAGATTTTGGTTACAGTCAGAAGAAAAGTGAATGCTGATGAACTCCACACCGACACGTAGGGCACTTTTTCCTGCTCTGGCGCTGAACGTTGGCATTTTACAGATCCGACCAGGCACACGGGCCTGATCCGCTCTGACTGCCAGTGTGAGACGTGCTGCAGATGCCTGATAACATCCGTCCACACCCTCAGGCTACTTCTTACTTTGATATGTGACCGTCTCATTTCTTCCTGCAGGAGCCCTGAACACTGCCTTTGAACATAAATGGCTAATGCACAATGATTTCTATCATTATGTGTATTTACCGACATATGGATTTGTGTTGAAAAGACTCTTCACCTGCACAAAGGTGACACACCTTGACATTGTTTCTGATGCCATGTGGCAGCCTGGATGTAGTCGGAGTTCTACAGCGGCATCATCAAAAACAATTCCGCTCTGAAAGTAACACAAAGGCTTTGTTTCCAAAAGCAGCAGACGCATGAATGTGGTGATAATTACACTTTCAGGTGTTGGATTTAGGGACGGAGGATATCGCACAGCTGAGGCTAATTGAATCGGGAAGGACCTGTCTCATGATAGTATCACTTTCAGGCTGAAGGTCAGGACGAGTGCTGTCGAAACTCTCCCCTGTAATAAATAGCGGCGCCCACAGGAAAAACTCCAGAGGAGCTGGAGATCGTCCAGGAAGTTTTTTTCTTTGGTGCAAGGATCAATTTTAGTGAATTACTCCCTCCAGCCACCGTGTGTTTTAATGCTGCAGTGTCACTTTGGATTGTGATGCTGCTTTCAGAGTGTGCAGCAGCAGCATCATCTCCCTGTTGTACCTTAAAATAACATTTAAAGTCATGTCAAAGGTAAAGTGTCTTGTAATAGGCTTGTTTCTGTGCTGTGTGACTTCAGTGGGAGGGTTTCATTGTATATAGCAGAACATCTCACACAGCAGCAACTACCAGCGATTTTGGGGAAATTGGATCATATTTCGTCCTCTGGTTTTCCCTCTGATGTCCTCCGGCTGCTCTGCCTCAACTCTGGTTCCTGAGCAGAGTTTCCTAAAAGCAACTAGAGGTGCCGGACGTCGACCGGGACTTGTTGCTGTTGAATAGTAAGTAACAATAGCTGGCTTGCTTTGTCATGTCTTGATGTTTGACTGCGCTGGCAAAGTCATCAACTCGCTTTTCGTTTGTTTTCAATCATGAGGCAAGTCGGCCACATTTGGTCGGTTTAGCGTGTAGCACGTAACAGCCAGGTGTTATCGTCTCTAGTTCATGTTACATGAGCCCTGATACTGCTGTTGAACCACAGTTTTGTGAGACAGCTGGCTGTGTCGTGTACGTAGGTGTCACATACATGCCTACATACTACACGTGTCACTATAGGATACTTCTAGATGCAACACTTTAGCTTATTGTCCCATTGTTGCTGACTCCTGACCATTTCACATCCCCATACTGCCCCTACCGGTCATGTGCTTATTTGCATGAAAATGTCTGATTATTACTCCATTACTTCCGTTATTTTCCCTGTCAGCTCTCGATAATAAGAACTGAGCGTTCCATGGAGTAATAATCAGACATTTTCATCCTTGAGCTGCAGAAATCTCCTGCACTCGGTAATCGACTCGTCAGGGCTTCCCCACACAGGCAGGCTGCTGGAGGAGAGGGAGAGTTGTGCTGTGTTATTAATACAAATCCAGCAAAGCTAGCAGATGTTTGATGCTTCGTACTGTGTGCTGGGACTGTACATGTACTGTTGCTGAAGTTTGCTGCTGTTCTCACCATTAATTGTGGCTTTTTGATGGTGGTTTCTAGTTGGAGACATAAGCTGCAGTGTGTTGTTATCGTGCGATCTTTTCTGAGGTTGCTAAAACTAGCTAAGCTAGCGGTCAGCTAACTTGACCTCTCGAGGGGGAGTCTTACTCGGTGTCACGGTGTGTTAGACCATGGATTAAACTTACACCGGAATATCCCTTTAATTTCTGAGGACGTGCACAACCGACAACCCTCCATACAGACACAGGATATGCGAGCCTGAATGTAAAGTTTATCTTCGGCAACACTTTTCTCAAACTTTGCAATTAGCAGCTAACGTTACATTACATCTGACAAATTGTTACAGATGATAGGATTTGTATTTTTGACACTCAGGAGCAGGTGGGAGGCGCCAAATCCCACAGAATACGCATCACTACACTGCAAACAGCCTGTCTCAGTATCATTTATAGTTCTGGCAAAAGGGACATGATATCATAATAGTTGAAACCTCGGGAAAAGCTAATTTCTTCCCATTAGCTCCATATATCTTACAGATTTGCTTCATGAGATGATTTGAATATTTACACCAACAGATGTGTGGCTAAAGGAAAGATTTCCAATAAGCCAGTTCTATTGTATTCTTTATTATATTCATCCCTTATATCCATTTAATCTCAACCTCATTTATAAAGAGTCATTCCAGCTCAGCAGCAAAAAAACCTGCAATGAATAAAAGATGCAAATCCAGCTAAAAGTCCCCCCAGATTGTTTCTCCGTGGCGTTTTTCTCCACGAAGTAATTCGGCCTTTCATGTTGTGAGGAGCGGATATTTATATGCTTGGCCTTGTCCTGGATTTATTGTCAATGTAATTGAGGGATAGGCTTTCATTGGAGGGGTCCTATCACTACAGTGAAGAGACCTGGCAGGCGTCGGTACGTGGGGAGACCAGCACAGCCAAACCATTTGCATTGCCAGGCATTTTCGAATCATTGTGAATTCCATCGTCGTTGTGCTTCAGGCGGACGGGAAGCAAAATATCAGCCACAAAAATAATTAGCGAACGGAGGAGTTCTTGTGACCCACACTCTTCCGTTTCTGCATTATTTACTTTCCACATTATGGTATTTAGCCTTCCTCCTGTATGTCTCCTTTTAAATGTTGACCTACATTTTCCTTTATGATTCTATTCTGATCACCAAACAGCTTTTTGAGATCCTGCAGCTGACGATTTGTTTACAGCAGATGCATGTGTGTTTTATGCATCTGGAACCAGGGCCTGGTTTTTCTCGAAAATACTAAAAATCTAACAAGCCCAGTGGTGAGCCGCTCGCATGCAGCAGGTCAAAAACATGACGCTGAATACAAAGTAGGACTCCGTTAAAGTTCAGTGGAAAATTGATATTTCAACAAGGTTTAAGATACAGGTGCAGGTGTGTGTTTACCTGAATACACACCTGTTAGAATCAACTACAGCAGAATTAGAAGAACATAATGAAAGAGAGACGAAGGCAATCAGACTGTAAACTACGGTGGCCGACAAGGGTCAAACGGACGGCAACGGCCCAATAAGTCTCAGTTCGAGAAAACAGCTTCAAGTACAGAAACGATGCAAAATCACAAACTCAAACACAAGTCTGAACGAGGTACAAAACGAGGAACGTGGTGCAAATAGAGAAACGATCTGCAAACGAAAAACGCTGCATTACCTGTCACTACAAACTGTCTTGGCCCTAGTTCCTGATGTTTTTACATTTTCAGTGTTCAATCATCAGTCACGTGAATACAACTGCTTCATGTCACAGCTCAGACAAAGAGCGAGTGTCTGATTTTAATAATCAACAGAGTTTCATTATCACGAAAAGACCTTTTATTAAACCCGTCCGGCCTTCTTCAAGCCTCGTGCAGGTGAATATATTTGACAGATGCACTAGAAAACCAATTATGTATGTTTGAGTGTGACGCTTTGCTTTGTTGGGGCTCAAAATTCATTTCGGTAACTTCTCACCGCCTTGACAAAATACAGAAAATTCCATATTTCAGCTTTGATTTTCAAAAGGGAGCACAGGTGTCAACATCCGTGATCTGCGTGACCTTTCTCTGAGTCATCCCTGCTGCGCACTGGCCAACACCCACAATCCCTTTCCAGGCTCTTAGTCATGTCCCTGTTTTGGCTGCAATGAGACTCAGAAACCGGCTTATTTTATCACTCTTTGAGGCACACGGATCTGACCTTCTTGTGTCGGTTTGAAAGGACAGAGGAACCTTATGTAAAGCGAACAAGAATACGCCGTGCCCACCTTTTTCTTCTGCAGCATCGTTCTGATCGTGGTGCTGAAAATCATTCTGATCCGGTGATAAGAAAAGAAGATTTCAAGATGTAAAGATTAGATCTGAGGAACAATAAGTCATCATTTTATATCAAACAACACGAGGAGGGATTTGTGCGTATTGGATGCGACACCCAGTAATGTGGGAAAGAGATGAATTCATATGACGATTGGATCTTTCCACATCGATCTGAAATAATCTGCCCACAACTGCCCCTCGGAGATGCTCAAATTAGTTTACGTCGCGAGTATTTTCACCTCTCAAAAGGCAAAATCCAAGGTGAGCCGCGGAGTCGGCGGCGTGTTGTGTGGCGCTGCGACACTGCTCTTGATTAAGTGAGTGAATTGGCCCACGGAGGACACTTTCCTCCTATTGACCCTCCTGATGTGTCATCAGCAATAATCTCAGGGAGCGTTTGATAGGAAGTGCTCCTTTCATCGAGCTAAGGCACTGATCTTCTACTCCCTGACAACCTCATCTCCCATGCTTCAGGAGGATTGCCAGATGATTTTAAATGAGGGCCAGCTGACACACTTCAGTAAGTGTAGATGACCTGGGCTGGGAGACGTCATTCGGAGGGAAGCTATCAGCAGGGGTTCAACGTAAAGGAAGGGAAGTGACTTATTGCAGGGAGCATGTGCCTCCGTCACAAAGCCACTTCAACTTACCCTCTCTGTGTTTCAGTAATCTGGCTTTACAAAACCAGATGTCGATGATCCGAGAGAAGCTGGTAATCAAGCTGTTGTAAATCCCTTTTTCTTTTTCTTATCCAGATGTGACTCTGCTCTCATGTTTGACAGAACACAATAAAATGTGTCACCAAATTAAAAACCTCTCACACAATTGTGCTTTGTATTCCAGAGCTGACCAGCAGCAGGAATGGGGAAGAAAAAGGCCTTCATGTTTTCTGCTCCCGTCATCTGGACGTGTGTTCGAAAAGGTATTTAAAGTGATGAATCAGATATCTGTGGCAGCAGGACTCAAGGTTAACGTAAACTCTGTGGTAAACAGCTCCAGGATCAGAGTCGGGTTTAATGTGAAGGAGGTTTTCACGTGTGAGGAATTTATCTGGGTGAAAAAAATAAGAAAGAAATGTAATTTAAATCACAGAGATGTACAGATTTGTGCAGGAATGTCTAAACTATTCATCAGGGAGTGTGAAAAGTTCACAGTTTGCATTAAAACATCAAGTACAAGTTAATAATCTAAATGTAACAAACTGTCAGATGACGTAAACCTTCTCTCTGACCTCCGAGGACGTTCAGACATAACATCAAAAGATCTTTATATTTATTCTTTTTATTAATAATTCAAGCCAGAAATATTAAATTTACAGACATTAGCAGCACAGTGACGATGATGAAGCTGAACTCCTGACGCTCCTACAGCATGTTCAAGGTGATCTCTCCTTTATAATTCACACAACCTTCATTTAACTACGAAGTCTCATTGAGAGGAACATCTGTGGCAGAGCGGCGCGAAGGACGCGACGAGGCAACAACAACAAGATCGAATCATAACAGCGGCGGTGAGGATAAAAATTTCATTTCATATCACGACGAAACAACATTTAGGGACGAGTGAAGCAGCTGCAGCTGCCAGTGACCACTTCAGGATGAATATTGATACTTGTGCAGTAATCAATACAGAATATTATCAGCTCAAAGAAATGTTGTTTCTGTCTTTGTCTGTTTTATTGTTTTTATTCAAGTGCATCACTGAAATTGGGCTCTTGATGACGTTTACAATCATCATCTCACTGAGTCTCTCTTCCTCTTTGTGATGGAGCAGCAGAGTGAACCGATCACGACCGTCTGAACTGAAGCTCCCTGCAGCAGACTGGCTGCACAGCACGTTACCATGGTGAACGATCCTGGTTTAAAGCGAGCTAGATTTGAGACAGATCCTGAGTTAAGCCCAAAGTTTTTTTTGTGTGTGTAATCTACTAATCTGGCACGCTGTGGGTGGAAGTTCATGACTTCTCCGGTCGATAATGTGAGTCGTGTCTGCTCACGGCCGGAACCAAATGACTTTTTTTTTTCCATTTACACTTCAAACACACTAATTACATCGTGACCTATATGTATTTTTAGAGCGACCAGAGAGGTCGACAGATGTGTTGATGGATGATAGATTGTCTGTCCAGGCACGTTGGCCACAGTTCAACCTTTAGTCTCTGTTTCCTCCCATGTGACTTTATTTCACGTCCAGCGAGTTGAATGGATGACACGTTTATTATAAAGTCATGCAAAGCTTTTTATTTGAAAGGATAAAGAGGCAAAGAAACAACGTCGGAATGCTTTGATTAGATAAATGTATGATGGATGAGAAGAAAAACAGAAACCATAACAACCGATGTAATTCAGGCTGCTGAGAAGAGTCCAACCAGCCCGATTCATCCAGACGAGAACATCAATATTTAATGATCCTGCAAACCCAAAATTAAACTCAGTAATATCTGTGGATGGCAGCTATGGTATATACGGTTTAGCACAGATTAGGACAAAATAGTGGTTCAGACAAATAAAATGTAGTGAAGCTTCTTCACACTACTTCCTGCATTAAATCTTAACTTCACTTTCATTCCACAACAGTTCAAAGGGGAATATTGTACTTTTTGATCCACTACATGTATTTGACAGTTATCGTCATTAGATACATAATTTTATGAAATTCACGCACACTTCACTTGAGTGCTTTTTTAAACCTTTTTGGCTTGACCTCTTCCAAAAATCTAGCGTCTCGGGCTCCTTGATATCTGAGTTTCATCAAAGAGACGTCTTCCCTCTAAAGGTCTCACATGGTTTCAATTAAATAACTGTCCAACGTACAGAGAGACGTGTCCAACAGTCTGCCACATGAATACAGATTTCTGTGCTTGTTTTCTCCCATAAATCATCTCAGATTTACTTGTAACGCTGTAGAAGAGGCTGTACAAAATTAAATTAAACTGTATATAAAGCCATTAAAACTATCTTACACACTGATGCCTCCGATCTGATGAGCAAATGTGATTTAACCTTTATTTTACCAGAAATATTCCCGTTGAGATTCTGGATCTCTTTCACTAGGAAGTCGCAGCCAGGACAGCAGCAGGACGTGAGCATCCAAGTGGTCAAATAATCTTTAATCCTGTTTCATAATCTTCTTTATTTATCAAATGATCAACACTGAGGTGTGTTTGTGGCTCCCACCAGGATCCAAAGCACTTTCGCCAAAGACAGTGAAGTCGGAGGAATCGTGCACATAATTTTTCTGCATGACAGACGATTGCAGCTGTTCGTAGTTATGAGTCAGTGGAGAACGAAATACGGAGGCAGTTCACGCAGCGTGGCCGTAAAAGACCAGCCTGTGTTCTCGTACCGTATCACATACGATGAGACATCGCTCAAGACAAGACTTATACTTACTAGATTTTGATGGTGTATAAACAGATATTTGTATTTATTGCAGGATAATCTGTAGGATGGCTGATATTTTTCTTAATTTAAACTGCAGTGGGATCGTTTTTACCATTTTATACTCTGTTAATAATATATATTTTTTTAAATCCTCCTCTCGCTGGTCAGCTGAGTGTCGTTTTAAAGTCCTCACGCAGACACTTTGGCTCATAACTCCGGCGCTGGTTGTGTGGGTGTTGTCATGTTGACAAACAGTGTTCTTACGCCATTTAGCATATTTATTCATTCGTTTGACATTTACTGTTGAGGAAGCAGATGGTCTGAGTCTTGGTTACAAGTTTCTGACACCCCAAGGATTCACTGCATCGATTACACCAATGTGTTTGGCAGAGCTTGTAAGCGTGCCCCTTTTCAATCAATGACATATGAACACTATTAAACCGAAGGTATTAAAAGCTAAATCACTCTTTAACGAGGGTATTTGCATGTGCGCATGTACGTGCGTATAAATTCCTGGCGTTTACTTCATTGCGTATAAAGTCCCAGATGGTTGGAGTTTACAGCATCCAGAGGATTCATAGAGTCTCCGAGAGGTCCTGTGTGCAAAAATAACTTTCAGAACTTTCTCCGAACTTCTTGTTTTGATCTCTGAGGTTAAATGGACAAATGTTACGATGAGCTCACGTTCTGCTTTTTCTGAAGGTCACTTGTGGAAATATATATGAAAACAGCTCTTTGACCTTGCCGGGGGCCAATTTTGAAGGATCGAAGGCAAAATGGAAATTAGAAAGCTAACGTCAGTAGAGGTTTCACTGATGTAGAACATTTGTAGTATGATCTGAAGGATATTAGTGAACGGTGTGTTACGAATCAGCTTCCAGGTTTTTCATCTGATCCTGCTTCAACACCCGGAGACGTGATTCTGTGGGTTTGAAAGACACTTTACATACACATACACGCTTTCATACTGTACCAAGCAAAGATATCATTTACTCTTCACACTTTATTATGATCAAAAATGCAATCTGCCAGAGAATGACTAATGAATTCCAGCAGTGTTTGCCCTTGATTCTGTGGAAGGTGGGAGAGGGAGGAGGGAGGAGCACGGGCAGCAGCTATGACCTGTGGTAATAAGCATGTGATGAATCCAGACCAACGCTTGGCTTCTCGGGGACACAGTGCTACACTCAAGATGGAGGAAATTAAAGAGTTGTAATTATGTTTTCCTGTGGGGCTGCTGCGGTGACAGCCAGATATTCATCAAAGCGCGCTGCAGCAGGTGCGACTACCACATGCTAGCACTGATTCATCATCACACGCCGGCTCTTTCGTCACCTTGCTGCTCAAGAGTCCTTTTCTCTCATTGAGCTGTTTGATTTTCGTGATGCATTGATCATCCTTTCCTTCTCAACATGCACAGGCTGCTGTGGTTGGCTGGAGGGTGGCTGTCCGCACACTGTGGCCCAGCTCGGAGACATATTGAGCTATCCCAGCGAGCAGATGCCTACAAAATCTAATTCAGGAGTCTTGCCAGTATGGAAAACAGTCTTGTTTCTGCCCCAGTTTCCTTACTGCTATGAAATCATTGATGAGGAAAAGCCAACTCATGCTGGCTGTAGCCAGAAGCAGCTAATGCTGCAGGCAGCAGCCCATGCCTGACCCTTCAATCACACTTAATGCATCAAATGCGTCACCCTCTGATGAAAGGGCATTCATTTCGAATGAAAAATCCCTATTTTACTGGAAAGGCTTTGAGGAGGAATTCAGGTCCTGGGATTTATTCTTTGCCTCTGTCGACACCTGTGCAGGACCTGTATGCTTTTACACGTAGAGCAGATGGATGTTTATGTATTTAGATGCTCATATAAATGAATCATAACTCAATTATCTATTTGTATTTGCATATGTTTTTGATCTTTCGTTTTCAAAGTGATTTATTCCTCATTATACAACACGGGGTGGCACAGCAAAGTGTCATTTCGTAAACTCCCCCATGCTGCATGAATATAACATATATACAGTTATTTACATACTGCACATATTCATAAACACAAAGTGACTTTTTTAGATTTGCATCCGGGTGAATGTAAACAGCAGCGACAATATGGTGACGATTACATGGTTGGCATATCATATTAAAAGTATTATCATGGTATCATATTAAAACTCTGTCGGCTCAAAACAACAGTCGCCAGGATAAAATGTGATCACGTGACGTCATGTTCGCATGATGTGATTTGTACCTGACGTGACCTGATGATGGCGGCAGATTTACAGGCGCCAAGTCATCGACCAGTGAAACCACTGGATAGTCTTGAGGTGACCACGGGACATTTCCAGCCGAGTTTTTGGCAACCAAAACAGCAATTTTAAGCCGAACCATGATGTTTTTCTAGCTATAGAGGATTAGCACAGTGTTGTGACGAGAGATAAATGGAAAACTGAACCTAAAGAAACGTAGAGTTTTAATTTTTGCAAACATTTATTCTGGCGATTGGGTTGAAATAAACAAGAAATAATAATAATCAAATGTGACAAAGACGAGTGTTGAGTGTTTTTGTACTGCCGTATCACACAACGCCTCATGAGTACAGTCATATTTGAAAAGTTGAAGATGAAATCTCTACTTATATTTAAGATATAGTATTTTATCAGGGTTCCCGCGGGGTCTTAAAAAGTCTTAAAAGCATTGAATTTATGAATTTGGAAATAATACCTTAAAAAGACTTGAAAAAGTTTGGAATTTTGAATTTTGATATCTGGGTCTTAAAATTTGTGCAGTATGTAACTTCTCCATATCGCATTCTCCTCAAAAGTTTCATTTGTCAATCACTATTATTTTGATTAAATAACGTAGCCTAAATAAAGAGCGGCGGAACCAATCATTGAGAACGCAACGCTGCCCCGGGTCCGAACAAGTCACTTTGCTACAGCACTACAACACAGACACAGACGCTGTATACAAACAGACAGCCGGAGGAGAAACCGAACAGAACAAGAAGATGAAAATGACTAGTCGGTTGTCCATAATCCTTTTTTTTGCTCAGCGTAGTGACAGAGGAGTGTAATATTTTGCCCTGGTAACCCTGATAGGCTCAATATCATCTGCAGCACAAACACAAGCATGTAGTCTGCCATTGTTGTTGTTGTTGTTATGAGACATCGAACCCGGGGGTTCAGAGGTCGAAGGCGAGAGGGGTGGGGCGATGACGTCATTGTAGCAAAAACTTTGCGGATTCACCATCCACACGAAAAAGCTGTTTTGTGTAAATGCACATGTTTTGCATCGTTTTGGTCGATTGTCCACATGGATCCTGTAAACGCACTTTTTTGATAAAGGGTCTCAGGGGTGAGAAATTTGAAAACGCAGCCCCACATTTTCACATTTGTTTGAGAAATAAATTAACAATTAAAAAAAAAATCTTTGCTGGTAGGTCTGTGAAATAGGTATTAAGTTTTTATATAAATGGTCTTAAAAAGGTCTTAAAAAGACTTGAATTTGACTTGAAGAAACCTGTAGGAACCCTGTTTATGTTGTCTTCAGATTGTTAATGAATAACACTTTCCCCAGACCTGGTCTCTGCAGCAGCTGAGCTGTGCTGCTCACATAAGGCCTCTCACACAGGAGGCGTCTTTGTTTCTGACATTATTGTAGTTTCAATCGCTCAAATCAACATCAAATACGAGAAGTGGATAAGCTTTTCAACTTTTGCAGTGACTGATTGAAATAAACATCAGGCTTTGATGTGATCTTTTGCAGCAGGTGTAAAAAAGAAGCAGCATCTGTCTGAGGTAGCGCGGATGACAAAACGAAGAGAGTCGGAAATCACTCAAACTCGGAGGTGAACATTGGTTCAGAAGCCTTTGCATGGTTTGAAAACAATGAGGGGAAATGAAAGGATTCGAGGCCGACATACAGTAGCTCCTTTTTGGAGAGAAAATGTTCCGGCTAATAATAAAATCTGTGGCCGTCTGTAATTTGTAGACAAATTACTCTAAGGAAGGATATAACTATTCATTATGTTACATGTTTCATACAGCCTGCGAATATGAAAACAGTTCCCTCAGAAGAAAGGAACATTATCCGGGAACATAATCACTTCTGGAACTCATTGTGCTTTGTGTAATCACAGCGACATGAACAATGATTAGGTTCCTTTTTATGAAGTTGTAGCTTCTCTCCCTCACACACACACACACACACACACACACACACACACACACACACACGATGAGAATAATTAATAAATAATATTTTGTTTCCTGGGTATTAAGCCAAATTGTCCTCATTGAAGGGAAGGCTTGGCTCAGATCCACACAGTGACAAAACCTCCTCAGTAAGACGTGTTGGTGTGAGCTGCACTTCAAATTTCAAGAGTAAATGTAATATTGTGATTCATCAGGAAGCTTTTTACTGTGAAAATAAGGTTTTTTTATGTAAAATTACGCAATGAAACTGTAATGAGTATCTGTAGTTATTGTAAATATACTAAAATGTACAGTGAATTTACAATAACAAAGACTTGTAGGTCTGCCAGTTGTAAGTATGTTAACATGTTAGCCTGTTGTTAGCATCTGTACCTTTTTGGAATACTTGTAAGCCTGTTAGCTGTTTGTTAATGTGATAGCATGTTAGCCTGTTAGCACGTGTACCTTGTTGGACCTCTTGTAGGCCTGATAGTCTGTTGTTAGCCCGTTAGCATGTTACCCTGGTTGGATGTTAGCCTGTAAGCAAGTTAGCATGTGTACTTTCTTGTAAAAATGGTTTAGTGCTGTACCCTTATTACAGAATTTCCTTTTTTTTTAACGGTTGCTTCAAACTGCAACTTCAATTAAAATTCACAGCAGTTTACTGTAATGTTCCAAATAATTACCCATCATGCATTGCAAAAGCATAGTATTATTAGTTCATTGTGAGGATTTACTGTAAAAACCTGCTGTTTGTTGAGAGTTGAGGTATTCCCAGAACCATTGCCGTGAAGTTATTTCGCTTTAGAGGAGAATACAGACGCTCCCTCCTCTTTGATCCTCGGCTTCCAGTCAGCTTGCACAGGCATCAGCAAACCGCTCCATCTGAGGCGGATCCATTAGTCTATAGCTGAACGCTGGCTGAAGACAAATTACGGAGATGGCTACTCTGGCAAGCGAGACAGGTCTCAATCAGGAGCTGCAGGTGTGTTCGAGATGGATGCTGCAAATAGAGCCCGGAATAATCTCAATGGATTGATTAAAATCATCAATGGAGTTATTTCAAAGTCTGAACAAGGTACCGACGATGTTCTGCCTGGAAAAGCAAAGCATCAGAAGTTCCCAACAGCACCGAAGCACGGCGATGATGTTGATAGCTCATCAGTGTTTGACATCTATTTCCACCTTTTTCTCCGAAATCAATTTTGCTCGTCTGGCTGTGTTCGAGTCGCAGGGAACTTGTAAATGAAGATAATGGTGCATGCAAAACCATTTTCCTGCATGCAGCCACTGAGCTCTGTGTGGGATAACTTTTATATCCTCATGATTGACAGCATGACTGATGACACCTCGTGATTTGGGAGGGTTTATTCCCCGCTCGCTCTTCACACAAATGGAGCAGGATTTTGGCAAAACAAGGATTTGGCAAACAAGAATACCTTAAGGACTTTTATTTCCTCTCCGCGTGCAGCAGAGGAGGTGGGGCGGGAAAGAGAGATTATTTTCATCCTGTGCGTTAAAAATGTTTAGAGTGCATTGACTTAAGGGTTTGGGATTTATGGATTATATTTAGTTTACACTTTATTTATTTATTTCTTCTTTTTGCTGTAACAAGTTAATGATGTTTTTTTGACTCAAAAAGCATCGGAAGGAAAATGTCAGCACCGTGGCAGCAGCACTAAAAGATGATCTCACACCTTGAAGGGGAATTCCAGTATTTTTAAACCTTTTTTAAACATTCGTACAATATTTTTGCTCATAAATTCTGATGCAGCAGCCTCATCTCTGTTCAGTAAAGCAACATTTCAAGGTTCCCATCAATAATTTTGCCCAAAATACTGTAAGTACAAACAAAAATTCTCTTCTATTGTGATAGCTGGCTGCTCTGTGGTCATGAAACCTAAATACTTAACTTAGCTTTTCTTTGAAATTTACAGCTCTTTATTGAACAGCCTCCACCATCAGTGTATGAATGTGTGTGTGAATGGGTGAACGTGACCAGTGTTGTAAAGGTAAACTTTCCATTTATTAAAATTCAGACCACTTAAACAGCTCAAAAACAAATCAGAGTACAGAAACACAGCTGGGTCCAAAGTTTGATTATTGTTTGAAACTCTTGGTGGTGGATTCTTAAAACATTTACATGGATGAAGAAATCCCACCATTGCTAAACCACAACCGCCATCCGACCATTTATTGTCGAAGCAACAATGAGTCTTTTTAGCTCTGCAATAAAAAAGGTTCCCCGCAGGCTGAGTAGCACTGTGAAAACCATCATGAAAATCTTCCTACTTCATGATTCATATTTGAAATGTTGTCAATATCTTCACGACCTGAGGGCGTCCAACTCTGCCATAATGAGACTGTGTGGACCAAAGTAACGTGTGGAGTTTGACAGACTGCATTCGCATTCATTCCTGCATATTCTGAAATCTTGTGCTGAATTATAGCCCCCACCAGAGCTTCTACCTAAACTGGAATGATGCATATTTTAAAAGCCGACAATGAGTCATTCGTTTACATGGGAGTGAACTGCCTCACATTATTTTGATGGAGGATGTGAAGCGTTCACTACAGATGACTGCCTCGTTTACAGAGAGCAGTTTTTGAACTGAAAACTTTTGGTTTTGCTCAGAAGACTGAATTTTTACTTCTCTTAGGTGAAGCTTTACACAGCTATCATTTAATTTTACAGTGTGTGGATCTTGACAGATTTTCTCGGATTATGAATATGTATCAGCACATTCAGGCAGGTGGTCGGTCCGGAGTGGATGGTATAACTTTTTGTACAAATGATCCTCCTGCTGGCTGTAGTTAGTCTTTTGCCTGCAGCATGTTTTTACGTTATAAATAAAATCTTGTTTGGCTCTTTTCTCTGCATGCTGATTAAAAACTGTTCACACCTGCTGCCAGTTGTTGCATAACCAACCTGTTAAGTGCCCACACTGGATAAAGCATGCATAATTGTCCAGTACTTTGACTATTTGCTGCATTTTATGATGAAAAAAAGAAAATGCAGTACATTGTCAGCATACAACCCAGGTTCCAAAAAGCCTTTTTAGAATTCTCCTAATCACAATACCTGTAATTAACCTGTTTACCTGTTGAATGTTCCAAACAGGTGTTATTTCCCAACAACAAGTCTGTTGTTGCACCAGATTGTAGAGATTGTAAAGCCAGACACAGCAGTAGATGTTATATACATGATTTGTGTGAATTCTTGGTCGTCTGTCATGATGTTGGGATTTAGTTTGTCGTTTCCTGTTTTATTTTGTAAGGTTTATCCTCGTGTGTCTCTCCTCATTGTGTTACTTCCTGTCTTTGTCTTTTTTCCCTCCCTTGTGATTGACCCGATTGTTTCCCCCTTCACCTGCTCCTCAGATGGTCCCATATCCCGAGTTTAGAAGTCGTTCTTCAGACTTCTGAGTGTTTGCGTGACAATGAAGAGCAAAGGAAACAACAACACAATTAAACAATACATGACTTTTGTAAGAGTTTCTCACCATCAACCCAGTGTTTACTTTTGTCTGCCTTGTTTCGCTGTCAACTCGGCAACTGGTGTACCAAAATCTTCTCCAACTTTCTGGGTTGTTGTTTTGACTGGAGAGGGCATTCATGGGGATTTTCCCAGTCGGAAAAGCGTTTTTCCAATAATTCGACAGGGCATGAACGCACACTAAATCCGTGTGATTTCTCCTCTTTCTGTTGGCAGTTTGTCGGTGTCTGCTCGGTTGGTTCCTCGTGCTCCGTCCTCGTTCCTGTCTGTGTTCCCCACGCTTCATTCGGTTTGAGTTTCAAAATGTTTTATTTTTCCATGGTTCTTGGTTTTTTCCCCTCTGGCTGTTTTCTTAGTTTCTTAGCCACCTGCCTGTTTTTTGACCAGTTTCCAGTAAAGCGTGCTTTTTGTTCCACCACTCTGCATTTGGTCATTTCTCTTGCTACAAATTAGTCATTTAGTAACCAGTAATATTTGTGTTCTTCCCAGACACTGAACCATCAAAATCATAATAACATTCAAAACTAGAGTGGAACTCAGCAGAGCACATACCACCAAAATACACCAGATACCACCTTTATTCCCTGAGATATAACCGACCTTGCAATGTTGAAGAAAGGGAGGAACAATTCATGGATAACTAAAAGTGAATGGGGTCTATTCTCGGTTGAGACCCGTCCTCCATCCAACTTTTGTCGAAATCCGTTCAGTAGTTTTTGTGTAATTCTGCTGACAAACCAACCAACAAACAAACAGAGATGGGCAAAAAAATAACTTTCTTGGTGGAGGAAAAAAAACAGCATGTCTTAAACAATCTGCTCTCAGATCACATCATGGACATCCTTGTAACCAAATCGAGTGCACAGCTGGATTGCAGCGATGACAAATCACCGTAACTATCTCTGTCTCTTGGGGAGCACAACGGGTCATTGGTCGGCAGCGGAAACAAAAACATGGCACCTGTTGTGTAAATAAGTGTATGCACGGCAGATTACTTACATTTTATGCATACAAATTCGTTGTATGAACATGATGAATTTAATTTGTAGAACAGTCTCTGGTGTGGCCCCTCACACGGTTTCAAAACGCTTCAACCAACCTGAATCTTTACACGAGAAGTCGTGAAACAACCTGCCAAGAGAAAGATCTTGTTCTTGTGACCACGGATGTCAGTGAGTCTCAGTATTCTGCAAAAAAATCTATCTCCTACCTCTTTAGTGCCCCCAGACATGGCACAAAAGAAGAAAGTAGGAGGCTGCTCTTCTGACTGCGAGCAAAAAGAAACATGTTTTTCTTCTTTTGCTTATAACAAATTCATACATTAGAAAATCCTTCTACAAACACTGCAGTGCCCTTAAGCAAGGCTCCCAAACCCTAATTGCTGATTTTTCAGTCATCGCAGATTGAGCTTGTTCCCTGCAGTACAGTTCTCTCTGTTGCAAGGTATAACGACGTATTTACTCTCATAGGAGACGAAGGTCATGGGAGCAAGTGCACATGCTCAGTTATTATTTTCTTTCATTCTATTATGATATAGTGTTATGCAGTATGGAATGAACAGCTGTGTGCCTGTCTAGTTTGAAGCTATACTGCTGCCTATCTGCTTAAAGTAGGCCACAGTGTCCTCGTCGGCACTGAGTGTAAGATATGATGCTGTGATGTCACTGCAGCTACTCGTAGTTAAAGTCTGATTTGATAAATGTTTGAAGTTTTTCTTTTGTTATTTGGTTGAAGGGGCGTCATTTGAAGATAAAGGCCAGCATTTTTTTTTATGTTCAAAACATTCAAAAATTAACTTTAAAGGCAGAATATGAAGAAACAACAGTGTTGACGTCTCTGTACTGTGGGGCAGAGATGTCCACTGGAGTTAGCATGCTAACCAGCTAGCCCCGGGACGTCCTGTCTCCTGATAGCACTTTGTACCACAAGAGGCGATAGTCCGATCGTCCCCGTAGTTTCAGCTGAGGGATGTGCTACTTAGTGTTATAAGTAAACAAAATAAACGTACAAAATGTCAAAAAATGGAAATATTTTTACACCTATCCTCTTTACTAAAAAGAGAAATACAACTGTACATGTCTAAATTAAAGTCTCTATCTTTGACCTGACTAAGACGAGCTTAAAGGTCCACTGTGTCGTGTTTTAAGTAATTTATTACCTCAAATCAGCGTCTTCATTCATAAATAAGTCCTCATTGGTGTAAAATGATCTCTGCCAACAATCTCACTTCTCCTCCTGAGGGAAGAATCACTTCTCTGTATTTCCATAGGACGGGCGAGCTCTACGGAGGCTTCCATGTCCTTCCGCTCTATAAAAAACGATGAACTGGTGAGAGGGACAAAAAGCTCTACGTGGTACAGATAAGGCTAAAGGCGTTTTCACTCAGAGCCAGCGTGACTGTGGAACGGAGAAGGAGCTTAGCCAGACGCGCTCGTCAGCTGCAGTTTGAAGTTGGTTTGAAATAACGTACCTCATCACCCGAAACTAAACTTGATGAAGTGCTGTTTGAAGACATGTTGTTGTCACAGCTTCTTGAATCTTGACACATCCCGCCTGCCGTAGTTCCAACAGGCTGCAACGCACGTTTGAAAACGCGAGGCGCTAGAGAGCAGTATTCGTTTGAATGCAAAATAAGATTTAACCACTAGATGGGAGAAATAATTCCACAGTGTCCCTTTAATTGTCTCATTCACTCATCATTCAAACTCGACATAAACACAGCTAACTGAGCTACTTGCTAACAGCAGCTAGACCTCGTCATGTCAAAACGTGACTTAGAACATTTTCTTTCCCCTGGCTTCATTTCAATCCCTTTTCTGAAATGCATAAATAGAACAATTTTCCATGCATGATCATTAAATACACGCACATTCATTCTCTTTCAACCCTGATTTCTTACGCCATCCTCGGGACACATTATCAATCAGACAGACGCCTCTAACTGCGGCACAGGCAGGACTTGAAAAGGCCACGCTCCCTCGCTGACTCCCAGAGGTGCTGGTGATGCTAACACTTGAGTCACCTCTGTCGTCCCCTCATCATCAGGTTTACCTTTGGAGCAAACGCACACAAAACTCAACTCTTTGGCATTTCATGACAAAACAGCAGTTACTCAAGGCCACCACAAATTCGTGACATTTAACAAGATGGTGTCTGAAATTGTGACTCACATCTTCAACCTTAGGCACGGTTTGACTCAGCCTTGCAAGTCTCATCACATAAGCCTAATTGTGGTGTTAGATTTTAAAAAATCCACTTTATTCGAGGGCTTGGATGTAGCTTCTCAAAGCAGTTTCATCAAATATCTAGATTAGAACATTATATGACTAGACGTAGGTTAAAAATATGCCCACTGCTTTAAGCAACTGGCAAAATGAAAGAGACATATTGTGTCGCCTGTTCTGTCATTTTGTGAACAGCAGCGACGCGCACTGTAAGGCCTCCGCTGTAGCCCCCTTGATGTCAAACTGCCAATGAAAGCTGGATCATAAGTGTTCAATGTCCTATGAGTCATGCATTCGCTTTAAAACCACGTATTTTTTCAGCCTCTCGATGTTTTCTGATTCGAGCCAATAGAGAGTATTTCTCTTTGTTGGCTTTTGGCTTCTCTTAATCATTTTGTTTTCTCTCTGTAGGTGTGTGCTCTGCAGGCGATTGCCTCTCTTTCTTTTTCACGCGGACCCTTTTGCTTTGATAAGACTTTAAAAATTGGACTGAGGTCTATTCTTTATCTTATTACAAAACTACATTTTCATATCTTCCGAAAGTGTCAAACCGAGCCACGGACAAAACATTTTCTTTTAGAGGAGATAACAGAAATTGTAACAAAAATCTGGCTGCCAAGACATGAATGGGTAGATAATGAGGGCTTAAGGTCCCTACCTAAAAAGAATACAACGAACGCAGGTTTTGTTACACCGGCAGCGGCAGCATTTGCAGCGAGTGAGAAAAATGCTCAAAGGATGCTCCAGGAGTTATTATCGTTCCCAGCAGTCAGTCAGTGTTTATTCTTCTACCAGTCGATACCTGTCGCTGTCTGTGTATCCGGTGTGACTCACTCAGAGGGGATGTGCAAACATGACAAAAGCAGGAAATTAACTGAAAACCAGGCAGTTGTGTTCTCTATTAGTGTGGCTTTTTCATTTCCATCCGGTTCATCAGCAGCGACTGCAGTGCAGAAATTAACCTTCTCCCTTTCTCTCCTTTAACGGATGTCAGGAATCAGTCATGTAAGGGAGCTTTGGTTATAATTGATCATCGGGTAAAAATCGCCTACATGTGCAAGCGCCGGTTATTAAAATGATTCTGATGTAAGCAGTTTTGTTCAAGATGATCATCAGTTTATATTTAAATTCTTACATATCACCCCGTGACAGGTACGACAACAGGAAAACAATGTCCATATTCGAATGACTGAAGACTGTGTCATCACAGCGCTGTGTTCAATTACTGTGCCCATATTGCGTGGCTAATTGAATATGTGCTGGCAAAGACGAAAAGCAGAAGTGTTCCAACAAGAGATGAAACAAAAACATCCTGGAATTCCGGTGATGATAATAGACATGTAAACCTCTGATTTTTGAGGGGGGGTGGAAGTGTTTTATTCAAGCAAATCGTTTTTTTGTGTAGGTTGAATTTTCTATTTCTCTTCGCTGTGTTTATGCTCTGTTCAGGTTTAGGTGCAAAAGCCACCTGGTTAATGTGAGGAAAACATCATGGTTTGGCTTATAATACCTGTTTTGGCCACCGTGATCACGTGTGGAGAAAGGATGGACATTTCTCCAGGCCTCCTGAAAAAAAAACAGGTTTTGTCTCAACAAAAAACTGCTGGAAATGACCACGGGTCTCCTGAAAACAAAGAAGCTGTTTTGACACCACAAAAATGGCTGGAAATGTCTCCAGGTGTCCTTAAAGATATCCAGTGATGCAACTTGAACTGCTTGTAATACTGCCACCGCCTTCTAAACATAATGTGAACATGATACGCCACGTTTGGTACAAATGTCAACTTTGGACATACATGTGGTTTGCAGAAATGTTAACTGCTAACACAATGTGCTGCACAACTCTTTGCTTAAGCTCTGGTTAGGTTTAGGCACAGAAAACAAGTGGTTTTGCGTTCGGAAAACATCATGTTTTGGTCTTTCCATCAAAAATATATATATTTTTTGTTGTCATTAACACGGCTGAAAGTCTTCCCAAGGTCTTCTTGGATGTATCCACTGGTGTCATCCTTACTGTCCTTGCCATCCCTCCACCTCCCAATATGAAAGTTAAGGTAATAACCATGATATCATATGACACATTTAGTACAAATTTCAATATGGTACATGGCCTATGACACGTACAAATTTGGACGTATGTGTGGTTTGCAGAAACATTATCAGCTAACTGAGTTTTCTCCTGAGCAGTTTTCGTCTGTACTTTTCACCCCCTAACGCCTTTCAAAAGGGGGATGGAGAAAGGGAACCACGGTACTATCAGAAGCATACCAACACGTATTTTCAACACTTGTCCACGCTCGCCGCTATCTGAGCTTTCCCTTTCACTTACAATTGGACATAAATCCTACACGTGAGCATAAGAAATGGGTTAAGTCCTCTATCTATGGTCAAACCCCATTCAGAGGGGATTTTAGTTGCAGGCAAAGCACTGACTTACACATGTGTGAGTGTGTGTGTGTGTGTGTGTGTGTGTGTGTGTGTGTGTGTGTGAGAGAGAGAGAGAGAGAGAGAGAGGCTGCATGATTGAGAGAGAGAGCGATGGAAACTTTTTTTTTTTTACTTTAGTCCTCAATTGGTTCTGCTGCTTGTTGCCTAGTAACCGCAATCCCCTTTGAAAGGCACTCTTCCTTGCTCAAAATATCACTAAAGATATATTCACATTCTGTCTACCAGACACTCTTATCAACAATGGGACAATAACGACCATTTTGGAGAAACAATCCCATGCAAGACCTTCTTTTTTTCCCCTTTCCTTGAAGATGGTTCTGTTTCGCGGTGCTTTCAGGCTAAGCTCGCTGAGTAGCCTTTCTGCATAATGGAAGATAATAACTGCTTTCTGGCCGAAAAATGGTAGTTTGCTGGCATGTTGGGTGTAATTGCTTTTGCAGTAGGTGACATATTGTTGGCAGGGGGTGATCTGGAGATTTTTAATAACTCACTTTAAGCGGAGCGGTATGGTGAGTGTTGTATGCTAATCAGCTGATTACTGTCAAATCAGCCATTCCACTCACTCTGCTATTACAGCAGGTCACCGTAAAATAGAAACTCCTTTACCCTCAAGCCATCTGAGAGAGTTGGGAATGGGAATTCAGGAGAATGGTATGTGGAAGTACATTCAATATTTATATTTCTGGGGGTAATAGCATATGAACACACACTGGCTGACATATACTACACAGCTTCCTTCCACTGCGGGAGAGTTCATCAGGTTTATCATGCGTGTCACTGTGTTCTGTGGTACAGAGGATGTTAACAATATGTCTCTTCAATTGAAATATGCTGTATGTTATATTATGAAGTACAGCTGAGTATAATTTGAACCTGTGATGCTTTTGATTACACCAGAGAAGGAATTTTAAGAATGTACTGCACATCGTATCAGAAGATGTGGAGAATCAGTGGTGGTTATGCATAATCTTTTTCATCACTGCCCAGGTTTTCAGATGTTTTAGCGTCACAAAGATTGTGTTGAAATTGATGAGGTGCTGCCAAACTTAAAGGTAGTAAGTGAAGAACAAGAGCTCTCAACTTTTCAGCGTGACAAAACAGCACCGCATTGCGAGGCTGCCGCCACACTGACCGTTTTGATTAACATTTACCATTTTGTCTGCACCTGCCATCACATTTGTACCCTGGAAAAATCTAAAAAATATTGTAATGGGTGTATTGATTCTAATAAGGTTAGAAACTCACCGTGCTTATACATTACACTATTGATTTGGCGGAATGCACAAAGCACAGTGGCCCATCAGTTTTCAGTCAGACAGCAAAAATATAACAGTGAAGAGATCAATACAAGTTAAAATTCAGCCTGTTATTTCATTGCTTGCCATTATTATGGTATTCATTACAAAATTATTGCATTAATACATATGGGTGAGTTACATTCCACTGTTATATTTCTCAGCTGTTGGTTATGCAGCTATTCTGGTTTTTAATGGTGCACATACATAATGTGGAAATAAATCAAACGTCATCAATTTGTTTTTAATGACTGAATAAACGAAATAAACAAACTCTTGATCTCATGACTGAATGGACTGAACACAAATTATTTCTGTTTATATGTGGCGGACCCTGCCTTTCTAGTTTCAATCAGTGTTCTGGGGATCTTCCTCTGAGAAGAGCATTAATATTATATATATTGAAATTCTTATATATATAATAATTCAAGTTTGAATTTCTTCTCCAAAACTACATAATGCCCCTTTAAGCCATTTCATTACAGTCACAGCTGTGCTAATATATATTTTGCTACACACAGTGTATTATTGTGCAAATAAACATCAATAACATGAACTTCAAACATCAAGTTTGTATAAATATAAATATATAATTCTAATATGTAATAATATGCACAAATATTTATCATACAATTAGTAGAGGACTCTTTAATTAACTTTTCATTCTCTTTTTTGTTTTGCTGTGTTATGTCAATCTCAGTAAAAGTTACATTATATTAGATAGAGCAACAATCTGGGGAATAATTTCGTCTTTGTTTATGTTTTCCTTTCCGGGTGGGGGGGCTCGCGCATTAGAGACCCATCCAAGGTGGCGGCCGCGCCGATACGTCAGCTCCAGTGGGCAGCGTCAGTCTATGAGGCGTCTACGTATATTATGTCTATGAGTGATGGTGACTTTCTCTGATTAGCTAATGTTTTGTACCAATTGGTTTTGGTCGTGACACTAAAAAAATAAGAACAACAGCTCCAAAAATAAATTACAGAAAGTTAAAGTTGAGCAACGTCCTCCAAATTAACGTCTCGTCACGGTAACGTTAGTAAGCTAGCTAACGTTAGTAACGTTAAGATAGCTAACGTTAGAAACGTTAAGCTAGCTAACGTTAGTGTGACGCTAGTTGTAAGCTAGCTAACGTTGGTTAAACGCTAACTTAGTTGTAAGCTAGCTAGTTTTAAAGTATTGCTATTTATAGCAGCAGCTACGGTTGATATATGATATTGATATTGGCCACTACGCCCCCATGAAGGAAATGAGGAAGACATCCATCTTCAAATAGCGTGAGTCAGATATTTTTTTCTTTCTACTGTCTGTCTGTGTGTCTGTCTGTCGGTGGTAACGTTAGCTGTCTGTCCGTCTCTTCACTGGCTCTAATGGCTAATGTTAAGTAAAGTGGCTGTGAAGCTGTTAACATGACTATCATATTAACTGGATATAAGTTACTGTGTGTTGCTGTTTGCATTAAGGCTGCTGAGTCATGCAGGAAATGAGGTGACGTTTCTCTAATCTGTCATTTGTTAGTCTGGTCTTGTCAGTTTATGGCAGTTGGTTATTAAATCTGTGTAATACTTTAATCTAATGACTAATACATAATTTGGGTTATGTTAGGATTTGTATGCCAATCATGTAGGCCTACAGCAGGTAAAAAGGGTTTGCATGTCATGTGTTTGATACCCACTTTCTGGATGCATGATAACTGTACTCATTTCTCGTGGCTGATACCAACAAGGTGACTGATGATTTAGCCTTTTTGTATTTTAGAGGAAGAAGAAAAAGATCATAACCTGTAGTTCATGCACACCCTAGATTCTGAAAGGCCAAGATGTGGTGAGCAGAGTTGGCTGATTTGATATTCCAGAGCTCTAAGAAGAGTTGTTGTATTAAAATTCCCCTTTAGACATTTCCAGATTCTGTGAGGTGTTGTTGAACATCTTGAAAATTATAATTGTCTTGTAAACACATCAGCAAAAGCAATTTGGCTGATAATATAAATTTCCCAATACCAGACTGATCATTTATCAGTCCGATAAATATTGTGCATCTTTACCCACATTTCCTTTTGATGTAAAGGCTTTTTAGAGTTATCCGTGAATTCATTTTGTACTGTTACTGACATGTACTTTATATTCAAGGGAGCTTGGAAAATGCCATTTATATTTTTATTGCTGCCAAGAGGGAAGATAATGTGTGTAAGCCATGTGTTTATGGCATATATTGTTTCTGTTTGATGTGACCAGATGGTAAAGCTGCTGTCTAAATGTCATCCTGTGGTTAAATTGTAGTCTAGATAGTTTATTTGTATTCCACCAAGCAACAGTATTACAAATATGAATATATTCTCTTTGTTTGTAAAATGACACGCTTGATATCTTGACATCACACTACTTCCAAAAATAGTTTCAGACATAATTTACTTTAAATTACATTCACCCAGTTTTGCCTCTAAGGTTGTAACGGACCAGAACTACTTCTGTGTCTTAGCTAAAATCGTCTTCAAAATCAAACTGTAAAAGTTGTTTCCTTTTTTAACACAACAGATAAAAAAATGCAAGCGTTTTTATTCAATAATGTAGGATCTGGTTGCCAAGAATGGTTTCCCAAAATCTGAAACTTTTCACCTGAATTAATTTAAGTGTAAGCTTCTCAAAAATGATTTAATTATTGAGCCTTTTTTTAAACGGATGGTAAAATTGTCTGGTGTTGGTATTCCTTAGACTTGTGAGTCCCAAAGTGACATCTGGGTCCAATCTGTGGTCCACAGGAGGATTGTAGTTGTACCAAGCAGAGTAAAAAGCAGTTCCAGTTGATAATTACTCAATGCCCCTAAAATGGAAATGATCATGCAAAATGATGATTGTTCAGATCATAAGTGTGACTGCCCACATGATTGCCAACTCCCTGTGCAGTGCATACTGTTAAATAATTCTGTACACACAGTTAAATAATTCTGTACCAAAACTCTAACAAAGATCATATCAGATGGGGTGCTTTGGAACAAACGCTAATGAAATGGGGGTCTTTAGTCTAATGTGTATCTAAATGGGTTTTCTTGATGTGAAAACATTTGGCGATTCCTCATTTAGACACAGAGCAATATTGCTGCTGAAGCAGTAAAACTGCACTGCGCTGCTGAATATGTGACAATTTGCTACCCGAAAGCTGGAACAAAAGTTGGGCTTTTGACGGAGCCAGTCTTTTCTGGCAGAAACCATTTGGATACTGTCTTGCAGATTCAATCCACTAACCTGTCAGGAGGTCGAAATTGCCAGCAGAAATAGCGCGAGTGTCGACAGAGGGCTGCAGTGTGAGCAGATCAGACATAGATGTGATTGGGAACTTGATCAAAAGCAACAGAGATCCAGTGTGAAAAGGAAGCACTGCTCATTCACATTGCTTGAGGCTGGATAGCAGACAAGGTGATTTCCTTCTCAGTTTACCCATGGGTCTGAACGATTCAAAGCCTGATGTAAACTTGTGTTAGTATATCTCAGACCTTCTACCCAAGTGTCTCTGAGAAAGAAGTTAGTGAGGCAGAGAGCTAGGCCGAGTCATTTATTTTTCAGTTAATAAATCTATACACACCATGGAGAGCAAAAAGAGGAGTTATTTTTGTTCAGCAACTCATTAAAACATGCTTTAGGCTATGTGATCGTATCACATGTTTTTGAGGGGAGGAGTATGAGTGTTGCATGCTCAAAAATAGGCCATCCAATCCTGTGAGGAGTTGCTGAGTGAAGTTATTCAATCGGTTGGTGACTGAATTGTAAAATACAAACACTTCCCCCTCTTCTGAGAGAAGAAATTGTTTCATTTTCACACAATTAAGATGGAAATTGTTCATCTGATACCCTCTTAGTGGCAGTAATCTTACAGTTAATGTCATACCAAAGGGAAGACAACCACAGCTCATGCGGCAAAAACCCCCAGCTCTGCCATTTGTAAGGAGATGGTTTATAACTGTCACTTTTGGTGTTGCTGTAGGGATTTTCAGCAGTAATCAAAAGTACACATTGTACATTTTAAGCATTCAGCTTTTGTTGATGCAAGGTCATTACCATACAAAGCACTGCAGTCATTCATTCCTTTTGTATGAGACACACTGATGAAATGGAGGTAAAATCTATATTATCTCAGTAGCGTAGCCACAAATATTAATTTAGGTGGGCCTGCAGGACAGAAGGTGTGCAAAAACCAAAGCATACAATATGTAGATCAACCCCTTATGTTAAGATCTCATTAAAACATTACTTAGAGTATTCCCCTACTGTCAGTTGTATACATTGCATTAAAGAAATGAAGGTGGCAGAGGCAAGCTGCCACCTTTATGGTGAGGTGAGTACACCCTTATCTGTATCTGTACCTTTTTAACCAACTAAATTATCTGTGTCCATACTCGGCAGGGAATAGCAGGGGTGTCAGTCCGGAACTGGGTGTGGTTGGTCGGAATATGCTAATCTAAGCCTGAAATTGAAGAGTTGTTCAGAAGTTGCTATATTTATTATTTATCGGAAAACTCTTTGTAGAATAATTTCATTCATCTCATTTCCTGAAAAGTACATTATATGTACCGAATACTCGTTTGAGCCGAGTACACTCAACCCTACTGCTGCAGCGATCTCAAACCCTGAGTTGTGGGGGCTGCTCACTAAACATCTGCAGGTCGGTCTGTTGTTGATAGGTCTGTAACAGTTACAGCTACATGGTATCCAGGGGCTGTGGCTGGAGCAGTCGGTTTGGTTTAGAGGCACTGGATGGTGGAGAAGCATCCAGGGTCCTCTTAAAAACGTGTCAAGACAGCTTCATTCTGACATCTTGAGCCATAATGATCTGTCACTGACCATCAATAGAACAGCGTAAAGGCAGTGTGCGCTCCAAGGCGACCCTGCTCTCATTTGAACTTAAAACTTTCAGTACAAGTGATGTGAGGTCTCTCCATCAGTCTTTTTTTTCCATGTAAGTTCAATAGTGTAAAGAATAATGAGAGATAATATGAAGAATTGTTTTCAAATTTGCTGCTAACTTAATTTATTATGAATTTGCTGCTTGTGCCAACTTAAGACCATGCTTTAGATGCGTGACCACGTGACTGTATAATTTAAAAATGTACGTTACATGAGTATGTTGCTTCCTATTTGTTTTAATTATGAATTTGACAGGTGACTAATTGCATGTTTAGTAATTGCACCAAGACCGAGAAAAGAAGAAATAAAATGGATTGTGCAATTAGATATATGTCTATATTTTTATAAGAAATAAAAACATTTGTTAATAAGCTGTAGAAGAGAGTGAAAGAGGATGTAGTCCAAGAGAATAATTTATATTTTGGCCAACCCATTCTACAGCATAAAATGGTTCTCTTGACATTTCTGATGGGACATCTCAGCTATAAACAACGGTTCCAGTTGTCATAGTTGTCCCTATCCATTCAAATGTGTTGGCTGACCCATGCCAACAGTGAATAAACACACATAAACCATCTGTGTGCAGGCAGCAGTCTGTTTGTCTGACATTAAGCATCAGAATGTGTCCATGTAAATAAAGTTAACACTGTCACAACAAAAAAAATAGTTTTCACAAAGCATTTTTACTTTGTCAGTAACTTTAATGAAATGGCTTAAAACTACATCTTCCCACAAGCAACAATCGTACTAAAGTGACACTACACTGACAATATTGTGATTTTTCTATAATTGGCTATCATTATGAAAATGTATATAATTACTGCGTGTGATACTGAGTGTATACATAGTCTCACTCACAGCCCATCACTGAAAATTGCTGTAAACAATTCAGGGCTCTTTTCCATTTTCTGAACACAGTAAACATGGCCCTTAGGTTCAAACAGAGAAAAGCACCGTACTTGAATTGTAGTCTATAAATATACCTGGAAGTCAGCATCAGTACATTGAGCGCCCCATAAAATCTGTCCATTTTGACATGTGTCATGATCATTACACATATTCATTTAAAAAGTGCTTGAAGGCTTTCACATTGCAAATGAAAGCCTGAAGATACATTTAAGTTGTTCAGAAAAACAAAACAACTTCTTCCATCTGTAGAGGTAAATAAATGTATCATAAACTATAGTTTATTGGCCATTGAACTATCCTCATATTTTCTCTGCTGTAGGGCTGTTGGTTGTGAGACTAAGGAAGGCTGTCTTTTATCGTTTCAGTGGACCAGTATATGTGAAAAAGTGTTATGTTCTCAATACCTCAGCCAATTAAAATGGCAAATTGCAGTTAGTTTTGCGAAATGTCAAGTTGTTGCAAATAGGGGTTGGTTAAATTACCATTACAACTTCCAAAAATGATTGGAACATTATGATTTATTTTAGCTGCTCGTACAGGAGAAATTTGTACGTTGCAGTGCATAGAAATCTCTCACATACATGCCAATGCATATACCCATCTTTTAATATAAACAGCTGTACACCAAATCTGAACTTTCCAGACTGTTCTACTTGTTCTAACACAGTGCTTGCCTTTACCCACTTTGTCATTACATCCACATTACTGGTGAATATTTTGAAAAAGTCCCAATCGTCATTCCTACAGTATCAATATCGAGTTATTGGGCAAAAATAGGGATCAGTGTTTTGACATCTCAAAATCCCCTTTGATCCCTATTTTTGCCCAATAACTCGATAGTGATATTTTGACAATACTGTGTATGTGTGTGTGTATATATATATATATATATATATATATATATATATAACATATATATCATATATCGCAATATAGTCTAAAAATATTGGCATTCTCGACTTGATTTGACCCATGACTTTAAGGTGATTGTAAGTTCACTATTCAATTCGATTTTCAATTTAAAAATATGCCATTGTTAGACTCGGATCTTGATTGGTAAAAATCAACAGATCATTTGTTTCATGCCCTGATGAATGTAAATTTCATTTTCTAATTCTTCCTTAAAAAGATGGAGGTGATTTACAACAGTTCGACTTTATCCTGGTGGCTTTCTGCAGGTTAGGTCAAGGCAAGTTCATATAATGCTCACCAGAAATAGCAAAAAGCTTCGAGAGCTCAAGAAGATTATCATGGATTTCAATCAATTTTAGATTTATAATCAATATTGTAACACCTATATGCCCAGCCCTACATACATTATAGAGTATCTTTAGAAATTCCGTGCTGCAGTATTTTACTCATTGGCTGTCTCATCTTTAATGGATTTTTTTTTTCCTGCCTTCACTTCCTGTTTGAAAGGGTTGCCGTTGCTTTGTTGCAAGCTTCTCGCAGGACTGTCTATATTCTGTGAGTTTTGGTCAGTAATAGAATATTTTCCGAACGTATCTGATGGGATGGGCAGTTGACTGAGTGAGTGGGCACTTGATAGAGCAGATAGAGTCGATTGCCGGCAGCATATGTGTGTATGTGTGAAGGAGTTGCCCTTGTGCACCAAGTGGGATAATAAGGGCACGTGCTTAGTATTGCCACACTCTAATATAGGATATTACTTCTGAGCATGCACTTGAAGTTGAGCATGTTTCTCTGCCACTGTAATTTGTGGAGTCAGAGTCCACCGACCTTTGGAACTTTTGTTATCTGAGAGCGATCAGCGCATTAAAGATGTATGCCGGCGTGTCTTCAAAAAAGATTTGACTGAGCACAAATCAGTCAGAGGTTGTTGAGCTTTGCTTTGTGGAGGCTGGGGATCTCAGTGGGTGTTGTGTGTGTTATGACAGTCCCAAGGTTTGTCATATCTTGACAAATGGAGTTGTTTACATCAGACACAGCATACAGAGGACATGGCACCATCAAGACAGATGGCCTTCATTTTTCCACACGTTCCCTCTCATCTCCCTAATAGAACCGGCGCAGGCTGTCAGCTGAAGTGTCGAGGAGGCTTTCATTTACATCCTGGATAAGGATCAATAACATATCTCTTTAAAAATCAATCACTCCTTGTCAGAAAGGCTGAATTGTGTGATTGTTTGAGGTGCTTTACTTTTACTATTGATAGTGTTCTTTGAAGTGACTGCAAATATAAGATGTATGTCAAATGAAGCAACTTAGCATGTTAGTGATTGTGTGGTTTACAAAATACAGTTTGCAAAAAAATGCACCAACTACTTCGACAAGCTTCATACAGATTTTGAGGTATTGAGCATTTTTCAAACTTTTGCTCTCAGTCTTCTGACACAGACGGAGACCTTGCTCACTGTGGATTTGAAATGATGTTTTTGAGACAAACAGGTCACCAGAGTATTTCTGACAGGGCCCCATCAGGCTGGCTGTCAGGGGCTAACGGTCACACGGTGCATCCTGGGAACTGGAAGGACCTGACATCTCTTCATATCATCGTGGACCAGGCTACCTGACGAAGCAGCAGAAATCTGTCCACCTCACAGCAGCGAAGGGAAAGAGGTGGACCGCAGGAGAGTGAGAGGCTGCGTGGTTAGTGTTCACCAGGCAAGAAGAGTAGGTGGACGCTCGATAAACTGAGCTGAGGTCACCATCAATCTCTCATCCAAAGGGAGCGATGCTTAGGAGTCCTCTGGCTGAGCATGATGAATGGTGGCTACTGGATGGGAGGAAGCTGCTTTAATATTTGGCATTGTCTGGGGCGCTCTGTAACTCCATGTTGGAGACAAGTTTCAGTATGTTCACAAGCCAGCGGGCACAGCTGTGAAATCCTCAATGTCTTCTCTGCTGCTTATACAGAAAGGGTTTTGCATTCAGCTGTCTGAACATGAAGGCATGGCAGGAAAGGCAGACTATATCAGAAGTAAGGATGCAAAAACATGAGTATCGATCGCTGATAATCGCCTTGTTGCCTGCTATCGGCCTAGTGGCAAATAAGACAGTCACCAAACACTGGCAGATGTTTAGATGTTACGTCACAATAATTTTGCATTTTCACATTCATGATTTGTTGGCTTGTGACAGCCCTGCCATCAGTTTGTAAAGCTATGTAGGTACTGAATATTCTTGACATTTGTTGTTTAGCAGACTAAAAAGATTGTTTTTACTTCAAACTGACAATAGACAACATTTTTGCTCAGGCCTATCATTCTGAAATAAATGCCATGTGTGCAGTTTGAAGGCTGTAGAAAAATGACACCCTTTGCATATTGTTTGTTTCCCTCCAAACTTTGCTTTCACTGTGCTTGTCACTCTGCTGCTGGGCTAGACTTTTTGCCTAAAAACAAAGGTTAGATTATGGCACAGAGGGGCGGCTGTGGCTCAGGGGTAGAGCCAGTGTCTTGTTATCAGAAAGTTGCTGGTTCGATTCCGCTGGTCTGTTTGTCGAAGTGTCCTTGGTCAAGATACTGAACCCCAAACTGCTCCTGATGTACTGGCAGCCACTGCCATCAGTGTATGAATGTATGTGTGAATGTTCTTTGGACAAAAACGTCTGCTAAATGCCCTAAAATGTAAACGTAAACAAAGGAAGTGCTATTGCAACCAAAACAGGAAGAGGCATAGCTGAACTTTGCCTGGTTGGTTACCCTAGGTAACAGTTGAACAACAGAAATAACTGTGGAAACTCTACACAGCAAAAGCAACTGGCTGATGGAGCGGGCAAAGAAGACAAAGAGGACAAATGAATGGATGCGCATTCACTTGTTGAAGAGCGCTTTCGTGCGGCAACAGTAATACCATAAGAAAATGCTACAAGGGTGAAATTCGAAAAGTTGCTGCAGAATGTTACAGTTCATGCATCCCTGTTCAGAAGGCGACCTTGTTGGCGCACACGTATAATAAAATTACATAATCTCGCCCATACTGAGGGTCAAACTTGCCTTTCATTCAAAAACATTGCGGCTCATACAAGGACATGGTTTTAAGGCTTGGCGCTCCATTCAACACAAACTCCACTGTACAGACTGAATAAGCCATACAAAACACGGCATAGACACTGCATAGACTGTCAGTCAAAAATGAGCCATCTATTATGAGCTGGTGGGAGGGAGGTGAGGAAGCCATCCCTCTGCATTTTGGAGGGAGACGTCTTGAGGGGAGTCACGGTGAGATGGAGAAAAATGACCCTTCATCTTTGATGGCAATGAGAGAGAGGGAGAGCTGACAGTTATCCAAACAGCTTTCCGTGCAGATCCGCGGCTCAGAATCAGTCACGCAGGCAGTGAGTGTGGTGCACTGGGAGGACAGTGACCCCTGCCAACGGAGCCCCTAGAAAAGAGGCTGTCAAAGAAAAGAGACACTTTACACTTAAATGATGTCTGACTGCCTCTGAGAGTCAAGTGCTCTCTGCATGCAAGCATGCTTTTCCATCTTTCTCTAATGACTTAAAATACTTGCCTGCTATGATTTTGCTATCACTATGGTAGCAGCTGCTGGTGCAAAGGTGCCGGTTTTCCTTTGATTTGAATACATTCAGACGAGAAAACATGGACTCTTTTTGACATTTGGTCCGGCTGGTGCTAAAAAATCCAATCACACTGTCTATAATATAAATGGCATGTCTGACTTGCCAGTCAAAAGTGCACTGTGACAAAGAAATATTCAAGCACTGTGTTGTCAGAAGCAATAACCCATCACTCAATCAAGCATCGCTTTTGTACGTCCAGTGTGTGATGGGCTGTGTTTCTTACGCAAAACATCTCAGTCAAAGCAACAAACAGGACAACAACTGTCATCCAGCTCGAATTTAGTCAAATATTCAGGCATTAATATTAGGTGGTATAGCAATAATTATTCGTCATTTGAAGAGTGTATAATTACGTTTGTGTCTCTATAAATGCCGGTTGATTCATCATCCAAAGAGTAATATGATTGCTGCTGGATGTCCTCTTTATCATCGCATTTTGTTCTTTTCTGATTTCAGTTAAACAATTTACTAGGTACTAGAAATTTGATAACTTTCATCCTGGATACGCTTACTTCTTTTTTTTTTTCAAGAGGTCTGCAAGAAGCGACATTTACAGAAAACAACAATACATTTTAAAGAGAAAACAACATTTTTGTACAAATGTCATAGTCATAAGCAGAGAAACGCACCTTAGCTTAATTCAGTACACTTATGTTGGCTCACTTTATAGATATTGCTCAAAAGCAGACGTTGCAATTCTTTGCCACCTTTTCTACTCTTATGCTGAGTTTTAGAGTTTAGGATTATCCCATCATTGTCTCTTGTGGCTGAAGTTGCAGCTGTTCAGCAAAAGTAACATAGCCACACTTTAAGTTGATCAGTGTGATTGGGTGATGCTGCCAAGAGCTGCACATGTGTAGGTGGATGACTAAGAAGGTCCGTCTTTTTGGGAAGAAAGCAGGTCTACAAAAGTATTCTTGATAAACCAAATATGTTTGGAAGAATACTGGTAATTAAAAAATACAAGAAATATCAGGAGAACATAATGTATATTTGGCATCTGCTAGATTAAAAACATTCGGACATATGAAATACCTTTTTCTTGAAGAACAATATTTATTGATTTAATGTGCAGAATAAGAACTAATGGTGATGTGGTCAATCTATATTGATTCCAGGTCTTTGTGACTAATGCATTTTCATTGCTCCAAAAGATGCTGAGCAGTTCCACAATCCTAATACATTTTTTAAGACTGCCGGTTGTTGTCTGGTATTTTAAAAGCCCAGAGATAAAAACAACTCTCTTATAGGTCTCCTCCTCTCCCTCCCCTCGTATAAAACATGGTTAGTTTTTAAATGAGAAACCTCTTCATGTGCTCGTGTGCACCAGCCCAAGATGAGTTAACCCCACGAAATAGAAGTGCAGCCTGTGAAATGTACAAAACTCGACCAATCACAGCTTTATTCTCACTTTTGAATGCTGTTAAGAGGATTCGATACAGAAAATGCCCCTAAAGGTCAAGTCCATAATTACACTCCTTTTACCTAAGTGGAGAGCATGTCACAAATCCAATCATCGTCTGAATGAGGGATACCCAATCTCCGAGTGAAAATGAGTTGGTTTCAGAACTCTGCTCTTGCATTATTGCACTTACATTATCCACAGTGAGGCACGAAACACCCTTAGTGGCCAGTGTCTCAGCCTAACCATAATTGATATATCTCTCTTGAGTGTGCTTATCTGCAGGATTCAAATAAGGGGTTGAATAATGATGTGTGCCTCCGTAAATGTGTTCCTCCCTCCATCATATGCCGCCTTACTGTATATTATTAGAGAAACAAAATTGTTTTATCCTTTAGGTCACATTTTTGACAGGAGATAAGTCTCTCTGCCTGGATTTCCTGTTTATTTCCTACTGTAAACACCAAACCCTGTATTGTCAATTCTGGGGAGAAATGGGTAGACTAAACGTTTTGTGGTACCTGGTACGAAAAAAATCTGGTGCCAAAGATATTTTTTTTGTTGCCATTGATTTTCAGTAGGATGCCGAGGTGGTCAAATGATCGGCTGGCATGTGGGATTGACTGCAAAGTGTTTTCTCAATGTTCAGTCTCAGGAGGAATGTCTTTCTCAGGCAGCAAGTCAAAAAAAACATTGAACCTCTCGAAACAATAATCATCCCATGGGACACCCAGCAGCTTCCTGTAAAGAGAAGAGTGTTTGTGTGTTTTTTTATACATGGCAAATTCTGGCTCAAAAACCAGGAACAAAATAGTTGGACTTTGTTGTGCACAGCCACACAATGGTGGCAAAAATGGACTGTAAATGAAACAGCACAAGCTTAGCGTGCACTTTGCAGCAGTGGGAGATAGTATAACAGCACTGCATATTGATTCAGACTGGAAAGTTTAGCTGTCAGTTAAGTGAAATAGGTCAGACAAATTGGAGGAAAAGATGGAGTCGAACAAATGTCAACATAATTTGAGGTCACTGTCTTTTTCTCTTATGTCTTACCTGAGTCCACATGTTCATTTAGTTAGAAAAAGTGTTGTTTAAAGCGGAAAACTTCTTCTAGTGTTTCCCTGTGGTGTTACTGTTTAGCTACATGGCTATGGCTAGCAGTCAGTAGGCAGGTTTTGCTATTTACCTAGTAGAAAGAATCCCAGTTTTGAACCCTCTCAAGTCCTAGTGGTAAGAGGAAATACATACTAGCCGGGTAACAGACTTTAACACATCACTGGACCACTTTACATTAAGTGAATGTTCGTCAGTTCACTCTTGTGTTACCTCAGTTTCTATTATTCAACTTCTTTGCCTCCTCCATCAGTGGGGTTCTTTTTATTTTACAGTGTAGAGTTTCCACAGTTATACCAGTTGTTCCACCATTACCTGGGGATGGCGACCAGGGTTAAACAGTACCTCAGGTGTTCTTCCAATTTGCCAAAATTCGTTCAAAAAATCCCACCTGGTGGCAGACTGAATAACATAGTGAAAGTGCCACTTGTAAAGGAACCAATCGATATGTAGGTGGTGCTTTTTTTCTTCAGCCATTACACTGTGCAGTCGGTATTTAAATCAGGCAGACGTTCAAGCAAAAACATTGTCTTTTGCCAGTTTGATTATAAATTCTCATGATTTTCCCTCTTTTTTGAAAATGTACCTGCTGCAAATTGAAATGAACAGGCAGAGAGGGAGCCAGAGCGAACTGTGATGGTGCCAGACTGGAGGCCTCTCTCTTGTACAACTACTAATGATGATGCACTTAATGTGGGGCTCGGACTGGTTTAAACACAGTGATTAGTGTCATTGAATATTTAGGGGTAGAAAAAAAGCTGAACTCCCTGTCAAATGGAGGTTGACTGCAACTTAGAAATCAGTTACAGGGGTGAGGAATTGGAATTTGTTCTTCTAAAAGTAGAAAAAACAAAACACAGCTATAACTACATGCATCTGTGCATGAGTCTGCAAGAGGAAAGTCATGTTTTTCTTAGAACTGCATCATAAGATAGCAGAACAGACTGTGCAATGGCTCTATTGTGGTGACAATAGCAAACACCCTCATGAAAATCTGTCTGCTGACTCTGCCAGAAGGGCAGCATGTGTGAGGTTGTGAACCTCCCAGGGACCCCTGTAAAGACCCCCTGAATTGTTGTAACATAAAGTCTCTTCTCGTTAATTGAGTGTTGTTAAGAACCAAAGCGATAATGAAGGATTACTGAGTGCTTACACTTGGGTGTTGGAAGCCATGTTAAAAATGCAATGCAGACTAGTTTGCTGTGTAGTGCCAAAAACAAAATTACAGTCTGTTCTTATTTTTAGGTCATGATTAATTTGCAGTGGTGCGGGTTTTGTGCCGCGTGTTAATTAATGCAAAATAAGCAAGACTATTGAATTTATGAATAACATCATCACAAAGGGAGAAATGGTCGTGCGCAGCAGCCCAAGGCAGATATTCAATCATACTAAGAAACATAGTTGTCTGGGTATGACAATTATTCAGCTTGCACTCTTGCCGAGCTTATGTAAGCTTGTTAAATATGAATATTTTTGGAAGCAAGTTCAAACTTGTCCAAACCTGAATGTTGACTGTTGCCTGCTGCAGATTAGTTTCATCCACCAAAATCAACCCTACACACTAATGTGGTGCAATAAATGCATTACTCTTCTCTCAAGCAATTTCTGCTTATTTTTTTGTGAGCTTAATGTCTCCTAAAGCTAGTTTGTCATGTTGATATCTTGAGGGAAGAATGTGGACAAAACTCAAATGACTCACCTCTTTCCAGGCCTAAGGTTGTCCCTTTCGATTTGGATCATGGCTGCCGTGGCGTGGTGAGGACATCCTGAATGGCAAGATAGCTAAAAGCCAGTTTGTTTATGTTTTGTGGTCAGGGGGGTTCATGCTGAGCAGCAAAGCTCACCTTTTCAGCGAGTACATTTTGTGGCATCCCAGAGGCTAGTCTTTCAGATTAGCACAATGGGGATTATCCCGCCCAGCCTGTGTTGATCCTTTCACTGGCTGAGAGACGCAATGCAACTGTACACTATACAAGGCGGTGTGGGTGGAAGCAGACTCAGGAAAGTTAGCTTAGCAGATTAACTGTGGACTTACACCAAGGACAAAAATGGTTTGACTAATCTTTAATGGCAGTGTTAAACAAAAAAAAAAAATAACTGGCTTGCAGATAATTTGGGAATCTTTTGTCATCTAAGTCTGTGCCAGAATAATTTGCTGCACTATTCAGCTTCATCTACTCCAGAGACAATAAAATCTAACCCCTAAAAATAAACATAAGCAGAAAAATATGAAAAAACAAAATGTACCTTGTGGGGGGATATGGACACTAATGGAGGGCTAATACAGATACCATACACTCATTGTGACAGACATCCCACACTTGTCATAGTATGATTAATTCAGCAATAAGCAGTACATTTTTAGAGATGGGAGAAAAAAATCTCTCTTTTTTTAACTGGAGCTTGGTATGTTAGCTTGATGCTAATCCATATTAGGAATACTAACAGAATTAGCGTGACTATCACAAGGATTTTTCCTGTTTACCATAAAACAATGTGTGTGCTCATACTTTAATGGCGTATAGTAGTATGTCATGACTTTAACGCTTGCTTTTTGTTGGCTTCAGCACTCCACCACACTGACCAGCTACAGTAACCTCAAAGGGCCAAAACTCAAATGCCCAATGCGTTCAAAAATACAGGCACCACTAGGTAGAGACATACTGTAGGGTGCCATGAGACAGCAAAATGTATACAGTACATATTTTTATATTTATTATTTATGAATCTTATAGCACGAGCTAATTGGCCAATATCAGCCAATGATATATGTAAACCAATGTATTGGTCAGGCTCTGGAGCATAATATCCAAGCTGTGTAAATAAGTGAGCAGCTAATTTGCTAACTGATTTATCATTGAAGCCATTTTTTCAGGCAAAAAAGGCCAGACACGTTTCTACTGCTTCTCAAACCATTACCAGAGCAGTGGAGTGTCATCACACTGTGCAGCCTGCTGACCTGCAGCCCTTCGGGCTTATAGGCAGCTATGTTTACTGTGTTCTAGCCACGAGACGTGTGCTGTAACAGAACCATACTCTAACCTAGTTTACATTCTCAGGTAGCGCTGAGGTCTCTGTTGGATACCAGCAGCGTGTTGCATAAAGTTCAAAGTGAATTGGACATCCAGGGTCCATCACTGTGTATTTTTTCCAACAGTGAGTGAGGTGACAGCTCTGTGCATTATACATACGGCCCAGCTGTGGAGAGAGAATTAAGGAGTGTCTGCATGTAATAATAGCTTTCAATTTGTGCACAAGACAAGTAGCCTAACTGTTTAGAGGGTAATAGGTATGGTGTGTATTAGCACAGCATATGTTTCACAGTGTCTTTGCTGTGTGCTGTATGTGAGGCATTAAGACCATTAATGTGCCAGACTATACAAACTGTCAGATGTCAACATGTCAGAAAATGTCATCTAGACATTTCATGTGCATGATAGCTAGTGTGTGTGAATGGTATGTTGAGTGAATGGGGAGTTAAATGCTGCAGTAATTGTAGTCTCAGCTGAAATGCAATGATTGTTCTTGTCAGCAAAGATCACTGCTGTACCTCTGGAGTATATTTAAGAGGTGTCAAACAGGATCACTATTGCTTCCAGTAGATTTTGTTGACAATGAAAATAATAGCTTTGGATGGCTTTCAAAATTAAAATGCCAAAGGCTTTTATTGGTAATGCGCCACAGTCAAAAGTCGATGACAACATGCCCTTCTCTGTCATTTAATGTCTGTAAGCAGTGCAAGGGATACAGTTTGTACAGTATCACTGTATCGCTGTCAGTTTTGTCTGCTTTTGTATTATGTATTATATATATATACACACACACACACATTATATACTTATTTTTTATAAAAGTATATTACAGCTTTTTATATAGAAGTCCAAAGCCCAAATAACCACTGGGATGTATGACGATCCTCACTCCTCCCAACTGCCTTTTTTTGTTTTATATTATATAAAATTAAAGCCTGCTGCTTTTAATATGCATGGAATTATGGGAAATGGACATTGATTGACAACTTGCTTTAAACCACACAGAAAAGGGATCATCTGTGACTATATAGAGCACACACTTCTTTTTAATAGCTGCAAGTGATTTTTGGCATAAGACACGCCTTGTTGGTCTAGTCACACTTGATTAGAAGTCAGCAGAAAGTTGGCAGAAAATCTGGCATGGAAGTGGGAAATAACCTGGCACCAAAGCATGAAAACACACACACACACACTTTCTAACATATTTAAACACTCCTTTAATTAAGAAAGTATGTTAATATATTGCCTGTATGTGGAAAATCCCTAGAAATCAGTGCCCTCATTTGGTATTTAGCAGTGGGAAAAGCCACTGACTCAGCAGGAGTTGTTTATCTCAGTGGTCAGATAATATAGCTTGATGGCATCGATGACACAAGTGTGTTTGGTCACAGCAGAAGCCTTCATGCTTGTTTATGTGAACTTGCATTTTGTTCATACTTTTTCATAAGACATAGAGATTTTTTATAATATATATAGAGTACGGCAAATTGATTAATTGTCAAGACCTTTATATTGACTGATATTAAAGGTTCTGTACATGAGATAATGAACATTTGAAAAAGCAACTATTAGCTATTTAACGATATAGCGGAGTAATAGAATCCTGATCAGAGAATGACGTTTAATCTTTAATAACCAAAAGTTTCACCTTTACTGCTGTCATAGTTTTGTTTCCAGCAGCAGTTAGCAGCTGTTTTCAGTGGAAAAACATTTAAAAACTAGCTGTACTTTATCAACAGACACAGTTAGCAACTAGTTGGTGAACATAAAAAGCATTTTGCAGCTAAAGAGCCAGGGATTTTTCTCAGGAGTGGGAAGAGATGGTTCCAAGTTAATGATAATGTTGCTCTGTAACTGATCGATGTCTAAATAAGCAACCGTTAACAGATTAACACGTTTGCCATATAACTTAAAACGTGATGATATTGCAATGTTGGGTTCACCCACAAGTGGTATTTAGTCTTTAAAATCTCAAATATTAATATTGGTTTGGGAGGGATTTATTTAATTAATTTGGTATGTTCATGCTGCTTATATCTTACGGATTAGTGCGTCAGTGCTGGTTTTATGAAACTGTAGGGTATTTTCTTATTGACATACATTAAGTGTTTTTTTTATTAGCATGAGAAATTAGCATGTTTGTTTATGTCCTGCTGTTTACAAGAATACATTATTATTAATACAGTGAGCCAAGTGTGTGTGTGTGTGTGTGTGTGTGTGTGTATATATATATGTATATGTATAAGTAGCACGTTGAAAGTAGCACGTTTCATAATCTTGTGTAGCCCCTGACTGTATTATCGAAACACTTATGACTCTCACTGTCAGATATCAGCTCATTAAAGCTCAAACATCAAAATAATGTTGAGTTCTAGTTATGGCCGAAAAATATTCCACTCAGCTTTTTAGGCGTAGTTTGCATATTATTTTATCTTCCCATTGTTGTACATTTTTGTTAGTAGCAGTGCCAATAGATGGTTTTTATGAAATAATTTACCAAAGTTGCCCCTTTGACCTCAGACTACAGATTTCAGCCACTGCTAGTGCTTAAACAAAATAAAGATGAGCAGTAGCAGTCAGTGGAGTATGCATAATGTTGAGCAGTGAGTCACTCACACCAAGGCTGAATCCCATTGTGTGGACTCTGGACTACAGGGCTGAGCGCTTACGAACTGGGATGACACATTTCTGAGATCTGAAGGCTGCGAGTCCACAAGAGGCTAAGTGTCTGGGTTAGAAGAGAATGTGCCAGTCATTGTGAATCATAAAGAGAAGCAAATGTGATCTCAGCCAACCAAATGTGGGATAAATCCAGACTAAAATAAAGGTAAAAAAGAGAAAATGATTATAATGGATAGTGAGGCGAGTAAAAAAACTGTGCACACTCTCAGACACAAAAAGGAATTCTAGTTCAACCTCTGCTCGGAGGTTAAAAATGTGAGTGCAGTGTATGTTATTGTGGGCGTCAAGTGGGCATCTCCTATAACTAGTGTTTTGTTCAGTTAAGCACGTACAGTATAACACCTCCAAGACTCTCAACAATGAATCATCACATCCTAAAACCACCCCCATCTACTGTATATCTGCTGCGGGCCCTGAAAATATATAAAAGCACTCAGGTTGGATGATAAATGTACTGAATATTCTTATTGCTTTGCAAAACACTGGTAATGTCTGCACTATGTAAGCATTTTAAAAAAATACATAGGATTTGTCGCTGTGGAGTGCCATCGTGCAGTTTAATAAAGGAGAAAAACGGCGCTGGGGCTCATCTATTTTCCACAACTCCAAGAGATGGAAGTTCAGTCAGTCATCTTACTGAGTTAAGTCCCAAAAATGAATATATGTGTTGTAATGTGAATATAATCATGCTGTGTTTCCACACAATGGATCTCAGTGTCTGCACACAGTGATGGACGACTGAATTTTGCCTTGAATTCTCTTGTATCTCACATTTGGCCTGTACAAAACAGCAGCAAAGTCTCCTGGACAAAAACATAAAAAGAAGTCGATGTTCCTTCCGTCAAGATGCCACAAAAGGATGACACAGAGAGGCCTTCTCGTCTAGGGCAGGCTCTGTCCGTGTGATGCAGTTATATTTCCATGGTTAAAAAAGCAAAACGTTTAAAGCCCCCCCTTCAGTCAGTTTTTCTTCCTCTCTAAGGGTCAGCGCTCTTTCTCAAACAGAGAATGGCTGTGTGGTTAATAGGCATACGCAGTTATTACCATCGCAACCAGACTGCTAGACTGTTCTAGCAAGACCAACAACACTAGCAGGGATCAGCGATAGCATCCATATTAGCATGAACAAGCAAGAGAATGAATATTAGCATGAATATTAGCAGGGATAGCGATAGCTGGCACTCAAACAGAAGATCTTCTCGGGTGTTGAGTAGCTGCAGAGTTTATTCACGGTCAACCTGCAACCTGCTCTGTACATTTACTGCCACCAGACAACTTCACTGCTAAACCTTCCCCTCTGCCCTCCGTCACTAACACCTGAGCTGAACCTGTCAATGGAGCATTCTCTCCTCCTCTTGCTTGACCACTCACACACCTTGCACTGCCCTGTTTCTTAAAGGAGCCACGCTGCTGTTATAAAGCCTGTTGGAGGAAGATGTATGACTCGTTCCTTTTTAGCAACAGCTTACATTTTGTTGCTCTGAGCACAAAATTAAGTTGTTCCTGAAAGAATGTTTGGTGAACAGATCATCAACATCATCAAGAAAGGACTGAGAAAAATACCAAAATACACTCAGCAGCTCTTATGTAGGCAGGGTTATTCCTGCGTAACTAACTCGAAGCGGGAACGCTTCTGTATTATTATTGGCCGCCACCTCCAAAAGAATTTTTTACTAACACAATTGCTGCAATTTTCACAGTTTACGACGAGTGAAATAGAAAAAAAAAGCTTAGTGCCTTTTGATTACAGTTAAAAGATACAGTAAACTATTTTCTATACCATTTTAACTAAAAAAAAAGTGTCACTTCATTATTCGGATTTAGTGTTTTTGTAATGCCAGCTTGTTGTTGTTCAGATAAACTAAGATGAACCCAGCCACTTAAGTGCTTTGGTGCAAGAATGGAGCTGAAGGACTTTAAAATAATGACAAGATAGTCCCACATTCTTGTGCCAGTCGCTGTAAATGAACAAGTGCACCCACATCACAACTGTCATGCAGTTAAGTCCTCTTCCCTGCCTGGCTGTTACGTGTTAAACCTTTATTTGTCTACAGCTTGTGGACCTTCGTGACAATACCATCTGTGGTTGCTAGGGAGATTTGGGACGCAGCTGCAGAGTCTCAGTTCATAACTTGCAGTGATGCCAGTGTAATATTGACGCTGCCATATTAGCTTCGACTCAACTCCAGCACTGTCTCTTAAAATGCCATCCCATCATAACGGCAGACAAAGCAACACACATCAAACGTCTCTTCTGAAAGTGAAGGAAAAATATTTCTTAAGACTGAAATCCTGAGAGAATATTATCTTTTTTGCCAACATTGGCAGAGACATGTAACGATGTACTGATGCATTTATCACTGCATAATGGCGAAACGATTCCAAAGTAGGCCTACAACTTAATTATTGTCATATTCTGTCAGTTATATTCCATATTAATCACAAAGGATGATTTATTCAAATGTCTTGTTCTGTCCATCAGACAGTCCAAAACCCAAATATATTCAAATTACATCAAAAACAAACTAACTGAATAAAAAAAAAAATAATGGAAACGCTGTTTGATTTTCTTTAGATGGACTAGTTGAATAATCAACTAGAAAAATTTAAACTTTAAGAGAAGACTTGTTCCTGTTGACCACACAAAAATAAAATTGTTACAGTCACAGCGTCACAGTTTGGAGCATGCAGTCATACAAAGAATACATCTGACTTAATCAGTCACACCGTGTGACAGTATAACCATTCTGATCCACACTCCACTCCAGAAGGTGGCAGTAATGCACCTTGGAGCAGTTTTCCAACTGCCATTGACAACAAAAGCAAGACAAAGACGAGGAAGACACTGATTGACGCTACGCCTACATTATGGCAAGTTCAAATGAGACACTAGAGCTGAAGGACTTGGTGCAAAAAAATCAGAGACTTTACTTTTAAGGTTAACAACTGATGGTCCTGATAAATGTTAAATCAATCGGTGACTGAGACAAGAGACTGCGATGGCAATTGTGCAGAGTAAACACACTCTCCAGCTACACCCTGGTCTTTGAACAGCTTCTTCTTTTGAAGAAATGCTGGTGTTGTACTATTTACAATGGATATTACATTTTTGTTATGACAGAGAGTAAAGTTCCAGATAAAGGTGCCAGTGGGTGGTGGCAACAAACTCCAGGTATTCAGTAGTTGCAGGTATGTTAGTGGACACTGTGATGCTAATGCATACAAGACAATTTTTCATTGCCTTCTCCCAGTTGTACCAGAATTGTACCAAATCTTGACCCCATAACCGAGAATACGTACTGAACTGTGACCTCTGTGTACCGGGCAAGTAATGAAACGTCCTCCACCCTGACACAATTATTACAAAGATGGTACGACAGGAATTTTAAATGGCCTTGCTAATACACAGTATATGAATGACGTCAAAACATGCATTTAATCAAGTGTCTCACAATTGAGTGAGCATGTTTACATCGAACATCATCTTCCATCGAATACTGATTGTGTGTTGTTTGTACGGTACATTGAAGGTCTTCTGTCCTGTTTGTCGTCTATTGGCAGGAACATGATGGTGGTTATATCTTAAGGCCACCTCTCCCTCTGTGAAGGGAGACATTAGCTGTTATCTTAGGCCACAAAGTCACAATTTATGATGACAATGAAGGTCCATTTGGGAGTCAATATCACAGCATCAGCAGTCTGTGACATTATGTTAGTCCTAATGTTGTGTAGTTGTCCCTGACCTCTGACCTTCGATAGGTTAGGGGTCAGGGACAACAGGTCATGATTAGGTTTTTTAAACAATGAATGTTTTCACTTTAAGTTTTCCTTCCTTTCCTTTGTTTCCTTCTTCTCTCCCTCTTTCTCGCTGTCACTCACGCCCGATGATCACCTTGCCAACCACCTCCCTCAGAGACGTTCAAGTTTGATGGTTTGATCAGACAGAAAGGAAATTACTATCATGGGACCTTCTGATTGATGGCGTGCGTTATCTGTCAGCACACCGCAGGACGTGGGGAAAGGGTTTAGCGTGGCGTTGATAATACAAATTCAACAGTAACATGGTTGGCAGTCTCATATACATACGTCTCAACCCACTTAATTCTATATGAACACGTCCAGTAATTTTGCATTAGTGTCACGCTTGTCTTTCTTCTTTGTGTTCTGTAATACATCACATGAATATCATCGGAGCACACAGTGAAGTGCTGGTTAGCAGATCTGCAGAAATGGAGGCGTAGTCTTTATGTCCTGAATGATGGGAAATGTATTGAACGAGCTGAATACTAGAACAGCTACAATAACAGTTATGACATGAATTAAAGACATGTTGATGAGTCCTTGTTAGGAACTGCAACAAGATTGCAACATTGCAACAATAATTTGGGATTGTGGGCTTTGATCTTATTTTTGAATTTTGATCTTAAAAGTGAAGAGATGTAATATTAACTGTTGCTGCTAATTATTTTAGTAAGTAATTATAAAAGGGAACCATTAATGGCATGTTACATGCGGTTTGACCTACAAAAATGAACTCCTGGATTATGTATTTTTATACACATATAATTGTGCTGCGTGCTTTTGATCCTCCACAGAGCTGTTAGGTGTTCTGTAGGTCAGACTGCTTTTATAATGATGGTAAAAATAATTTCACTTACAGCAATCTTTCTCTGAACAAGAATCCTTCTACTGAAACATTTAAGGTGCGATAAGGCAAAGAAAACAAAACTCTCTTTGTATCTTTTACGATTGTTTCTCTCTGTCTCTGTGGCGGATGCCTACGGGAACAGAAAATGGAAGCCACTTGTTTCACATCTTGCGCTGCTCTGTAATTTTTATTCTACTGTTTTACTCTATTTTAGCTCATCAATCATCCTATTAATGTGTATTTCTGTTCTCTTGTTATATTGCCTTGTGCTTTTTCTTAAATCCTGTCTCAATCAGTGCTGAACGATTAATTGAAATATAATCAAAAGCGCATTTTCTTCTGTGATTTGGATATTGTACTTGGCGACATTTGCCCAAGTACAATATCCAAATCACAGAAGCTATATTCTTTTGACCTGCTGCAGAGATGCCCTGTCCTACAAATGTTGTTTTTCAGATGTCAGAAAACGTGTTTGTTTGGTACAGATCCCAACATATGTCACATCATCACGATTCAAATGTCTTTTCACGAAAATTTTTTAAGTATGATTCAACAGTGAACAATATCCTAATCCCAATAAATGTGAAAATAATTGCGATAGAATTTTTTGACCACATTGTGCACCACTATTGTCTTAATGTCTTGTGATAAGCACCTTGAATTGCCTTGTATGTCATCTTGAAAGGTGCTATAGAGATAAGTAAGCCCTGCCCTGCTTTGCATTGCGTTGCCTTGTTTGTGGGTGATTCGAGTGTGGGGATGAGAGGTGCACATCCACCGTCAAGCATTGGCTTAGCGACGACCGATTTGCTATTTGTGTGCAAACTGAGTCGGCAGGAACTTGTCACACTCATTTGCTTCAGGAGACAACACCACGCAGCAACCACAGCTCCTGAATACAAGTCTGCGTCTCCGTCTCTCTCCCCTCCACGTCTCCTTTTCTCTGTGATTCTGGTGTGAGACGGCATGCTGACTGACACCTTAGAAAGGTCTCTGGCAAGCGTGTGAACGGAAAATTGTGGCCAAACCTTTGACCAAAGTCTCCCTAAACAGTGGGGCTCCGCCTGCAACCATGAATAACACAGGATATATTTGTGGCACTCCTGTACCTCGGCACCTCGGTGTCCTGCATGGCAAAACAAGCTCAGAAATGCAACAGTGCCCCCACTTGACTGACAGGGGAACCGCACCAACAACAGGCCGTCATTCTTCTGTGCACATGAAATAAAATGGGCTGGAAATTTGTCAGGGGTTGAATTTAGGAGCAAAGTGGCAGAAGATGCTTGAGGTGATTTGTGGGCATTTTTAGACAGCTGTGAAGAGGTTGGCAGTGTTGCAGGGTCTGCAGAACGTTCAGCTTTCTGGCTAACAAGGCGTAGAGGGGGCCTCCGAGGAAATAGAGCTATCCCGGAGGTAAGAGGTGAATGCTGACACAGTGGAAATTGATTCCAGCTTAAAATACCTGTGGCTAGTGTGTACGGTGAATATGTGAACAGGAGTTAGACGTTGTTGCATTGCTTTTGATCTGTATTAACTGGCTGCTGCATTGGCTAAGTAAGGGAGCAGTGCTGTAGATGCTGTGCTAAGCTTCAGACTGCAAATGTGAGCGCGTGCCTGAAAATGTGACATCTGACATCATCTCCTCTTTGCATGTCAGTGGAGATAAAAATGGCTCTGAGAGGCTTTGATGGTGGTAATCGTAATAATTTATTTGTGCAGTGTTAATTATGATATTTATATGGAGAAATGATAATGAACAACACTTTTTTCTTGTGTGTGTGTGTGTGTGTGACATTTGAAGGATGACTAAGCTACAGGGCAGCTCATTCAGTGAAGAGGAGACATCTTTCTCCTCTAACCATTTGACTCATCTCCTGCTACATTTAGATTTGGGCAGTAGGCAACAAACTGAATAGCATTAATTTTCAATGAGAGTTGATGGTAAACTCTGAAGTCCTAACAGCATCTGCAAGCAGAGAGGGCTGCAGTGAGAGTTCACATTGCTTTAGAGAGCAGATTTGTCTAGCTCTTGTGTTTTCCTTAAAATATCATCCAGTTTCTTAAGGTACGTTGGAAATATTCTGTGTACAAAATGCATGATTAAAGAGGCACCCAGGTTTGGCAGAATAAACGGATGTGGGTGAATATATTTGGCTTTTTGTGAAGGGGCAGGCTGCACAACTTTTTTCTTTTCATTTTTTAAATTTGTTTTATTTTTACATCATTTGTTGGAGAGAAGAGAGGCAGGCGCAGGAGAAACAGCTCTGACAAAAGCTTTGATCCAGCTTTTTAATCCATTCTTAAAGCCATTGCACCGTGTAAATGTAGATACCTCAAATAACACCGCTATAAACACACATGTATTATCATCAAACATATCTTCGACTACCAGGGAATTAAGGAATTATGTACATTATTAATTAAATCCAGCAATACCACACTATCTCAATCAGGAGAGACTCGATTTTTTTTATTGCTATATGTACAAAAGGCGAATGAGTCTTTGGCAGTTAGACTCGATGGTGATATCTGGGGAGGTGATGAAGCTGTGCGTAGAATAGGAAACCCCCCCCAACGGAGTCTAGACACTGGTGGTGGTGATGGAGGAAGAAGGATCCTGGTGATCCGACAACGTGGGGGGTTGATTGTGGTGAGCAGAACCTAGCAACTGGATGAAGAGTTGGAGGAGGAGGGTCGCATGAATGCCTGTAATGACAGCTGACAGGAGAGCGGTTTTAACTTTGACAGCAGAGACATGATCGGCTGATTGTGTTCGAGGCAGAATGTGGTTGGTTAAATGGAGAAGAGAGTACATGAAGAAACAGCCTGTGAATGGAGGGAGCATAGAGAGAGATGAATGAAAAGATTCCTGATTGAACTTATTATTATATTATATTCCTTCATAAGTCGATTGCTAATAAAAAACTGACTGATAATCATTAAAAATACACAAATCCATGACGCTGTCGTCAGATTGCTCGTTTTGACTTGGGAGGTTCTAACGACTAACTTGACATTTATTCAATTGGAAGTTTAAACTGGCAAAAGACAAGATTTGCTTCAACGTATCATTTTGAAGTAAATGTTGATCGCACAGTGTAATAGCTATAGAATAAGGACATTATTGGTGTTTAGTCTGTTTCCCTATAAATCTCACTTCTACTATGCTATCTTATTCTGCCACCAGGCATGAAATCTCTCAGGAACGTGATGGCTGACTGGCTGCTTTCATGTCTTAATTATAGACTAAATGAATGAATAAACTCGTGCTTTTGTCCTTTGTTGTTAATAGTTGCTACTCGCCTCTGTGGAAAGCCAGAGGGAGAAATGTATCTGTTAACATTTTTTACTTGGACTAGTTGACCAGTCTAAAAGGTGAAAACACACAGAAAACAGTCCAAATCTTTTGACATTTGACTAGGAACACATGACGTTTCAGTGCTAATCATGTCTATATATGATTGAAATATGTACTTTAAATCTAACCTTAATTGTTTAGAGGACCGCACACATCCTTATCTTATACTAAATCCCTATTTCACAGGGGAATAGTATTACCTGGGGACCTCAAGTAATTTGTCGTCTGTGATATGAATCACGTGTGAATCTGCCACATCCTTGATTTGTGACGTAAAAATTCCACTGCAAATGGCTGACCAATTTTGCCACAGAAGCTCATATGATAATGTTAGTCCCTTGCTAATCGGCTTGTCAGTGATTTGGGGCTGTATTTCTTCTTAAACATCAGTGTTGTGTTAGACAACTGACCAAGTAAAAAATGCTGTGGGATCAGCTATATTGAAGTTTAACCAGGAGATAATGTCAGGTAACAGGAGTAAAAAACAGACTTTGTCCACTCCGTGTGAATGCGCCCCATGAAATACAGACATGGGCTATGGTTATAATCACATGAGGTCCCCCTGTAATACTAGTCCTGTGCAAACAGGGCTCAAGAAATAGTTAACGCCCAAATAAATCAAATGCACAAAGATATTAAACGAGAAAAGTAACACATCCTCAAACTTGTGGAATGTTTTAATCAGCAAATGTTTTGCACTTTTGCTTGATAAATGATCTAAAAGATTATCCAACAAGATTGTTGTCAACGTTTATCTCGAAACACCTGATTTTACTGGCGACCTACTGCTCACAGACATGTGTTAGTATATTATACTGCTGTGTATTAATTGTCAGTCGTCAGTTATACTATTAAGTATAGTGTCAATATGTCTGCAGGACAGGAACTACTGCTTATTCACTGCACATGATAAATAAAGTGAACCCAATTCTCATTCAGACAGTGTATGAGTTAATAAAATGCTATGAACCTAAAGTCCGGTTTGTATGCCGCACACGTCGGCTGAGATCTCCAAAACAGAAACTGTAGAGGAGAGGATAGTGCTAATTCAGAACTATTGGTATCCGTTGCCCGGACCACATGAATAGATAGTTAGACGGACAGATAGTTTATTGGCTGCAGATCAGACCTGTCATTTATTATTGTCCTGAATGTCTGTTTCTGCCTCGCTGCCTCTATAATCAAGAAAAAAAGCAGAATACAATCAAATGAAAACACCGGACATATACAGACCACTATAAATAATAAACTACTTTGCATAAATCTTTGGCACAGTAAACATTGTTTTCCCCTGAAGATTGTGTGACCTCCACAGTTCACCATCACCAACTAGGTGTCTGTCTGAATATGTTTTGAATATTTCCTGTATAGGGTTTGACAGATAGGAAACAAACAACAGCCCTCGGGAGAAACTTCCCATGTGGGCGCCTCGCTGTGCTGATACACATGCAAAGACACGCACTCCCTCTCTCTCACACACAACACACACACACACACACACTGTCTCCCTCACTTCCACTCTCACGTACACCTATTCACACAGACACACAATTCCCATGCGATTGTCAGCAGAGGTGGTTTCATTCTCAATCATTTCAGAACCACATCCCTTTATCCGCGATTCTCTCTGTCTCTGTCTGTCTTTCTGTCTTTCTCCCACTCGTTCTGCCACCCGAGTGACCCCCGACGCACCCCACCCCCTTACTTCTTGTTGGTGTTTCGTGTGCCTCTGCTAAGCCTTTAGACACACAGCCCTCTGCTCCCTTTGATAATCTTACACCGTGTCTTCCTCGCCTCCAATTCCCCTCCAGCGCTGGGTTGCTGCCTGGTTGCTGCCTGGTCCAGCTGGCTCATGACAGACTGAATGACTGACTGATTGGTTCGTTTGTAAGCATACTGCTGGAGCCTCCTTCTGTAATCTGACAGAAAATTGTTTTGAGTTATGCCAGTGTACTCAGAGCCACAATAACGTCATGACAATCGTCAATCGGATAATCAAGAGTATATTAATTGATAATGAAAATTCCTCACTTTATCTTGTTCTGAGTTTTTTAATCATGATCTGCGAATTAATAAATTATTGTCCCATCCCTCCAATCAATTTTTGGCTAATCATTGAAGCTCTGAACCATAGAAGTCAAAGACAAATTGATGATTCTATGCCAGCTCTTCTCCAGGTCATGTCATAGATTTTCTCGAAAATCATGTTGAAACTTTAAATTCTTCTTGAGACCTTGTAAAATCCTATAGCTGACCTCCAGATACTTATAAATAGTCAGGAGTTTGGCCCTCAGAGCAAAATTTTATCATTTTGCACTTCTTTCTATGTGTATTTTTAGCCGATACCAACCAGAATGATGACTGAACGTAACTGGATTGAAATAATGAATAAACAATCACCTTCATAAAAAAGTCTTTAATCTTTTCCTGCTATAAAACAGAATTCAAAGTGATACGTGTCATGATAAACATGAAGCTTATGTCGATCAAATGATGTGTATGTAGAGAAGGCAGCCTGGAGCCGCATCATAGAGGATACAGCAGCATCTGGCCAGAAATGACCTCCAGCCTTTGAGAGTTACTGCAGTGTGAACAGCGAAGCGCTCACTGACTTGCACTCCTGTGTTGAAACTCCGCTCTGTTGTTTCTGAGACGGCGGTTGAACTGTAGCCCAGGCCGGCACGAGATAAAGGAACTCTGCCGCTGAGGCGCGACTGGTTGCTGAGTTGAATCTGCGAGGAGCACGACCGACTGCTGCACTGATGAGAGGAACTGGGTTGTAAATTTTTAAATTTTTACGGGACGCTCCGTGTTTTTGCTCACAAAGGCAGCTGGAGGGACTGTTTCTTCAGGTGAAGCACACAAGGAGACACATGCTGCGGTTGTTGCAGCAACAGCAGTGTCTTTCAGGGGCCTGAGAGTTGGGTTCAAACCAAGACTAAATGTATGCATAGGAAGTGGGAAACTGTGCACACTGGGGAACCAATCAAATCCTTTAACATTTCATGATCCCCAGCTGCAGGCTTTTAAGTGTAAATCACAACAGCGTTTAAATTGTCCAGCATGAGTAAACTTTTGACCTCTCTAAACTTAAATTGACAAATTTTGGGATGAATTTTAGGCCAGGTTGAATTTAATTAATGTAATCCCACATCTGCCCATCAATCAGAGCCGCAAGACCAGCTGTAGAGCTGATCTGGAAGCTCTGAGGCAGATGGGTTCTAGCCTGATTTCAAGCTTTTTGGCAAGCAGTTGAGGAGATACTGGGTTCAGAAATGAATTGCAGCAATTAGGCCTGCAAGAGGAGCAATCAGAGTTATATAGACAAGGGAAAAATGCAAACTTAACTACCTGCTGACAACAGAATAAGCTAAAGATGAACTACCTTCTGGGACATGAGAGATCCTAAACGATACAAAAGAGTAGCTATGATGCAACTACTTTATAATTCCAATATGTCTTTATTGATTACCCACATTTACCTTTGCAGCAATTGTTTTTCACTGAGAGATAATCCTGTGCATTCCCTGTCGGAATATATTCACAACACTTTTTTCTACATACAGAACTTTTAGTCGAGCAAGCATGAACTGTGACACTTAGAGGCTTTTAAACATTACATTTTTCTGAAGACAAAGTCTCTTTTCTTCAAAGAGTGATCAAAGCTTGTTTAATATGTCTGAATGAATAGCTCCAGAATGATGAAACTGGCTGCAAACAAACACAAAGCACATTTCAGATCACATTTTTGCATATAGAGCACATTATTCCTGCGAATTCCGATGCTGCATATTCGAGGGAGCCTGGGGTTAAATTAAGTCGCCAAAGGCCCCCAATTATCAGGCTTGTGTGCCTCTGCAGTGCAGCGTATCCATAAATGCAGCAGTCACCCTGTTCACTTTAACAACCCATCTGTCAGTTCAAAGTCCATGGAAAAACATCATTGTATGAAAAATCTCAAGGACAATCAATAATCTAGTTGCCGCACCTTTGCCTCAGACACAACAGCATATGAAGCTAAATTGGTCGTCCGGGGTGTATGATGAACCGATTTCGAGCCCAATTGGACTTCAGTGGCCATCAGAAAAAGCTCTTATTCTGCACCAGGTAATGGTGAGCTACCCTCCCCAGCAATATTAGATGTCATTCAGTGGGCTGCCGTGGGGACAGCAATTACCCTTGTGCTAATGTCTGCCTGCCTCCTCCATCCTCGGTGCCCACTGGCTCCATGATTCCTGCAACTGGCTCCGGCTGGCCACTCTGTTTACAGTGGAGACCTCATCAGACACAGATCCTCCAGATTAGATCAGAACTCTGACCTGCACGTCTGAACAGGCTCAGCCTCCGGCTAATGGCCACAGCTGGCTGGAGATCAGGAGCATACGGACACAAACACATAGACAAAAGCACCGACGTGCACAAACACACAACTTTAAAGACAACACAGTGACACCTGTTTAAAGGCATACACAGACATTAATCAAACACAGATACACTAGGACTGCTGATAATGATTATTTATATCAATAGTTTCATCCATAAAGTGTCAAGAAATATTTCAGAAATCTTGTTTTGTCCAGTGCAAAGAGAGAGAGATTCAGTTCGCCATAAAAAATTTGAAAAACCAGCAGATATTCAAATATGAGATGCTTGAAGCATTTCATTTTTGGCACTTTTATGTAGAAAAACACGTAAAATGACAATGGACTGCGCCCCCCACAGTTTCTGAATGCAACACCACTGCCGCAATTATGTAGGTGTATGTTTTAGATTGATCGACTAATTCTTTCAGCTCTAAGGACACATTCAAGCAAAAATAAAAAATGTGTCATTATCTACTGATCCTCTTGCTGATGGAAAATTTGTAGTCCACAAAACATTCCTGGAGCAAAACAATCGAAGAAGATGGGGACTTGTTTTCAACCGAATAAAGACATAAAATGGCTCCATATAGGTTGTCCAGTTTAATCCAAGTCTCCAGAAACCACTGGATCCCAATTGATTAAAAAATATAATATTTTTACTTTTCTTCAAGACAAAATCTTCAGTGTTGCTGCTAAGTCAAAAGCGTTCGCACACCACCAGTCTGAAGTGGGAACATGAGCTCAACCAGGCCTTTAGGGGTCTCGCAGAGACTTGGATTATGCTGGACAAGCTGAAAGAAGCCAAATCTTAAATCTTTTTAAAACAAGTCTCCATCTACCGCAGTTATTTAGGAGAATTCTGCAATGCTGTTTCGCTTCCAAACGTCACGTCCACCATCAGCATGACGGAGAATAGATAGTGACTGAGTTTACATTTTTGGGTGAACTTTTCAATCAGCATTATCAGCATACATGTTGGACAATAAGTAATACAAAATTGTAGTTTAAAATTTTCAGAGATGTGTTTGAGGTAGACTTGTAGTCAAGACCGCCTCAACTGAGACCAAGACACTACCAAGACCAGAGAGTATCAAGGCCAAGACAGACCAAGTCAAGACCAAGACTAGTTCAGCTCGAGACCGAGACCAAAAAAAGACTATAAATATGTGTAGCAATTGCATGACCGCTATTTCTACACTATTTGAGGATTGACTGTTGAGTGCTGTTAAGGACTGACATGACTATAGTCCTTAATCTAACAAAATAACAAGCCTCCAACACCACCCTGCACCTCAGAAAAAGTCTAATGAATTGGAGATATGTTACTGATTTAAATTGTACTGATTTAAATCCCTTCGAGACCGCTCGGCCAGTCTGAGACATTGCGAGACCGAGAGGCCTGAGACCGAGACAAGACCGAGACCAAAGACTGTCGAGGCCGTGACAAGACCAAGACCACGGAAAAGTGGTCTCGAGACCGGTCTTGAGAACTACAAGTCTAGTTTGAGGTAATTTAGAAATGGCGTCCTCATTATATAGTTTTGTCAACCAGACAGTACGGATTAACAAATCATCAAATACTGAGAGTGAAATCAGCCTCAGATGTCCCTGATTGTTCAGGCTTCAATCTACAGTACAGTAGTTTCTGTTTGTGGTGCTGAGCAGAGTTTACAGCAGGACTAAAGGATCCCAAGTGCAACTAATTGATGTTCATTGTGTTACATACAAACAAAACTTACTGTACCGTGTGGGCGCACTCCGCATCACATATGCAGGAGACGCTGGGGAAATCAGCTTCTATAACTTGTGCCGATGAGACAAGCTTACGGGCTAAACGCGTCTTTCCCAGCCAGCAGCCGTACAGTATATAGCTTACGCATCCTGTGCACAAAGGTGCAGCAGATGGGAGGGAGACACGGAGGATAATTGCACTGTTTCTTCCGAGAGAATAGAATCAATTTTATTCACGCCATCAGTGCATGAAGTTTAACATATCTGCACAGGCAGGCGCACAGACGCACGCCGGAGACTCAGGATATTAGCCTGGCCCCTTGACTTCCTGCTTCCCTGTTCCTGCGCTTCACACATGTAGCTGCCATTCAGGCTTTTGAAAATCTGAGCCCCTGTCACAAGGGTCCTCGCCAGAGTCAAGACTGAGACCCCAATTTCACCTGCAGTGAGGGGATGACTGAGAGCTGTCACCTTTGCTGAGAGCTAACAGTGTATCCGCCCGCTTTCAACAATCTATAGGCGGCTGTGTGTGGCTGTGTTGTGCCTACATGAAAGGACAAAACAAAGAGCGCCAAAGTTTGCTTTGTATAGGATGAATCCTCGTCAGGAAGGAGAGGGATTACTTCGCAGCAGGAGGCCAAACCTCATTCATCTCCCTGGGGCTCTTGGAAAGCTAGACACGTCTCGATGCAGTACTAAAATTGCTTCGTTACAGGAAGGTGTTTGAAATATTAGAATTCATCCTGTAATATCATTGTATATGAACGTGTTCATCGTAGGCATAAAAAGCAGCAGTACATCCTAAAATCTTAAAATCCTCACCTACAAAACATATTTAGATATACAGATATTCACATTTAATTACTCAGCATGTTGTCAGACATAAATGCAAATGCAGTGGCTGCACCTACAGCACACGATGACACCGGTGAGCAGCTGGGTACGTTGAAGTTATACATGAGTAGCTGACAGGAAATTGAGGTATTTAAAGAATTGGGATTCAGAGTGAAGCTGTCGCAGAAATGCTGGATGGGATGGGTATTTATTTTTGCTGCTTTGGGATTGAGGTAACGTTGTAGCAGAAATATATGTGCCTCGCTTTATTCATAACTGTTTATGTAATGTAGCCTCAGCCGCGGCAGAAGTAAAAGACCAGGTATATTTGTGAGTGCCTGCTGGAGAAATTAAGTTTGTTCTGAACAGTATTTGATTAGTCTATGATGAATGTCATCATGGCATCTGTTTGGATGACTCTGACTCTAAAATAGCTTCAGAAAACCTCCATGAACAGGTGAAGTGAAGCTGTTAGTGGTGTGTTCTTAAGAAACTCATTATACTACCATTCCCTTAATTGGATCGGTTGAGTAAGAGAACGACGATGTGGTTGTGCTGAGAAAGTCCAGTAGAGAGTACTGAAAAGTTTTGGGGTGTTCAGAGAGAAGGCTTAACTTTCTAAATCTGAAATCCTATCATCTCAGTCAAGGATAACATTTAAATCAAATTAAATTGAGGATATTTGGTATTACAGAAACATGTTTTCTGACTGCATTTAGATATTACAAAACCGTCTAAGCCGTCAGACTCTTTCCAGAATTCAAAATTGACTGCCATAATAGCACCACTAACATTGATGTTAGCATGTTGGAGAAGCTAATGTTGATGACAGCCTGTCTGAGAAGATTATATTGATGTCAGCCTGTCTCAGAAGCTTACATTGATCGTTAGAACCCAATCCACACCGGCTGCCAGATGTAAGATTCTCAAAGATACTGTAGGAACAACAGTGGCTAAGCATCATGGGTACTGTAGTTTAAAACTAAATTGAAAGAAATTAAAGGTGACCCTGCAGTGGTGTTAAATTATTCCAGGACAGTGAGGCTGTCATTAAGACTAATAATTCAAATGGGAATTTGTGAAGGTAAAATTACTTACTCAAAGCAGCAGCCCCTCACAGCTCGTACCTCCTTTATTAGATTGTAAAACTTGAATGTTTTTAAGCTATTGTTCATGAAATTATAGCCCAAGATATTAAATCTGGACTGTGGCTATAAGTTGTTCCTGCTCTCTTTTCCCATATTTTCCTTGATGCTGTTTATCAAGTTGTTGTTGTGTAAGTGATTAAGGAGGTGAGGATTGATGCTGTGCTGTCCTATATTGTGCTCCAACTTTCATTTATATTTCAGAGGTAATTAAGCTAATGGTTCTGTACACAAGCCCAGAGGAAAAGATGAGAGTGCCCTCCATATAGCTGCATTTACCCTCAAGTCTGCTTGTGATTTCATCCCTACTTATCAGTCATCACCCACTTTTGAATTGCAGAACTGTCTGAGAGAGTGTTTCTCCACTTCTCCATACAGCTGCGCGTCGGCTAAATGATAGCTTGGTTTGCTTCATTTCCCCTGTTGCGTATATCTTTGAGCTGGGAACCACAGGTGCCCTTTCAAGTAATCCATTTCCTTGTCCCATATTTGCATATATGCATAATGCATGACAAAATGGCATCCCTAAGAGAGGGTCCGATGAGAGAGCACTATTTTTAGTATGCACCTGGCATCAGCGCCGCCCATCCTGATATCTCAGGTTCAATTACAAAGGTTTGGTGCGGCAGCAGCGATGAAGGGCTGAGGTGTGTGGGCTGAGGAGGGATGTGTAAAACTCTCCCAGACTGTTCTCCCTGCGTTCTGTTCCCCGGAGTTGAAAGAGTTTCTCCACAATGCAATCAGGCAAATGAAAATATTAACATGCTTTTGAACATCACTCAGTCAAGGCAGCGGTGTGAGAATAAAGGATGCCTTCATCATGCCAGTATATCAAAGGAGGAGACTGTTAGTCTCCCACACAACAGAGAAAAAATACAGTCAGATGAAACGAAATTGTACTATTTTTCATTTTGACGTATCTTCTTTCAGATTTGTTTCCTGTCTGTGAGTCCGTGCTTGTTCTTCCTGAATCATTTCTCCTCCGTTCACAGAGTTACATTCGGTACAGTAGGCGTTAAAGTTCGGGATGTAACGACAATTCAGAATCACAATTTGATTTTCAGGTTGTGATTCAGTTCATGGCTTTGTTGACAGGACAGCTTTGAGAGGTGACAGGACATGGTGGGAGGGGATGACGTGCAAACAAGTGGCCACAGGTCAGACCTGAACCTTGGCTGCTGCAGCGAGGACAAAGCCTCTGCATATGAGCTGCACACTCTACCAGCTGAGCTGCTGGGGCACGCCTCCATTCAGCTTTTAGTGTCAACACTTTCTTCTTCAGCACCGGCAGCCATGCATTTTTAGACTATCGAGTCTTGATTTGTAAAGATCATTAGATCATTGGTTTCATTCCAAATATTTATTTAAAGTGTGTATCATAAACTGATGCCAGACACCACAGCATTTATAGCCTTCGCTAATTTGTAGCCCGTCGCTTAAAAAGCTAGACTACATGGTATCAGGTGTGATATAACTGACATACTGTTTTTATGCACCAGGCTAAGGTAATTTAGTCACATTTAAATCATTTGGTTGGTTGGTTGGTCAGCAGGATTACACAAAATCCATGAAACTTAAATTGAGAATGGATGTCGACCATCCAGGTTCCGTGGAACAGATTTCTCTGTCTCTGATCTGGATCGAGGGATGGATACAGGAGTTTATTTTCACTTTCTTTAATATCACTTGCATCATCGAGCTTTTACTGCGACATGGGACGTTTTTTGACATTGTAGTTATATCTCAGGGAATAATGCATGGATACAGTTTAATTGATTTAGCTTAAATGATGATGGGTAAGCAGTTATTTGGTTTAAAATGTATAGTGATGCAGAGCTATCCAGTTTGATATTGTAAGCTTGGTTGAATTAAAGGTGACCTGGGTGGAGGTATGCACTCTACGGAGTGCCATTCTAGTTAAGAATGTAATAGCAGTAACTTATTTCATAAGTCAATTTGGAACAAACTGTTAAATGTTTCACGTAGAGGGGGACTGTCCTCTGTTAACACTGTGTTTTTGTATTCAAAGTATAGTTCTGATACATTTTCTTTGGTGAAATTGAATTGTGACACCTTTATTTGCAGAAATGACAAGATTACTTTATCAAACTGAACAATAACAGTGTTTTCAGTTTCCAGTTTATAGATTGTATCGTGTGTAAATATGGTCAGCTCTATTCTGAGATAAGTCAAGCTTGCATAGCGGTGAATTTCCTCTCTTGTCTCTCTCAGTTTTTGTTTCTCTCTGTATTATTGGTCTGACATGTAAATATACTTGCTCTTCTTCAGTGGGTGGAATTCAAATGAGTTCCAGCCCCACCAAAAATATCCTAACCTCATAGCACACATGGCAGAGACGTAGCAGGAGCCGGCTTTATCCTACTTTCACTTTTGGGGACACGAGTTGAGTGTGAAAGAAGACAGAACAGCTTCCTTTTGAGAGACGTTATCTTGTGCCGAGTCCATTCTGCCTACCTGCTTCTGCAAGGCACCGCTTTCTATCCAATTTCGTCGCGGGCCTGATAAAACTTTCTGATAAGGTTTAATGTTACTTGTAATCAAATCGAGATTGAACACATTTTATATTATTTTGTTGCGTCATGATGTATTTGAAAGCAGTCCCGAATTACTCGGTGCATAAATGTATATGCCGGTGCCTGCGTGTGTGTGATGATGGCAAGTCTATTGCAGTATGAGGGGACAGACTGAGATTGCTATCTGCATGATGGATTGCCAAGTGCAGCTGCTTTAAAATACTATTAGGACATAGTCCCCGGCTTGCTAAAGGGTGTTCGCTAATGTATTGCCTCTCCTGGGACTGAGTTCGTGTCTGCTCCAGTTTAAAAGTTTGCAACAAATGCACAGCAAAACAAGACAGCAGGGTTTCTTTGTGTGCGTGGGGGAAGCAAGTGGTGCAGTGGAAGAGAAACGGCGAGGAAGCTCGTGTTTGCTGGTACGAAACACAACCGGTCACACTCACGCTGCTGCATCTATAGCTCGCCTTGTTCTGGAGGAGCAGTTTGGTTATGCAATTAAAGCATGTAAATTGATAGCACAGCAAAACAACAGTCCCAGTTTAATTCCCGCCTAATGACATTGCTGCTAAGCCGACCCCTGCCTCTAGAGGTGTAGTACAGGAAAAACCTCATTAACTTTTTTTTGTGTGTCCCTCATTATTATTTTTTTTTCCCACAGAACAGCCCACCCTTATCTGCTGAATGATTAGAAGTGCAGTCGGGATTTTTTTTTTTTTTTAGTAATCAGACCGACACGAGCAATGTAACCCACACAAAGCCCAGCAGGGATGTCCCCCGGAGAGATGCAAATGATCGTGTTGTCCTGCGCATAAGTGGCGAAAGAATGAGAGTCGGCTCTCTGAATGTCGGTCGCATATCATGTTGGAGTAATGGCAGCTTTAAACACACAGAGATCTCAGTCTGAAAAGGCCGTGTTGTTTATGTGCGTGTGAACGAGTGTGTTTGTTTTTCCCATCCTGAGGTCAATAACTCAGCCATGACATAAATGATTTATGCCTGGCATCATCTTAAAATGTTGGTTTCAGCATGGTCCAAGTATTGATCTCTGGGTATTGACTGAAGACCAAGGTGTCAGATATAATTGGGAAAACATGAGGTTGCTGTATTAATGCGGTTTTGTTTTCTTTGCTCGTTAAGCTTATCTTCACCGCTCTGCTTCTGTTGTGTGACAGGAGCGCACAAGTGGTTGGCTGTAAGTGTAGTATATCCGAAAGTTAATTTTCACCTGGCAGTGACGCACGATTGAAAACACTCTGAATAAAATCTGACTGGCACTGAACATATGGGTTGTTGTTTTTTTAAGCAGTTTGCTTTGTCTGAGAATAAAAGAGTCATTTTTCCGTGTGATTCAATCCCCCCACGTTTTATCTGTCAGTTTTCTTCTCTTACTTGTCATTTCTGCATTTAGCTTTTGTAATGTCATTTTTACTTGTTCTTCTTGTCACTTTGGTTGTTTTTGTGTTTTAAAAAGAAAAATCTACTCGTGTCTTTGAGCTGCCTTTAAAGCCTCTTTCTATTAATTTATCTCACCTGTGCAAATATGTGTTTTAGCTTTCTTCTCTCTGGGGTTTACCATTTATATGTGTGCATAGATAAACTTCTAAACCCAGCAACGGTATTTTTTTGTCTGAGGCTTACAAGCTTAATCCACATTTATGGAGTAAAAAAGGCTGTAAGCCAAATATTATTCCAGTACCTAAATGCCACGGTACAGTCAGCTTCTGAAATAAGTACTTTTTCAGGACAAGCTGGCAAATGCTAAAAACCCACAGTCCACCGGGAGCTCGGCAAAACCCCACATGGAGTAATTGACTGAATATTGTTCTATCCAAACACTGCTGTACACACACCAGTCGTCCTCCTGCCTCCGGGCTGTCTGTTATACGGCTGACAGATACAACTGCTTTTGAGAAAAATTCAATTTTACTTTTACTAATTTTATTTAATGCCCCAAAACTGCCAAAATCCCATCAACTATATCTTTTATTGAACAGCAGTTACAAATTTATCTCATTTGATTTTTGCCATTGGTGTATCAGGGTACAAAATTGCCACCCACCGAGCAGAAATGTGGGAATATTTTCCATTTCCCGCGTATATCTTGCGAGGCTCTCCACCACGCTGGCTGCTAAGTGTTTGACTAAAATGATCATCTAATAAAAAACTGTGATGAAACAGTTGTTCTGGTGTCATTCATGGGAAAGCTGCTTCTGGCTGCTGTCTGTGTTGGAGGCACTGATTGTGAAAACAGTGGACAGATCCTCTGCGATGTCACCCAGAGAGCCAGAACAAAGCTCAGTGTCACCATCTTGGCAGCACCTGACTCCACCTAACTTCCAGGTAATCATCAAAGAGGTGAAGCGTGAGCCGAGTTCTCCTGGTTACTGAAACAAGCCAACCTAGCAAGCTAGCTAAGGCTAACACCTGTGTTCTTAGCCAGAATACCAAACTATACATGAGCCGTACGATAGCGATAGCATGCCTGTGTGGGTTCAGTTTTGTCTTTTGACCAGAGTTGGCACTCACCAGATACTTCAGAGAAGGAGATTGGAAAAATAAAAGGACTGAGTACATTTCCCCTCCATTCAGCAGTCAGATAAGAGGGAATCTGATCTGACTTGTGGTTTAACCCTCCACTGACTTGAATGGGAATAAAACTATTATGGGTGCAGCTCTTCTAGGCTTACAAAATGTTACTGGACCAAATGGATCAAATTATGATAGTGCAAAGAGTCATTTCGTGGAGGTAGTGATGCACAAAAAACATGTGTCCAGTATCTTACGGCTGTTTATTTCACAATGGAAGCTTATGGGAGTTTTTTGGCCAAAGTCCAGCACTTGTCCCAGAGGCTTGGCACCGACAGGGACCTGAATGTTGAAATACTTAGGCCTACATCTGTCATTGATTTCTTGTTCTTTCACTACATTATTATACATACATTAGAGACCATCTTGTGGTAGCCAGCCGTGACGCCCGTCATCACGTCAGGTTACAACGTTACTACACGAATACTTTGTCCTCTTGTTCGGACATCAAACTATCTTCAAACTCGGCCAGCAACAAATGTTGAGAGGATTTTTTTCATCTCCCAGTCAACCTTGCCGTCAAAAAGATAACTATGCTGCTCTCAATAAATCATTAACTCTATCTGGTGGTCAGTTTCCTGGATACACTATGTTTTTGTGCTTTGTGCATGTGTGTGTGTGCGTTCTTGTGTGTGTGTGTGTGTGTGTGTGTGTGTGTGTGTGTGTGTGTGTGTGTGTGTGTGTGTGTGTGTGTGTGTGTGTGTGTAAGTGAAACTTTTAAGTATCCCGATTCTAGTTTTCATTGACTGGGCTGTTCTAAGAAGACGTGCTTATCACCAGCCCTCGGGGCACCCGTGTTAATCCCCGGGAAAAGATTACATCAAATGGAAGCAGAGCAAGGGATTATGGGGGATGTTGTGGAGCATGATCAACTGCCACTGAGAACTGGATGGACAGGAAGGAATCCTCCTCAGGTGTGAACGAGCAAACCCCAAAAATACTGTGGAGTGGAATAAAGGGGGAAAAAAAACACAACCAGCACATGAATTAACCATTACAGGACCTGGGAAAGCTTCACCACTGCCAAACTAACCAGACTACTGCATTAATTTTAATCAGACCAACCTGAGCAAGTAGTTTTCCCACTGCAGCCGGTCCCTGCAGTCTGTGCCTAAGTCAAACATTTCTAGCAGCACTACCTCTGTTAAGTCCTGGAGCGTGCCAGATATCATCTCCTTTAATGCAGTCCCTGTGAAACTAAGTTTTCCGATTTCACATCGAACAGTGTTTCAGTGTGAAATGAGCTTTTCTGTCTGTATTTACACAGATGAAATGTCGGACTATATAGTTTGCTTGATCGCCACGTAAGTTTGATGCGAGGGACTCTGATTGGATGTACCATGTGTTTGGTACATCATTCCCCCCTACAAAGTATAATTCTGCTCTTTGGTTTGATTTTGCAGCGAGCAATTTTGCTCTTTTGGTTCAGCTGTGCAGCTCTCAACAGCATCGTTTATGTTTTTCAGCCTAAAAGCTCTAAAGACCGACAGTCCGCTACCTGCCCGGCGCCAAACAGCAGGCAGAATGAGTTAAAGACTAGCTGGTGAACAAAGTGGAGCATTTAGCAACTAAACAGCCGGAGGTTTTACTCAGGGGCTGGTTTCCAAAAACATAACTAAAAGAACTGAACGTTGGTTAATATTATATTCTCACACAGCCAGGAGAAGACTTCAAATAGATGCTAATGCTGCTCTGTATCTGTTAGAAGTGTAAATATGCAACTGTTTGCTAACAAGTTGGCCTTATCGACTCTAAAGGTAATTATATGTCGGTGCTGGTGCTCACGACTTGTCTCTGCTGTAAGGTGGCCAATAATTAATTACTGCAGGATTCATTTTTAATTTTGAATGGAGAAAAAAAAGCAAGTGAAAAAGTGAGTGAATTTCTGAATCCCACCAGAGCGGCATCTAATGATTATCTTGATTAGAGATTGAGCTGCTGATTTATGTGATCTGACAGGAAATTGTCCCATTGGAGAAGCTGTAACGGACCTAATGTTGATATTTTTATCTGATATTACAGAAATACTAGAAGAAGGTGAAAGTAGAATCAATCTAACACTCCTCAACAGTGAAGCACTAATAAATCACACCTTCCTCTCTGCTGAAACCTGAGCTCATCACCACAACTTAAACCTGGAAGCCATTAATAATCCCCCATTGAAGCCGATGTAATGAGCAGAAACACTTGTGTTGTTAAATATTTGTCTCGTTCTTTTTCTCTAATTACACATTAATGGGCCCATGCTGAGTTCATTTGTCGCAGTGTGAGCAAGCAGTAAATAATGGCTCTTTAGGGTAGTTCGCAGGAGACTTGCCTCATGTAGAAAGGGCCTCGCCTATCGATCTCACCTTGAGTTATTCGGCTCGCGGCGTGAGAAAGTGGTGCATGTCATGCCGCTGTTGGACGTTGCAGAGAAGGTCTTTATTTCAGTGTTTGTTGTAATCAGGCTAATTCGGCTGCACAGTTGTTCTTGGACTCGACCCAAAGAAACTGGAGAAACAAACAGGATTGAATTAAAACAAGGTCTTGTATTTTTGAACTCAGACGATGGACCTGAGTCTGACGAGTTTGCAAATGTTTAGTTTTGGATGTTTTCCAGCAGAAGACGACCCTCAGATGTCCTGATACTGTTGTTCAGCGCTCTCTTGCTATTCAACTTGCTACTGGACTGAAGTGAAATGTAACTTCAGGTGTCTGATTACAGGTGTCATATGGCGTCAAAGGAGGGGAACGCAACACTGAAGTCCACAGAAATGTGTAGCTGTCATCAGTCATCAGTAATAACAATGTGATGTTAGCTAGCTTGTTAGCGACCAAGACATCAGCAAACTTGTTGCAATTGTTTTACGCTTGTTATAAAGAAAAGGACCAGAACACTTTAACACGTAGCCCTGACACTGCACCTGCACCTGAACCAGAACCCAGACACGCTACCAACCGGGCAACGGAATTATTGAGATTGGATCTGTTTGTTTTCCCCTTTAGTGCAACACATGCAAGTGATTTCTGACCTGATAATAAGCGCTTGGTTAAGCAAAGCTGCAAGAAGACATTTGGGCTGAAGTCATTTTGTCCTGGAAAGACTGTCTGACTCATGTGTGCTGTAGTAACAGATTCCTTTCTACATCTCCCAGAATGCCCTTTGACTCCTCCCAGAGGGCAGCTGTGGACCTTACATGCAGGGTTCAGGCAGTAAAAACAGCCGACCAATAGCAAGAGACCGTTTCACTGCTGAAGATCTCACTGTGATTTCATATTCTTACACGGTTAGAATCATGACTCAATGTGATGTCATCGAATCATGACTCACTGTGATGTCATATTCACTAGAGATGGTCAGAAATCGTTCAGTGAAGACCAACAACCAGGGTAAAACAAAGTCCAAGACACAGTTTCATGTTGTTCGACCTATTTTAAAAGCTGAAACAATAACCGTCGCTTTTTTAAAGTAGGTTAACCTAAATATTGGGAATCATTTACAACAACTAATCATCTCGGGCTGATAGAGAGAACAATGAGTTTCTCTCTCTCTCCTCTCTCTCTCTCTCTCTCTCTCTATCTGAACAGTCTAATGACAGAAATAATTGTAATCATCCTCGAGTGTCCTGGATTCTTATTACTGTTATGAACACTTAAAGTATAATGTCCCTTATAAATCATACCTCATCTCGGTGTCAGGGTGACCCGGTAATTAAGGAGATGATCCTCCAGCGAGGAGGATCGGGTTCAGGCCCCTCTGACAGCAACTTGCTGAAGAGTCCTTGTGAAAATAATGTCAGGTGCTGACATTACAGTCTGACCCCCACATGAGAGGACTGAGTCTGCTTTTTGGATTAATAAAAGATCACCGTAATATATCACACATCCACAATTCATACACGAGGGTAATGATCTGCCTTTTCAAGGTATTCTTTCAAAAGTAGGAGAGGAGAGACACCCACACACTGTCCTTTCACTTGAAAGAACATTATTAGGGATACAATAATTCAGTCCTCAGACCTTCATCAGGTAAAACTGAGGAACAAAGAACATTCCTGACAGATACAGCAGACGTCTGTTCCGGTGAGGCCAATCTAAGGGCCCAAACATTGTTCCTGTAAAGTTTCATGTAAAAGGACACTGTGTGGGCGTTCGCTCTCCTCTTGTCCCGAAACATTTTCTCCTACACACATCTAGTAAGATGGTTAGAAGCTATAATACCAGATCAGGGCTGATTGCATTCCGGCATCGTGCCCAGAGATCTAACATACAGTTCTCTGCATCTAACAGAGGTGCAACTTTCACTCAATCACACTAACGATAGGTCTACTAGCCAATCAGAAATATGGTGGGGGCGGGCCTTGGCCAAACAGATTGATCCAGAGAGCAGTCACTCCACGTGCTGTTGAATCTGGGTTTTCCATACTGGCAACGTGCACCGTAGTGTCAGGATGGACCGCAAATTCATGAAGCCAGGGGAAGACACTAAAGATGTCGCCAAAGGCATTAAGAACAAATGGTGCTGGGCTTGGATAGAAGGTGGGTAGTGATGGAAAGTCCTTTGGGAGCTGGTGCCAAAAGCTCCGACAATCAGGCTAATGTGTGGAACCAGTGGGAAAAAAGTGCTATCACGGCACGAATCAGAACACTTTCATAAAGCAGCTGTCGTAGCTTTGCCCATAGATGAGCTCTGAGATTGACTGTAGGTGATACGTCTTGTAGGTGGGGGAGGAGGCGGGGCCCTGCTGCCACGTACACCCCCGTCGGCATGGAAAAAAGTTGAGGCTCATGCAAGTCTCGTGCAAGCGAGGTGAAAATAGCAGACGATTACGCATTCTCTTCTCACTCACGAAATCCTTTACAACAGTCCGAGATCACAAAGCAAGTTGAACTTTCATCAACTTATTCTCACTATTTTATAATCTTACACAGTTAGAATCCTGACCAGCCGGGAAGTCAGAACAATTGCAGAAAAAAACAATTACAGCACAAATTAACGATCACAAAATCAAGAGTACCGACACATAATGCTCATTTGGGGAGGAGATATGAGATGCCTTTCAACTTCTCTTTGGTCACAGATGTCACTGGATGTTTTTTTAACCTTCAAATATCAGCTGCTGAAAAATAGTAATATTAAAATAAGTAATTGTTGAAACACTAAACTACGGGCTGATACAGTGAATCTGTGACTGTACTTTATGGTGATATCAGTCAATCAATAACTTAGATTTTTGGTTAAGCATGTTATATGCATTTCCCCCTGTATTATTTTAATAACACTATTTGATAGGAGTCATTTGTATCCAGAAGTAACGATCCATTTATGACCATAAAAGGTAATACTGGTTGTATTAATACAGTCAAACTGATGGATAAGTAAGCCGTGAGCAGTAAAGTGGAGCTGTTTGCTAAATCAGAGGCAGATGAAGGTTGCTAAGGTCAAACACAACACTTGGCTGCATCCCACTAATTATTTTTCAGTGTTTTCATTAGTTGAGGAAGGGACTTGTGGGTATGGCTGTCCTCTCAACCTACTTTACAGTCTCTCAGAGGAACAAGGCTCATCCAAAAACTGCCTGGTTCTGGCCTCCACCCAAGACTGCAACATGGCAGGATGAGGAGAGGCTGTGGCGGCATCTCTATTCGTGCCTGTGAGTTAGCGAGGAGTGCTGTTGTTTTCACGGTTAATCACCAGCTCCTCTTTCGGTGTTTGAAGGGGAGAAGGGGCGGCGGGAGCGCTCCTCTAGGCCCCATAACAGAGCTGCGCCACAGGGTCCGTCAGGTGTCTGCGGAGACAAATCCAGAGTCAAATTGATTTCAAAAGCCAGGGGACCAATGTGTTTACCTCATCAAGCAGGCAACCGAGTGGAGAGCATAAACAAAATGAAGGGAATAAAAGAGCGGGTGGGGTTATCATGTGTGCAGTGACCCTCTGGTAATGACACTCCCTGCCTTCCCACCTGCACCTTGCCAGTTTTCATATCTCACCCTATCGGCGAAAGAGGAAGGTGGTTTGCAGATAAAATTCCTAGTGTTCCTGTCGCTGGATTTTCTCCAGGCACAATTATCTTCCCAAAGCAGTCATTTCGCTCTCAGTAGGGCGGATGTGAATTGCCTCAGTAAGAGGGCTGCTTTCCTGCTTTTCTCCCCCTCCACTGGTTGTTGGTTGCTGATCTCCGGTCTGTCAGAACATCAGCCCCGGGCTTAACTTGCATTATCAGCCCGGTTGATGCAATCTCTTTCTTACAGATTGCCCCCAAAATGGCTGGTGGATGACTTCTGGGACCTGGCGGTGACTCGAGATTTTGAGATTTGACTGGGAATTGCAAGAAAGGAAAGGGAAAGGCACCTTTTAGAAGATGATTTTAGATTTTTTAGAGTCACCAAATTGGGCGAATGAGTACACAGCTGAAAGATAATGAAACTGATAATAGATGTGCAGATACTGGTTTTCTTTGGGGGGGAAATCCTGAATGTCTATATTTGACTGTAACTCACTGGATAAAGCTTTCGAGTTTTTAATCCACGAGTTAAAATGCGCCTCGTGTCTGCCTAGTTTGCAAAAGAGAAAAAGGCTTTGCTTCAGTAATTATTTGTGATTTCCATGTAAGTCATTGTCATATTGGATTTGGAAGATCAAAGTTTCCCTCTTTATCAAATTTAAAAATGTGACAGTTATGAGAGTTACAGTGTCTTTGAAGAGAAGTGCATATAAGCAACAAACATGTCATTATGTAAAGTGAATCTTGTGGTTATTTTGCCTTTCTGAAGTCCATGAAAATGCCTAAAAGCCACAAAGAATTGGAGGGAAAAACCTCTTTGAAATCAAAGGGTGTTAGAAGTTCGGTCTTAGATGTTAATCTGACTGTAAGTAGCCATTTACGGAGTACAAAGACAAAGCCTGCTGTCAGTGTGCAGTGGTAAATTTTCCATCTGCATGCGAAGGAAGAAATAATGATGCCATTACGTGGTGTAACCAAACAGTGGAACAGCTTGATATGTAGTAATATCCTCGCTGAGACCTCTGTTAAAACCCATTTCCATAAAAGAAGCAGGGAGCTACACTTATTAAAGGCAGAACAAGATTTCGCCTCTCAAGAAGAGATCGGGAGGTGTCTCTGCCCCATCATCCACACAGCCCCTCTGTGGGATCTTTTTCCATACCGAGGCTTGTTTCTGCTCGTCCGCAGAACGAAGGTATTACCACCCTTCGTTCAGCGAGCTCCTGCACACATGACAGTTCATTTTCTGCATGATCTCCCAAAAGTCGATACGATCTTGTAAAGACAAATACCAGATAGCACTGGCTAACTGATGCAGTTTCGGGGGAACACCATTAATCATGCTCTCCTGGGGGGGCGGAGGGTGAGGTGCAGGTCTACCCAGCAAGTCTCCATGCATTAATAAAATCACCAGATGATCTATGAATGAATTCACAGCTGGCAGGGCCGTCATTACCCGTGGTTCTGCAGGGTCTGGGATCACTGGTCTGTATCAAACGAGTCGGGAAGTAACCGGAGAGATCCCTGTTGTTCAGACGATGTTTCTGCTCGATAAGTCAGAGACTCGTGTGTCATTCCAGGTGGACCGCGTTGTAGATTGGATAATTTGAATGAATGAGGACTAAACTAGACCTACAGTGTGAACCATCCAACCTGATATCACACCAAAGTGTGTAACACACCTCGGTGGTGTCACGTTTTTTTTTTGCCTCAGTTAGACTTTCAATATAAAACCTCCTGAGAAACGTTTCAGCTGACGGTGGCAGTTCAGTTCAGCAGCAGAACAGCTGGTCCAGGAAAAGATCTTGGTATGTGACATCAGTTAAGTAGATAACCTAAGTATATGTTGTCAGGTGCATGGCGTGATGTGCGTGACGTAAATTCAGTGCATTATATATGTTGCGTACACTCTTAGAAATAAGGGTTCATCTACAAGGGCTGAGGTTCTACCTGGAACCATTTGCTTCTGAAAAACCCTTTCCCGAAGAAAGGGTTTTTCAAGGGTTCTTGGTAACACTAACGGTTCCAGTAAGAACCATTTTGATCCTGAGAACCCTTTGAAAACCCTTTCCTGAATAAAGGGTTTTTCAAGGGTTCTTGGTAACACTAACGGTTCCAGTAAGAACCATTTTGATCCTGAGAACCCTTTAAAACCCCTTTCCTGAATAAAGGGTTTTAAAAGGGTTCTTGGTAACACTAATGGTTCCAGTAGGAACCATTTTGATCCAGATAACCCTTTAAAAACCCTTTCCTGAATAAAGGGTTCTAAAAGGGTTCTTGGTAACACTAACGATTTCAGTAAGAACCATTTTGATCCTGAGAACCCTTTAAAAACCCTTTCCTGAATAAAGGGTTTTAAAAGGGTTCTTGGTAACACTAACGGTTCCAGTAAGAACCATTTTGATCCAGAGAACCCTTTTTTGGAGAAAGAGTTCTTCAGGGATTGTTGAAAGCATGGGTATAAGATCCTGTATGGGTTCTTTGTAGAACCTCTCATGGGGGGTTCTGGGTGGAACCTTACACACACAGTTCTAGGTATAACCCTTTATGTTGGCTTCTAGGTAGAACCCTCCAACTTTATAAAAGGTTCTACCTGGAGCCAAAAAGAGTTCTCCTATGAGGACAAGCTGAAGAACCTTATATGGTTCTACTTAGAACTTTTATTTCTAAGATTGTATGCAAGTCAGTAATGACTTTTGGTTTCTCATGGGATACAAACCCGTCTGTAGTGTCTCCCCCATGCATCCATGGAACCTGGTGTTCTGGGTGCTCTGGTTTCCCCCATCACCCAGATATTGAAGTCTCTGGTAATCAGTCTGGGGGTTACGACCCCAACTAGGTCACTAGTTCATCTCCAGGGGTCACCAGATGGCTGTGGAGAAACATTAGTTTTTACATCACCCTGCCTCTACCAGCAATATGATCTGCATAAACATGAGTTCTAATGGGACACGCATACCAAAAAACCCTCTACTTTCATTTTGCACTTAAAGGATATTGCATGTTGCCAGATTTTCTGGCCGGTCATGACTTTCTTAGGTTAATTCTTCTGCCAGTGCCTGTGACTGCGGCACTGTGTCTCCAGACACTGCATGGTGGCTGCCTTCTGCTCCTCGGGGATCGGTTAAATGATAAAAACACGTTTCACTACATTCACTTCCTCTCCTGGGTGAAAGTCCAGTTTTGGACCCGTACATCCACCCTAACTTCCTCCACACGCAAACTTCCTCAGTCTTTATGCCACATTTGGTACTACACCTTCATACACGTGTGTGCTTTTCACGCCTAGGTGGATCGGTGAGACTATTACACAACTTGGCGAGAGGCTGGCCTGGAACAATTTGCGAGCACATAACTGTGAATGTTTGATGTTGGCTTCCAAAGGCTCCTCACATCAAAAAAAGATGGTGCAGTGACCGTCACTCGCTTGAGTATCTTTTAATGTTAACTTTCAGCTTACAGTCGCTGCTGTGCAACATGAGACAATGCTTGAAGTCTCAGTGCAGAAAAGCAGCAGTGTATATATAATTAACATACTCCAGTTCAGCGAGTTAAACGTAACAAATGAACCATGTTGTCCCAACAGTAAACCTGCCGTACAGGTCGTCTGGATAAACATGGAAAAACACTTAACTTAAATCCAGTCTCTTCTGTGTTCCTGTTCTTTTTATATTGTAACGCAGACTGAAACTGTGACACTTTCTCAATCATCTTCAGAAATCCCTGAACAGAGATCAGAACATGTATGTGAGCACAATGTTTGAAAGACACAAATTATGGTTTCACACCTTTCAAACTCCTACATGAAAAGACATGTGACGAGAGCCTGGTGTAGACTTTCTCACACATAACTCATAGCTCTGAAGCTAAAAAAAATCGCTTACAGAGAATATTTAAACTTTAGAGATATAGATTTGAAAGAAATATTATCAATTTGTTGAACTATTTACAACAGTATACTGCACAGAGAGCTGAATACTGAGACATAAACCACATATCTCTTTTCTCAGTGTCTCATGAAGAGCAACAGAACTACTGAAGTATAATTTGGACTTTTTTATATACATCACTCACTCTATCTAGATATTTACTGAATGGTTCTATTTTACCATTTTCCCAAGATTGTTGATATTAATCCAAAGAAAGTGTAATGAGCCACATTTGTCATATGTTGAATAAAACATTGTGACCGGGGTCACTCGGCCTGTTGAGTCATTTTTGAATGAATTTCAAGAGGAACACTGCGGCAGTAACATGATGTATTAATTAGTCCCTGGAAGAATTCTGTACGTTGGCAAAGCCTGACGCACAGCTCACACTAAATTATCTGTGGCAGCGGTGACTCAGATTATTTGGTATCAGTGTATAAATACAAATATTTCTCTTCTGTTACCGATGTTTATTCTATTAATATAGGATTCAGGTAATTAATAACCGCTGAGTGAACTGAGTCATGTGTATGTGTTGCTCAAAGCGCTGGTAGAGCTGTTGCAGAAACAAGGCAGGTGGTCTGCTCAGGCCTGCGAGAGCCGACCAATCCGAGCAGACTGGGCTTTATGGGAGCATTCGGAGGGTGAATAGAGGTGTTACAGCAGGTATGAGAAAAGCAATGCATGTGAACATTTTCTACTGGACACAGAATCGAAGTATTAAGCTGAAACTGAGCATAATATAATACAATTCTATTTCCGGCAAATTACGTAATTGCTGCATGTACTATGTTCACTATTAATCAATTTAAATGTCAAACAGTTGTTAAAAATCACAATCCGCACATTTTCCCAGAGCCCAGAGTGACGTCAACCAACTGCTTCTTTTGTTCAACCGACAATACAAAACCCAGAGACTCTTCATGAATGACAAAGAAAAGGAGTGAATCTCTCAATTTAAGAAGCCCTGGCCAGCAAAAAGAAATAAAAAATCATTTGCATTAAAGATACAGAGGTGATAGTCATTAACATAAGTCTCATGTTGTGGCCTTTACACCCGTTGTGAATTTAAGACACTTAAGTCGTCTCACTGCCTACCTTTCCCTTTTTGCATGCTTTTTCAGCTGGCCAGTAATGAGAACGCTACAGGCAGGATTTTGTCCTTTTAAAGCGGCTATACCTCAACGAGCCTTCATCCTGCAGCCGGTAATGCACAAGGTATCAGCTCCTGTATGTGCTGGTCGGGCTGTCGATGATAATGCATTTTTTTGCTCGCTCTCAGAGGTGCAGAGAAGTTATAGATTGTGCTTGGAGGTGTTTGAGTACATAGAGGAGTGAGAAAATAGATCCGCAGGTGTAAGATGATTTTGCAGAGGAGCCGGAGAGGCCGGGAGCTGATTCTGCTGGCCCCTGGAAGTTGTGAAATGTTGTTGACACGTTAGCGGAACTGTTTCCCTGCATACAGTCGTGATACAAATGAGTACAATCCAAGGCCGTCTCCTTTCTTCTACCAGAGGAGCCGTGAATCAGAGTCTCGACATCCTGACACAGTGTCAGAGCTGAATAGCCTCCATTGTATCTCCACTTATCGCAGAGTCTGAATTGACCATAGTAAATCAGCCTGCAATGGAAACTGAAGGATTCTGTTTTCACACTGGAAGATAAGCATTAGAGCATTAGACGGGAATAAAGGTTTCCAGTTGGAAAAAATCGTACGAACGGCTCTCCAATTGTTGGCGATTCATGGGCAGAGAGTTACGATATGATATATAATGAAGAGCTGATAAGAGTTAAGCTCTCCCACAAAACTGAGGCAGCCCACAGCGATATACAGTCGGACCGACGCGGGAGGGAAGAAATAAAGTCAGAAATAAGATATAACGGAGTCAACAACAGTAGACAATATAAATGGTTGAAATCAAGCATGAAGAACAAACTGAATATGTAATCAGCTGCATTTCTGAATTTTTTTTGCACATCTCCATTTGCATTTGCTCAAAGAGAATCTGATTTAGTGGGAACGTACAGCGCTGCGTCTGATATACGTCTGAATGTGGCTCATCTTTGCATGATGCATCGTGTGTCTAAAGTTGGTAACACAAGCTTTCAATCAATAATTCAGCAGTTATTTTCAAAAACAGTAAATTATACAGCACGCTATTTTTTCATCTACAATTCTCCCCCTTTAATTATTTTCATTTATGAATCGTCACCTCTTTATTCTTCTTTGAGTAAAATGAAATGTTTACAGCTCATACTTGGTTCATTTGATCTAATCCTCTGACACGGGAGCTTGTGAATTGGGAGCAACAATTCATCGGAGTACTCAGAAAACAAGATGTAGAGCCATCAGCAGCGTGGAAAACAATGTCATTAGCATTATTAGATCCCAGAATACAACAGCGTAGTTGTTGACAATGACAGAAACACTCAGATGAAGTGACGCACAGTGAGTCACTTTCTACAAACAGGAGCGCTGCGAGTGCAGTGAACTTTATTTATCATCAGGGGAAGGAGATAACTGCAGCTGCAGGAGCACGGACGGATAAAAATACAGAAGTGTAAAGACGTGACATCATCATCATCACAGTACTGAGTTTCAGTGGTGGAGAGGAAGTCTTGGTTCTCATTGTTTCATTCACAGATGCAAAGTACCGACTACACAACGTCCCATCATGCAATTCACCATCTGCACTGAGAGGCACATTTGGTAACTCTTCATTTTACAGCTGCACAAACTTCATGATAAGCAGGTGGAAATTAACGAGTAAATTACCACAATAATTACCTCAAAACGTATTGAAAAATTACCCCAACGTGATTCAATAATAACATCCTGTTATTTTCAAATAATTAGTAAAGAATTAGACTAGTTTATGTCTCACTTCTGCGTGTCAGTTAATTTAAGTACATTTTTACCATTTACATTCTCACCAATTATCTCTAATAGCCGACAAATACAACTGCATAATATGTCACAAAGAGTCGAGTTCAGGAAGATTATTCCAAAGTGCTACTGACCTGCTGAAATGAGAATAACATTGGTGAGAATCTAAATGGTTGAAAACATTTTCTTTTAATTTACTGACCTGCAGAAGTTGAGCAGAAACTGGTTGTAAATTAAGCTGCAACCGCTCACTTCAGTTTAGTAAAACCATCATGGTGTCTCCCTCTGTAGATATACTGCAAACATAATGTTGAATAAGTAACACATGATTACGTGTTTTACATTTAATTTCTTCTGAATACACAACAGAACTTATGTTTAGATTCAGTGTTAATATTTTGCATTGTTTATCATCTGTCTTCGTCAGCTTCCACCTGTGAATCAGTGGATATTGTGAAACCATTGGCTGGAATTTTCTCTGAGGAACAGTGAAGTGTTACCACGTGAGCCTCCACGTGCGACTCGGAGCAGTTGTTTGAGTCTAAAGTTATCCTAAAGCATCCTTAGCTGTTACCTTGTTAGATCTTTATCTGACACTGCAACCTCATTACCAGCTGCTTCATTAACAAACATGAACTGTCACCGGTGCTTACAGTGTACAAGGCAGATGGGCCGGTTCGCTCCAACATCATTTTAATCTTCTTAGAGATTTCTTAGAAAGTGTTATTACAGCGAGCCTTTTCCATTGTCAGACGCTGTAATTTCTATCTCTGTGAGGATCAGTGCTACTTGAGGAGAAAAACGAGAGGGCAATTAATGTGTCAGGATTTTAAAAATTCAAAGGAAGCTATAATAAGGTAGAACTCCGCTAGGTTAAAGATAATAGGAAAGGTTAGATGATAAAAGTGTGACACCGTGATCTTCGTGGGTATTCTTGAATTCCCTGTTCTCGCGCCTACACGTTTTGTGCCTCCTCCATATTTCTCGCATGAAAATCCCCCATGTATAATGAAGACCACATAGTGGATGGTTGTCTGCTGCCAAGACGTCTCTCTCACATGAATTAAGCTTCAGAATAATAAAAAAAAAAATGGCAAGCAGCTGCAGAGATGAGAGAGAGAAAAAAAAAAGCCCAGAGGAAGACAGAGACCTCAGCATCACCTACGGAAGAATAAACGTAGATTTAGCAAAAAAATAATAATCTCACTACGCTTTTGCATAAACTTATCCGGAGGCGAGCATGTGCACCAAAAGGCAGCAGTCCAGACCTCTTTGCTCTAATAACTCTGTGCTACTTAGAGCTCTATTGGTTTGAATGTTCGACCTGCAGTGTGTCCTGTAGGGCTCGGAGCTGCCGCGCCGCTCTCTTCTGTTGGCTACACTATTTAATATTTGCCTTATCTGTTCTGTAAGGCTCATATCGTTTCAAGTATGGCTCCTCGCGAAAAGAAATCCCATTTCAGCTGTAAATTTTTACAACTCACTTACGCACACGCACACTCTCCTCCTCCTCCTCCTCCCTGCCCTCCTTCTGTCTCTTCCCTCCTTTTCCCTTCCCTTCCCTCTCCCAGCTCTCCTCTCTCCGGCTTCCTGTGCTCTTGGATGAGGGTGATAAGTGTAATCGTAAGTGACTGGTTCAGCTGCTTGAGCTGCCTGAGCTACAGAGACCGATGTATTCTCATGATATCCGGGCGCAGCTGTAAATGCCAGCGCACATTCCACACAAGGCTCGCAGACACTCACGCAGACGCACTAACACGCACACACGCCTACACTCCAGGTACTTCATTTTGCGAGCCAGTTGTTGTTAAAATGCCATAAACATGAGCATATTTACAACAGAAGGCAGTTAGAGATCATTTACGCAGCTCTACAGAGAGGCTTTCTCTGTCTCCGGGGAGAAGAGCTCTGCCTAACTGTCTGCGTATCGTCTTACTGCGGTCGTTAGCGTCTTTATTCGCACACAGCGAACATGCCCTCCGTGTGTGCATGCTTAGATTTGCATGAGGAAACTGTAGGTGTGTGTATATAAAGTGTATGTTTACAAATTCACAGTAATTACCTCTCGCACGGTCGCCGAGCCTCGCTGCAAGGCTGCCTCCTACAACGACATTAAACATTGTTAGCCATCGCCAGCACGGGACGGAGAGGCCGAAGCATGACTTGTTTACAGAACGAAACAGCAGGCTGGTAGACGGTAGATTAAAATTGACTGCAGAGCTGGTAGACCATCGCCGCGCTGGTAACCTATTTTATTTCTCACTGATCTTCACTGAACGAGGAAAGTGATATTTAATTGAGAGTACGGACAACGAGCAGCCAATAGGCATCATTTTTCAACGAAATGGAATTTAGATTCTCGACGACGTGTTGCGGTTTCGGACGAGATCTATCGATCACGAGGGAGACGTCTTTCCCGTATACGCTGGCGATGCTCAAATGTTGTGCGTCTGGTCAACATAGCTCTTCAAGATGGAGCTCCAAGGGAGTTCCCGCTCTATCCCTCAGCACAGAATGAGTCACCAGGGGCAAGATGGAGAGCCTTTTCCCTCAACATGGCACCGACACTTAGTATCTGTCAGCGGTAAGGCCGCATATCCTCAGGCTCAATTAATCAGGAGCCCACCTTTGGAGAATTGTGCCCTGGCCCGCTTTTAAAGGTACCTGCTGTCGTCTGTGCCAGCGGTAACCCTGGCAAGAGACAAGTGGAACAGGTTGGCCTTACTTGGCAGGAGGGCAAGATGGTGTTAATACAGACTTTGGGAGATGATTTCCTTTGAGGGAGATCCAATCCAGTGTCGCAGCGTGGTGCTCAGGAAGTGGTGGAGCCTCCAACTGATGGAGTTTCTAATTCAATCTGTTCCAGATCAGTGGGGGGGGTCAGTGTTCGTGCCAAGGAGTAACCTTCCATCCTGTTCTCTGGTCACTGAGGAAATGTTGGGCCTATTGATTAGAGGAGCCAATAGGCGATCGATGAAGACGGCGAGAGCAAACACAGCGGTTCATCTCTCCTTTTCTCTGTTCACCTTTCATCATTACAGAACCTGTAGGATTGAGCTCCACTCGGCGCTATACGTTGTGTAGCTGTGTGTTTGGCTCTGCGTGATGCAGGACAGAATGTCAGCCTCATTACAGTGAACATGTCACCGTGATCTTCTCAGATATCCTGTTAGCTCCTCTGATACGCTGCTGCCATCTAGTGTCTCTCATCAAGTGCACAGGTTCATGAGCAACACGAGCTGTAAACATGCACCGACAGCCTCGGCACTGACCAAATCATTTATTTATCGTTCTGATGGAAATGTTGGAAAGAGTTTCCAAAGTTCTGAACCAGTAAGCAACTTTAAAGAACACAGAAGCAGCGCTCGAAGATACTAAAAGGACGTTCAGCCTCTCGTACAGCTTTAATTTGAATTTAAAGTGTTTTTGTGGTTGAGATGATAATAAATCATTCAAGTTTTATTTATGAATTATGCAAATGTGTAATTTGTGCTTGCATTAAGCAGGCTGTAAGACTTGATTCATAAACTGGGGTATGTCCGGCCTTAATTAACAATATCTGCAAACTCATTGAATCTAATGTCTTTTTATAGCCGAAATAAAACCAGAATTTTCATCCAATGGGAGAGCAGCTCCACTGACCTTGTAGACTCTTTGACAGAAGTACTGATGGAGAGACGGATATGACTGTGTGTGTGTGTGTGTGTGTGTGTGTGTGTGTGTGTGTGTGTGTGTGTGTGACTTCTGACACTGAGGTAATTTTTTTTTCACCAGTGTGCAAAACATCCATGTAACAGCGTCTCATTTTAGCAGCGGATCGTATCAGCTGTCGCTAATTAACGCTGGTTCTGTGGGTGGACTGATAACGGGCCAGAATAGACGGGCCTGTTGTGGGTTTGTTTGCTCTCTGCCGGCCGGTGTTTGTTCTCAGCTGAAGACCTCTGGACCCTCTCAGTCGTAAACTCTCCCAGTTAACCTTTCATCCATTTCTTATCAATAACTGCTGCTTATTAGGTTAATATCTTTGAACCAGGACGTTCAGTTTTCTGATCAAGTAGCTTGTGTATAATGTGTGTCAGATTAAGTGGGTTAAGTTTATTTTTACATACCTGCTGCAGTGAAATCAAATGTATTTATATATTATTTATGGAGCCCAGTCCATATATCCGTTGGTAATGGCCTGTCACAGATGGATCAGTACCAGAGTATATGTTGCCCGATATGCACCAATATCGGTTTATCATTATTATAAACAACGATGTCGGTCTGGTTTTGGAGGAATTCAACAATCTTGCCAAGTGGCACCCTGAGAACAATTTGCTGCTCGACATCAGGAGCAGGTGAACAGATGTTGGTTCCTGGAGAACTGAGAACCCGTCCTGGTCATCAGACATCAACTGCTTCTTAGAGAAACACAGGAAGCCTAAATTCATGTCGAGTCAGATTGTGGAGCTTTTACAGAGGAGCAATAGAACAGAAATCATCCTGCAACGCTGAAAAAGAAGCTTTTGAATGATTAAACTCCGGGTGAACTTTACTGTTCAGTGCACTGATGTAATTTTAGACACTAAAGTTTATCGGTAAACAGTGAAATATTCGGTTGTCTCTGTCACAAGTGTTTGAGAACCATGTGTGAGGAATCAATGATACATCCAGATATATTGTACGAGTGTAGAAGTTGGTCTGTAATTTTTAGATCTTTACGATTGTAAAGAAGCTCTTTGACCAGCTTCACTACTTAGAAATTGGCAAATAGCGACTGACTTTAAAGCCTCAATCAAACCATTGAGACGGTGATACTTTCTGACTGAATGCAAAAACTGCTAGAAGATGGAAAATATAAACAACTCAACATTCAAACAAGTCAAACACTGTTTCAGAAACTCATCGTACTCAACATCTTTGACTCTCTTGTGGATAAATGAAATGTAGATTTCATCCTGTCAGATTAATCGAAGAGAACAATAATGACATGAAGAATCATCAGAAGTAATAAATGTTAAAGGTGTAAACATCACAGTTCTTCTGATCTGTATTTAAGGAGATAACTGGTGTGTAGTCGTGTGACTTTACCTCTAATGGTGCACAAATGAAACAGACCCGGTTCCTGGGGAGAAGTTGTTCACTTGTAATTACAGTCACCTTTATACATTATTGATATTCATTCTTCTCCGTCTCGGCTTGTTTCCGTTTCCTGTCAGCAGTTTTCAGTCCGACATCCTCCAGCGCAGAAAAACATTCGCACACATCCGCTAACTTTTCTTCTGCATGGTTTGCTTTCTGTCTCTCCTCCACGTGTCTTTCAAAGTTTCTCCTCGTTCTGGCTTCGAGACCATGATGTGGGGAATCGCCTTCATCAGGCTTTCTTTCTTCTTCATGTCTCGCCTCTCCCTCGCAGATCTACCCCCCCCCATTTCCTCCCTTTCCCGTCGACGTGTCTCCTCCCTCTCTCGTCTTTCAAAACCGTCCCTCCATCTCCTCCATTCGCCTCCTTTAGCTCCCGTTTCAGCTCTGTTTTATTATTCTTTTCATCCCCCTCTTCTTTCATCTGCCTCTCTAGTTCTCTTGTTCGCTTGCAAAGAGTTTTGAAGTCTTGAGGTCATCAAGAAAACTTCTTCAGCTGCGCACTTCTTTCCTCCAACCATCCGTCTGTTGTTCTCACTTCATTCAGCTTTCTTCTTCATTACAGTTCCTCGTTTCTATCTGTTCACTTCATCCTTATTTTCCCAGAGTCGGCCTTTTCTATTTGGACTTTTTCTTTATTGAGAATTTCTTTGGTCGGTGCCTCTTTTCTCTCCTATTTGTTCCATTTTCCATCTTGCTGTTGGCGCCTCACTTACAGTATAATGTTATTTAAGTTTTTCCAGATGCCTTCGCTGCAGTCGTCTGTTCATCGCCTGTAGTAGTCGATCCTTTGGTTGGAGCTCTTGTTCCTTTTTGCACTTTTCCACAGTCATGATCTTTTGATAAGACTGCTTTAAATTCACATACATCTCTTATTCAGGGTTACAACTGACATTTTCTTTCGTTATTAATTAATCTGACAGCTACTTTCACAATGTTTAGTCTATTAAGTTTAGAAAGATTGTGAAAAATGCTCATAAAAATTTCCCAGAGCCCAAATTGACATCTTCAAATTGCATCTTTTCCAACCAAGAGTCCAAAAATGAGAAGCTGGAACCAGCAAGTGTTTGACATTTTGTTTGAAAAATGACTTGAACGATTAAACAACTACTTTTGCTTACACAAGTTTTAAACCTCATGTTGGGGCAGATAATTGAAGACGGTTTCAGCTTGTAGTTTCCGCTCCAGCTGATCGCTGTACGATACGACCGTGATGTGCTGCAGAGATCTGCGTTCGCTCTGTGGTGATCTGTAAACTGCTGTTCTGAAAGTTCAGTCAAGGAAACATAAACCTCTCACAGTTGTCTCTGGGCCAACGTTCAGTAATATGACTCACAAATCATTTAACACGTCAAAAAATGAGTAATGCGTTAATTGCTTGAGGCACTCGTGCGTGATTCTATGACACAGCTGAAGTCTAAATCTCTGATGAAACTAATGTCTGCAGACTCTCGTATGTTCATTAATTTCAGTATCAAACAAAGACAGATAAAGACAAGTGGTATTAGTCACTGAAGCAGTGGTCATATTACATTACATGGACCAGATCATCTGAAGCAAACAGTGCGATGTTCCTCCAAAATAAAAATGCACAGCGTGGCTCGGTTGTACATGTGGAGGTTTAGTTGTACTGTCACTGTGCAGCACTTAGCTACGAGCGTAAACCTCCCAGCAGCTTTCCTTGTCTGTTTACGCCTACAAGCTGACAGATGAACAATCCTGTGTGTGAGTTCTGCTGCTTCACACCTTGGTGTTCTGACTCACTCTGCTCCCCGAGCCCCTCCCCCCCCTGCTAACACCTTGACATTCCCATACAGGTAAATACGATCGGCATCCGCTCTGATTGCCACGGCTGGCAGGCAGAAGTGACAGGCGGCGACAGCAGCACAGTGAGGAAGATTATGCACAAAGCCTGCTGTGATGAGTTCAAAGCCATCTGTTGGGGCGAGGAAAACCTTAGTGACAAAACGTACAAATATTAATAATTACAGCCGACAGAGAGCGGCGGCGCTGACAAATTCCCCCAGTCTGCCCTTTAACATAAAGAGAGAGATGTGCAGAATCCCCAGTGATGAGTTCAAGTGAGGGAGCACTTTTTTAAAGGCCCAACATTTCAAAATGTCCCTGTGCGAGTTTTACTCTCCCAACACAAGCCGGAGCTGTTTGATTTACTGGGAGAGTATGCAGAGGAACGGTAAACTATTCATTTCCAGCACACACAACAACTCAGGAAAAGGTTATGTTCATCGAAATACCGCTGAAATTAAACCCTGGCATTTATTTGTGAAGGACTGGATTTCACGTGGCGTTCAGACATGACAGATAAAAGACTCGTCTGCATTGCACAGAGTCCTTTTAATAAAGTCTTCCATCGTAATGATTTATTCTAACAGATAAGTGCTTTTCTAATTAAATTAACCCATTCAGGCCGGGAAAGCATTGCCGCATTTCTACCATTAAAACCGGGGGCGCTGTTGCGTAATTCTACCATTAAAGCCGGGAAAGTGGGTACGTCTTTCTTCGGAAGGCAGCGATTTCGAGGAGTTTCTCGGCTTCGAAGAAGACAGCCTCGCTGACATAATTACTGAGGAGGGCTTTGACCCAATCGACCGGGAGTTATGGTTGAGGCAGATGTTTGAGGACAACGACGATGATAACGACGACGAGTTTGAAGGGTTTGAAAGTGAGTGGAAGACTGACAACTACCACAGTAATCAGCGTAGTGTTTTCAATCGCACAGCAGGGGGGAAAGTCGATTTGCCTGCAGACGCCACACCGCTGCAGGCATGTGATCAGATTTTTACGGAGGAACTTTGGGCGCATCTTGTTACCGAGACTAATAATTACCGTGACCAGGTTCAACAAACTCCAACTCACATTGAGTGCTTCGGGAAGCACTATCGCCGGTACATCTAAGGCAGACTGTTAGTCATTACATTCTGTTCTTGTTCTTTATTTCTAGTTGATTTTTATTTATTTTCTCACTGTTTTTTATTTGAAAATAGCGCTGTTCCTGCACTGACACTTTACTTTGACACTGACAATTTGTGTGTTCACTTTATCTAAATAAACTCAATGTCTGAGGAAAGCCACAGGTGTAAGCTCTCAAATACTTTTTGAATTTTGTTTCTATCTGCTACAGAGGCTGAGAAATCAATCATTTAGTAGCTGTTGAATTTCCAGAAAATCTTCAGGTTTTAGGGGTTTTTCTGAAATCGCCCGCAGGTTTTACAGGCATTTTTTCCAGGCGTCTTAGGCCTGAATGGGTTAAATTAAGGATAACCAGTGTTTTCTTTATCCCCTTTTAAACCAGTTCTAACTTATTTAATCCATTCAGGTCATCGACTGGATCATAAATGTTGGTGAGAATCACTTGATTCAGGTCAGTCGTTCGTTCTGAACCGGCCCACTCGTATGAATCATGCATTCATTTAATTAGTTCTTTACAATTTAATTTGCCTGTGTGCTGAAGGTTCGTCTCATTTGCCAGTTGTATAATTTCGGCTCAGCCGCTCATCTCGTCTCCGGCTTCTGCAGCAGCCTCGAGCGCAGCGCCTCTTCTCGGTCCATAAAGATGACATAGCTGGCTCTCAGCGGCTACATTAAACACCGTATACGTGCCAACTTAAATTAAGCCTCTAGTTATGTGGATAAAAAAAGGACAAGCAGCACATTATCTTTAATAGCTCCAGTCACATGTATTTAGGAGAATGTATAATTTGCTGCGAGATGTGAGAGTCTCAGCGGCAGCAGAGCAGAAGGTGGAGGCCTCTTCGAGTGGTGTTTCCAGCTCCGCGTGGGACGGAGACGCAGATACACAGTGAGACTGTCTCCACAAATTCATTTTCTTTAATCTGAGATCCTTTGGTTTCTCTCTCGAGGCTCGATACGGCCAAATAGATGGAGAGGATGGTTTTGAACTGGAGGCTTCATCATATTTCAGCTCAGACTTGGATGGTGAAATCCTGTTTTTTCTTCTGCTTAAGTGTTCTCGGATGTTTAAGAAGCGCTAACAAAGTGGAAATGATGAGGCCAAGCTCCGAATTAATGAACGAGAATAATTTAATTAATTGTTAAAACAGCAGCATCTTTAAAGAGCTCTGACTTATTCTAAGGGAACCAACAGTGGAAAGTAACTTTGCAACCTCAAAAGAAGGTCTGTTTCCTTTCATATCCAACGTAAAAGAAGAAAAAAGAAAGAAAGATAAGTAGCATTTTTACCAGACGGGATTAATTCTGACCTGACCGTTCATACAGAACTGCTTCGACTCAGCAGGGCGTGAAATTCATGTTTCTGAACATTCAAGCGTTATTTTGGTTTCAACTTTGACGAGAACATTTCAAAGCTTTAAATTCTTCCTCTTCCTCCTCTTCCTCTTCCATCTTTCTTCTGTTGAGGAGGCAAGAAAACAATCAGAGACACACAACCAACTTCAACGTGACGTTGAAGTTGGTTGTGTGTCTCTGATTGTTTTCTTGCCTCCTCAACATGTTAATTCAAACTCTCCCTAAACTTAACTTTTTTTTTCTTTTCCAAAGTTTCTGCACATTTTTTTTTCCTACTTTTATAATATTTATAGAGATTGAGTGAAATTCAGCACCGGGGCCCAAACCGGCCATCTGGAGCACCAGTGTTGAAAGTGCTCAATGAAAAAACTAAATTAAAGAGAGAAATTCGTCTCCACCCGTCTGTTACTGCCATAAATCTCAATCTTGGATTCCTCAGTAAAAAATAAAAGGACTTTCTTTCTGGCCATCCACTGTGAAATTCTGCTATTTCTTCGCTCACCTTAAAGGTCCTCTTTGTAAGAAAGTTGGTTTTTGAGTCTCATTCCCAACTTGTAGAATACTGACGCTTTGGGACTGTAGGTTGGGTTGGCTGCCGTCCCGTAGCATCAGTCTCAAAAATCAGCTTTATTACTAAGTGGACCTTTCAAGCGTTCGGCCTCGTTTCACCTCGTGAGAAGTGGTTTAGAAGCCGATGGTTGTCCAGCGAGCCCTCCACAGCTGCAGCCTTCTGTCGGCAGCTAATTTTAGTCTCGTGTTGTTTATTAAACAAGTTCTGTGTCTCTGAGGACTTTGCTGTTCTAACTGTCGGGGAGCTAAGCCTGATGAATTGATCCTCTGATGGTGAGGTCGAGCTTTGGATACAACTGATCCAGTTTCTACAAAGCATCATAAAGCTACACACACTGCCCCCTTACAGACCTTCAGTCCAGCCACGTTCTGACCCAGATGAAGCTCCTCTTTGCTGAGAATAACTTTCACTTACTTCCTTAATCCTCAAACCTTCTGATTATTTCCAGGTTTACATGACGATATTAGAGATCGTCAGTGTGGTCTCAAACGTTTGGGCCCCACTGTTCACATCAACACAGTGGTCAGTACATGCACTGGGCCACAGTGTGTTAAAGAAAAAGAGAGAATGCCCTCGGCACATCATATTACAATAGCCGACCTTTCTCAAACTGAGTCTTTGTTTGTATGATCTTAAAGGGATAGTTCGGGTTTTTTGAAGTGGGGTCATATAAAGTATATATCTATAGTCGGCCTGTTCCGTACCGTAATTGCCGCTCCAGCCCAGACGCTCAGCTTTGTACTGCAGTGAACGGGGTCCAGGTGCAAAGCGAATTTTAACCACCTAAACAAGGCCCACCTAAAAAAAATCTCTATCAGTCAAGTGTACGTTGTATAGAGAAGATTCACACCTTTACATCACCGTCAGACAGCCCGTTCTTATGGTACTACATTTTCTCAACCGTAGAACCTCCGTATCCCTATGCATTAGCGCAACTGGTCTATGTAGGAGAGCAAAAGATGCATATTCATGGGAATAATCTGAAAAATAAGACCTGTGTAATGTTTCCTGTCAGGTGGAAGTACCTCCAGTTACTCAGAGCCACCGGAGCATCATGGTGATGAAGTCCGGGTGCAGAGGAAACACCAGCTGCAAAATTAGTTATATGAATATTTAACTTAACTTTGAAAGTACAGTTGTCTAACTCTTGAAGTTACTGTTTTTTAAACTAAAAGTAAGACATGTAACAGTCAACATAAAAAACAATTCAACAAAAGGCGACACAGAGCGGTCGACATGGTCTGAATGTGGACATTAGAGTCACAGTCTGAGTCTTTATCCCGGCCTGCCCCTGTTCAGCACCGGCCTGATTGGTATGTGGCGAGTGTCCTGACTCCCAAAGCTCGGATTAACCTTGATTGACTCTCATTACACGGAGCTGTAGTGGCGGACCGCGGCCACTTGATCGTACCGTAGTAAATAAACAACATAGTAAACAAAGATTATGAGAGGAAAGTGAAATAAGTCAGAGAGTAAGCAGGATGAGGAGGTCAGGTAATGAGAGTGAAGCGGTCCATGTTTCTGCCTAATCCTGTAACACACACACACACACACACGTGAACAGAGGACAACATCTACATCTGCCCACTTTGTGCTTCTGTGCATTCAGTGCATGTGCAATGTGCAACCTACAGAGGTCACCATCGACATACAAATTACAATTCAGTATTTTGTATTTGTATGTCAAATATGTGTTGTTTTTTGGGGCACGTGAAAAACCTGAAGACGGGAAACGATTCTATTTTTCACTTGGAGTGGTTCATGATTGTGCTCGAATTGGAAAAAATGCTGTTTTAATATAGTTTCTTCTTCTGTCAGAGGGATGTAGAAATATAGATGTTATATATATTATATTTCACAAGCTGAAAGGAGGAGACAGTGTGTGTGTGTGTGTGTGTGTGTGTGTGTCTGCTGTTAATTAGAGGAAGTAAAAGAAGATGCATTTGTGCGTTTTACATAAATAATTGGCTCTCAGGTGAAGTATTGCTCCCTCTGGTGGCCCACAGCTCTGCAGCCGTCGTGTCTGACTTCAGGTGTGGTTCACATGAAGTTCAGCCGTTTCAACAGTATTTCACAGACACGGTTTATTCTTCTGGGTAAAGCTTTATTTTTGCCGCTCATGAGATGATTTCTTCTACATTTCCCAGGAAGAAATACTCAGTTCATTAGTTTGCTTGAATTTATAATTGGCCTCCAGAGAATTCTTTATGCTCCTTTTTAAACCAAAGTAAATATTAATCAGTCATGAATTAATAGCTGTGTTACTACAAACTGCACATATACTCGTCTGTTCAGCTGACCGGCTGTGCACCGACCTCAGGATTTCAAATAAATCAAGTGTACCAAGTGTTCACTCTTGTTTTAGTGCCAAGTTATCTGGTTGTTTCCAGGAAACTTCTGTGGAAACTGTTTGGAATTTGCAAATCTTTTTGTGCTGATTTTGTGCTAAGACTTCTCAGCGAACTAATCGTGGTGAGCGAACCCTCACGGTCTTGTTAACAGAGTAGTTTGTTGGTTAACAAGCAAACATCTGGAATCCAGCTGTGCTGCTCACCAGATATTCAGGGTCTGGTAACTTTAGTGGGCTACTTCAGAAACAATATCGCTCCCTTGTTGTGTTTGCAGACGCTGATGGCTGAAAGTTAATGCAAACTGAATCCCAGTCATGTTCAGTGTGAAGACATTTAATGGTGACGAAGATGTGAAAGTCTCATGTTGCGCTCTATATATAAAGGAGAAACATCTTTAGAGTTATTGTTAATAGTCGGGTGTAAATCTCCAGTTTCATCACAATATTTTAATGATTTAAATTCAAAGGCCTGCGATTGATATGAAGTGACGTCACTGCCCATTAAACACAATGAGTGACAGAAGAAGCTGCAAACACTTTGTTTTCCGCTTCTTCATAAAGAAATACGAAGGATTGTAGCTTGTTATCAGCAGTAACGTTCACTTTAACTTGAGTCCACTAATACGTAAAACATGGCTTAACTGGAATGGCTCTCAGTAGATCGCATACCTCTGCCAATGCTGACACACACACACACACACACACACACACCTGGGGGCCTGGTCATAGAAGTCAACTACTCAACCTTGGAAGTTTCTGCTGAGGTGAATCACAAACTGGCCTGAATGATCGACCAGGAAACCACAGTAACGAGCCCTGAAGTGATTTGATACGAGTGTCATGAGATGAGGAAAGAGTGTGTGTGTGTGTGTGTGTGTGTGTGTGTGTGTGTGTGTGTGGCACCATTTGGTCACCATCTGCCCCAGTTGGTTCTCATGGCAACCATCACCAGCTGTGTGGTGGGAAATGTTCACTTTACACGCTGCATGTCATGCTCTCCCAGTCACACACACACACACACACGATTCATACTGTTCTAATGTTTCTCTGTGTGACGCTTTCTAATAATTTGGCCGTTGTGTTTCTGGCAGGTGACGAGTTCAGAGATGAAACATCAGACAGGAGTGAACGAGAGTTCAGACTCCAAAGAAAACAATCTGGATTCTGTTGATTTGCTTCTGTTTGGCTCCGGCAGTTAAGGGCGTGGTTCCCTCGAGCAACACACACACACACACACACACACACACTGACTGACACACACACACACAAACACACTCTTGATGGTTGTGCAGCTACGACTTCACACATGTTTGTGTTTCAGTTGTTCAGAACCGGATTTTGAACGTTTTGTCTGAAAAGGAAATTTTGCTAAATCTCACAAGTTCTAACTTATTTTAGATATTTTAAAGATTTCCAAGAACCAGAGGTGGTAGTTCACTCTGATATACAGTAACCTACGTGCTCTATATATATGGTGTATCTTTGTGTTTCAGATAGAGATGCATGATACAGATTTGTATCTATATAGCTGGCAGTTCGTGCACGCCTGAGTGTAGCTGAGGCTCAGACGTAGTGAGGAAAGACGGATTCCATCGCTCTCATAACTTTGTGTTGTGTTCAAACTTTTCCCTCCTCTCTGAACTCGAGCGGAGCGTGTCGCCTGCTGCGCTCGTTCTTCTTCTTTTCTGTGGGATCACAAACAAGCTGCAGAGTCTCATACCACCACCTTCTGTACCAGAGTGTGTACATGGGACGCTTGTTAAGTCCATGAAAGCAATTTGGCTTCATGTTATCATATTTATTTATTTATTTATTTATTGGCTATGATTTCACTGATACATGTCCTAAAATCTATTTTGTGCATCTCCAAGCAGCTTAAAATGTTTTCAAATGAAGGTGAGTAGCATTTTGTACTTTTCTAATTGTCAACAAATCCAGTGAGGTGGTTCTTTTATTATCAATTAAAATCCAAAATGTTCAGTGTGCACAGTAATCTGACTGTGATACAGCGTAGTGGGACAATAAGTTAGAGTTTTGTACAAGAATTACATACAGGAAAGGAATATTAATAAAATAATACGGTACATTAGGCCACATGGAGTTAAGTTGTAAATGGTAAATAGTATGGATCCACTTCATGTTTCCATGGATTGGCTCTAATAAAAACGTTCAGGACTGTTTCTTATCTGTGGGACGATCATAAACAAGTCAATAGTTTCAAGAGACAGAGACTCGTAGATTTCCGCCTCAGTCTGTCTTCCCTCTCTAAAAATCAATATCTTTCAAACACTTGAGATCGGTGCGTCTTTGTTTATGATCACAGGATGTAATGTAAGTCCCGGGCTTCACTCTGAAACGACTCCTGGTAAAATATGTATATCTGTGACTCTGCTGCCTATAAGCGCGTTGCGTAAGTGTGCGTCTGTGCCTTTGATGTGTGAGCGAGCGCGGAGCCACAGCTGAGCCTCGGGGCTTTGGCTCCACAAGTGTGGCAATTGATTTGGCCGAATGTACTGGGTCAGACTGTGGAACAACAGACACACAGGGAGAAGGAGAAACGGGGGGAAAGAGAGGCATGCAGAGAGAGGAACGGAGGAGGGACACGACGGAGACAAAGGTGTGTTTATGGGCTCACATGTAGACTGAAGAGGTTCGATGCATCGCGGTATATGTTCAGCCGTTCTTCTGTCTCGTTCGAGCCTGCTGGGAGGAAGTTACCGCAGTTTTTTTCACCTTGAGAGAAAATAAAACTTTATCCTGTTCCCTGTTCGTCCCTCTCTTTTCTCACGGCTACTGGGTGTCCTCTCGTTACAAAATACAACATCCAGAGGACTCAAACTCACTTCCTTCCCCCCGACCACCTCCTTGCAAACTGTTATGTGGTTGACCTTTGACCTCCCTGAAGGAGTTCATGCTAACTTTGTCTAGACATCGAGACAGAAGGACTTCACTCCACTGACTGTATGAATCATGGACGGAGCTTCTGGGTCTGAAAAGTGGCCCCAGTCATTTAACCTACATTATTTCTAATGGCCAGCAGTCGACGACTCCACTGGTTGCAAAAAGGAGTCCAATTAAATGCAAGCTTATGAGAAAATTCCCCAACTTCTCACTTGATTTTTTTACCTCTGTTTACAGTTTCCCATTGAGTTAATGGTCTCAAGTCTTCTTCAACACAGCATGATTTTCATTTTGTACATTATGACCCCATTTACAGTAAAACAGACGGTAAAGCAGGGTACTCTGAGATGTGGCTACCTTGTGATTGGCTACCGTAACGCTACCGTATCTGTCCTCAGTTCTCAGTCAGATCCAGTCAGGATATCCTCTGCAGCTCCACACAAACAGCTAACACAGCGTTGGCTGTAGTGCCGTCGGTGCTGATGCCAGCGTTAAGCCCAAACAGCTGCACAGCACAGCTGCGAGCGCCAGTCTTCCTCCCGTCCTTTAAGTAGGGAGTTTCAGCTCCTTCGCTCTGTCCGTTGGTTTTTGGCCCCTGAAAGCTCATTTATGCTCCTTAAGATACGTCAGATGATACAACTGTCTCTGCTGAAATACTTCCATGTGTCCTTCACGTTGGAATGGATGTTAAGCAAGAAAACCACTGTTTTGCTGTGACTTTGAAATGGTACCGTTACTAAAATAACCTTCAACCTCGAACCAATGGGTGACGTCACAGCGGGTTTACACTTGCTTTAAGTCAATGGGTACTACCACGATGAATTTAAGGATATTTACTGTCTTTTTTACCGTTATTTGACGGCTGAAGATTAAGGGCAGGAGATTTTCCAGGCAGGAAAGCGCTGACTGCACAATGCGATCGTCACTGCCCCTTTGCAGTTTACGATCAGTTTGTTATTTGAAATCCAGACATCAAAGCATGAAGGATGTGGGTGCAAGATTTTCAACTCGAAGCACTCGGAGCGACCGCACAAACAAGGCCGAGCGCTTGGAAAACGCTGAGACGCTGAGCATCTTCTCCGGGTGTCGGCCTGCTGCTGCAGCTGTCGCTCCTCGTTGGAAGAAGATTCTGGAATAAAGAATAAAATAAAATGCTGTGTGGACACAGGCCTTAAGAGGTAGACAGGAAACACGCAGGGTCCAAAAAATACTGAGGTCATGAGTCAGAACTTTTTTCAATTCCGTTATTCAAATCTGGCCATTTTCGGAGTCTTAAGGAGCAAAAAACAACAACATTATAACTTTTGAATAGGTTTATTTGTTTTGTTTCTTATCAGAGAACATCACCCTCATCCTAAATGATTATGATGATGTAGTGCCTAATCTGTTCACTCTTGTTAAGGAAAGCCAGCTTTTGAGCACATTTCTATTATAATCCTACACAATACTTCAATTATCATGCTTTAAACATCAGACTTTTAAAACGTACACAGTTCTGGCCTGGTCTCTTCCTTTTATAGTAGCCTACCTGCTCTTTTAAGAAATCTTAAAATATTAGCTAGAACACCTTGAGGGCGGCGCGGAGCTTTTGAAAATTTGAGGTAAAGATGGGGATTCTGAGGTTTTCTGAAGGATCATTATGGTGACTCATGAAGTAAGGGCAAGTAACTCAAAATGGGAAAGTTATCACAGAAAATTAGCCTATTTATTATTATCGTTTTGAAAATTTAAACCCGCCCGATCTGCTCTGTGTCGAATTGCTGCGTTGTGCTCCGGTGTCCGGTAAAACCTGGGGGGTTGCGTGTCTGCTGCGGAGGCTCCAGAGCGCCGCAACGTTGCTAAATGAATGTTGATTCTGACGGAGCTGACCAAACTTAAACTTTGATTCGATGTTTCCTCGCTATCTGAGTAGTACGCTGGGCTGCAATAAAAATATCTCCACATGAAAATGCCTTTTTTTCTCACAGTCATCTACCAGTTAAACGTGTTATGTGGTGAAAACTGCTTTCCACCTACATTATTAGCTTGATGTGCTCATATTCTAACTAACGGCGCTAACAACATCAACGTCCAACTTGTGTGTGACAGTTACCATAGCAACAGTGCGTGTTGTTGACGTATCAACAACACACTGCAGGTCGAGCCGCTGTTTTATTAAACAGTCGCGCTATTCTTGGCTCTTCAAATTAAATATACAGTCAGATTCACGTGTAATTTATTTTGAGTTTACCACAATTTAAGCTAAAAAAAAAAATACTGAGGACTCGACCTTCGGTGTCCTCAATGGTAGTTACGGCCTTGCATTATACATATTATTATAATTATACATCACTAAACACAAACTAGTACAGAAACTGAGGGGACATCCTGAAAACTATCGTCAAACGTCATTATCAATATTATGTCAGCTATTTATTCCCATGTTATCAATATCAATAACATTACATTTAGTTTTCTTTAACGACGACCTCAAACACTTTCTACTGGACCTGATTAATAAATGGTGAATGTACAGTTAATTAAAGTGAAGTTAATAGTTATTCCACTGTTGACAAACAATCAGATGTTTTACAAACCCTTTATTAAGCGCTTGTTTATTGTGACGTGGCAGCTGATGTTGATAATACTTTGTAAATATTAATAAATACTGTGTAGTTCATCTGTAAACATTATTTGGATGAATATTATAAAGTTGCAAATTATGTTTATAAACATTTACACTTGTTAATGAAGCATGTTTTGTTAGCAGGGAAATAACTATTGACTAAGATTGAATTAAGTATAGATTTAATATACTTTTTAATGATGTTATTATGAAGTGTTACCCCTCTTTTTATTTATTCTAATATTTCACGTCACCTCTTAAAAACAACAACAACAACACGACAACAAAACGTCAAATTTGCAGGAATTGGCCACCATCAACATTTATAATCTTATATGATTTAATATAATATAGTATAATATAATGTAATTTAACATAATATAATATAATATAATATAATATAATATAATATAATATAGAAGATCCTGTACTAAAGATGAAGAGAAATGAGTACTTACATCTACAGCAGGTGATAAACCATGATGATGAGTAAGTCTGAACATACAGTTTGTTTATTAACCGTCTGTCTGAGCTGGACGCTGCTCTCCTCTCCTGGTCCTCCGGTTCACAGCGACCACAACAACACAGAGGATCACCAGCAGAGCAGGGAGCAGTGAGGACCTCACCGTGTAGAGGGTGAAGTCCATCCCAGAGGCCTCTCTGGACTTCAGAAGAGTTTTGGATGATGACACACACTGTGCATCTGAGCCAAAAACGACACACCAGTACTCTCCTGTGTCTTCCAGTGAGACATTAGAGAGAATCAACAAGCCATCATCGTAAAATGTCTTCAGTCTGCTCTTCAGATCAGAATCATCTGCTAAATCATGTTCAAACAAGCGTCTGCCTTCCGTTTGGTTTGACTTGATGAACCAGAAGTACCCCAAACCCTCTTTCCAACCTCTGCATCTGAAAGTGACATTGTCTCCTTCTGAGAAGAGCCGGACAGCAGGTGGACCAGTTTTGGGGCACACCCACAGGTGATACTGTTGAACATGGTTGTTGATTTCACAAGTGTATAAACCTGAGTGATTTAACTGAAGTGATGAAAGCACCAGTGAGTAGTTGTTTCCCACCTCTGAGACAAAGTTGTTGTAGTTCGTATTATACTTTATCCAAAGTGGAGGCTGGTCGTCAGTGAAATCAGCAGCAGGGCACTGTAACACAGCTGTCTCTCCCACTGTGTGGACGATCGACTCATCTGGTAGTTTTAACTCTACAGGGTGACTGCTGACACACTGCTGTTGGTTCATCACCAGACAGGTGTAATATCTGAACCGTGTTAACGTGAAGTTGTAAATACGAAGTCCTGATGAGGTTTTCACCACTTGGGATCTTCCTTCAACATTGTCCATCACCGATGTCACACTGTCCGCAGAAACTCTAGTCCAAATGTAACTAAAGTCACTCTGGAGCCACTGGATGTCCAGATTGTCAGCCGCTCCCTCACATGGCAGGTCCACTGTTTCTCCAACTCTTACATGAATATCTTTGTATTTATGTATCATACCACAAACAATAACAGTGATGTTTTCCTCATATGTCACGCTGCCCCAACACTTCTCTTGGTACTGGCCGGAGTCTGACTGGATCAGGTTCTGGATCTTGTAAGAAGAAGTATCGTCTCTGCTGACAACTGACAGTCGTTGTTTCAAGTCTTCAGGTACTGAGGAGCTCTCGGACCGGAGGGCAGAGATATTCCACAGGACGAGCTTCTCCTCACCAACAAATCTGGAGATCAGGCAGGAGTTGGCCTCCTTGGGGGGGCTGAAGATGTAAAAGTCTGATTCCTCTCTGACGTCGATACGTTCTTCTGCATGAATGTTGTTGATGAGAGCAAACAGCAGGAAGGAGAGCTCTGCGACTGCAGCCATTCTGCTCTGAGGACGAGCAAACACTGACACCTCTGTCCTGATTATCTCTATATCAACCATCATCAGCAGCTTGTCGTTTGTGGTTGGAGGAACGTGACTTCTTTATCTCATCATCACAGGAAACTTGGACGCATTCGGCTCTGTATCAAGGAATCTAATCAAAAGATCAGACACATGTTGTGAATCGACTTTTAGACACATTAAAAGTGTTAACTTGAGTTTACTGCAAGATTCATGTAAACAGAAATCCCCAAACTGGTGACATGCTGTTACACCACGGCTCCTGAGGATCTTCATTCATGTGCATTATTTCTTGTAACATGTAATCAGACATGTGACACGTGTTAGTTTGCTTTGCTTAATTACTGCATCAATAAAACATAAGAAACACTGAGCTTCATCAGCTGTCAAAAGTCATGTAACATTAGACAACTGTATTTCTTGTAGATATTAAACGGACTAATACTGAGTAAGAAAATGCTAAAATTTTAATTTAGAAATATAATTTATGAAATATAATAAAAATCAATCAAAACAGTAAAATGTTCCAACAAGTATATTTAAAATGATAAAAGCTCTTTTTAACCTGATTATATTTGTCATTTCTAATCAGTTTTTCCATAAAAATGACTGTTTGATCAATAGGTAACACTTTATCATAACCATCATTAATAAATGTCAAATGAATAATTACTTAAACTTTAGTTAATTATTATTTCACTGCTGATAAACACTGAGATGCTTCATGCATCATTTATCAAGTTCATATCATCTAAATAATGTTTACAGATGAAACACGCAGTATTTATTAAACATTTATTAAGTATTATAAACATCAGTTGCAACTCTACAAGAAACAATTTGTCAATGAACTGTTTATAAAGAACTTCATTAGTTGTTAACAGTTAAATAACTAGAAAAATCAGGTGTTAAATCACCTTTAACAAGCTTTATATACACGTCTCATCCTTGAACTATGCTTAAAGATTTTAAGATTTTAATTTTAAGATTTTATTTACTAAAAAAAAAAAAAAAAAAGCCTAAAAGGTTGACTTTAAGTATTTTGAATACATGTAAACTTTAATTCTATTTTACAAGTTCAATGTAAAGTGTCACATTTAATGCAAATGTTTCTTATCATGTTGAATCAATGTGTATAAAGCAATTAACTTTAAATTACATTAATGCACAATTGAGGGGAAGCTACTTTCTACTCACAGCTTGAATCCAGATTTACGTCTGTATTCATACAGATCTTTAATGATGGAACAGTTAATGTCATTTCTGAACTTTAGGAAGATATTTGATGTTCTTATCCCGGCTGCCATCAGAGTGAGAGAGCGCATGTGACAACTTGACTTTAAAGCAGCTTCTCAGATTCGTATCAACACTTTCAACATGTTGAACGGAAAACACAAACCTAATCTGTGTTCGTATTTTATACACAGGATTGCAGATAAATTAAGAAAAACAACATTGAGATTATAGAGTTCTGTAGAAGTGAACATTTCCGGGCAACTAGAATCAAGATAGAGACATTTCGCTGAACTGTCTCATGAAGTTGATATACAGTGGAGTTTTATAAGGCCAGAAAAAAACATTCAAAACCTTCAGACATTAAACGTTTCAAGTTTTTTTATGGAACTTAACATCAGTGCTTTTTAAGACTTCTCATGAGCAGCAGATACCCTGATATCAGTGTGCATCAGCAGAGGGTCCAGCCAGTAGACCAGGCAGGAAGGAGTGTCCACTGCACAAGTATACAGTCAGATTCACGTGTCATTTATTTTGAGTTTATATACCACAATTTAAGCTAAAAAAAAATACTGAGGACACGACCTCGGTGTCCTCAATGGTAGTTACGGCCTTGATCACACGCAGCAAAGGTGATTCCTTTATTGTGACATTTGGATGTTTTGGTTCTGTCCAGAATCAGATGCAGCAGCTGATCTGGAGACGAGAGCTGTGGGAGCAGAACTGTACAGAACTACAACTGATTAACATGCAGTTTTCTCATTTTACCATCTTCACTGAATCACTTTCTGTCACCAGATTAAGCTGTATTGTGTCGCGTTCCCCTGACACCTGTGTAGTGTGTGTGTAGTGTGTGTGTGTGTGTGTGTGTGTGTGTGAAGCATAGAGGACGAGGATTCATGGAGAGTTTGTAATTTCAGGCTTTCACGAGTGTGAAGCTCGTCACAGTGTGAGTTTCACTGTGTGTGTGTGAAGCTGCAGCGATGGAGTGTTTACATGTCTTCTTTAAATCAAACACACACACACACACACACACACACAGTACATATCTATAGTATAACCACTTTCACTTCTACATATTCACCCTCTCACACTCGCAGAGAAAGACTTTCTGTGCAGCACACACACTCTCACTCACAGTGGGCTGCCATCTGTTCTCACCAGTCAAGCTGTCTTGGCGGCCCCTCAGGCCTGGGACACAATCAATGACTCTCCCTCTCTCTCTCTCACACACACACACACACACACACACACTTACAGAAGGCACACACCCACCGTGCGCTGGCCAACAGACTTCGAGGTCGTAATCACTGGCACTGAACTAATCAAGTTACTACTCCAGAAAAGTGGAAAACATCCGTGAGCATCCTTCAACAGTTTAAAATGTGTCATCTGAGCTTCTGAGAAGATGTTGTGTCTCAGAGAGTGTCGCACATTTATTTTGCAGTGTTTGTGCAACGTGTTGATAAATGGATGATAGATGAACTGTTTAACATTTTGTGAGGAGAACGTGTGACGAGCTGGACGAGTGTCCTGGTTACTAGTTATCACTACCAGTTACTGGTCTTTGTTCACCATGAAATTTGCAAATATTGAAAGCAGGGACCATTCACAAACACTTCCTGCCTCCCTGGAACTGAGAGACATTTTTGTGGGTCTGTTGCACCGTCATGTCACAGCTTTGCATGTTCTTTGCATGCTGCCTGTGTGGTTATCTTGCAGAAGTTCCGGGTTCCTGCAGCAGAGTTTCAAAGTTTGACACAGTCGCCCCCCTCAGAAAAAATTCTGTGATTCTTTTAAATGATAGTGTTGAATCTAAAGGCCTCCACACACCGCCCAAGGCCTCCCGTCTGATCCGTTCAGCAGTAGCGTATACGTTCTGCGCCTGCGCGAGATGCAATAAGTCTCCTAAACATCGGGTGGCGCTAGTCTCGTGCCAGTCACCCAAAACATAAAAACAGGAAATGACAGAACGGAGTGCGGACCGTAGCTTATCAGAACAAAGCACACACAGTGTTAGCTCGGCATTACTTGCGTGATGTCGTATTACGGTGGTCTCTCTTCCACCAGGGCAGCCAGCTGCTCCTCAAAGTCCTCGGTCCACACAGCCATGGCTTCCAAACATACGTTGGTTTATCCCCAAAATAACGAACGGTGAAGTGTTGTTTGTAACTCTGTGCCGTCTCTGTTTATGTGGTTTGTTTACCATCGTCACTTCCGCCGCCCCTCCCACACGCCGCGCTGATTCGCTGGCACACCGCCAATCAGAATGGTCGCTGAACAGCTAGCTAACAACCAATCAGAGTATCCGACGGCTTCCTAACCTCAGACGGCCAACTTCGCATGTTCAGTCGGATCAGACGCAGCTGAACACACCGAACAGAGCAGCTCCCGAACTCGTCCGACTCTCTCCGAACGCTTCAGACGTCCGACGTTTTAGCCGCTGTGTGTCGGCCTTAACTTTGCCACAGAGTGTTTCACTCTTTCTGCCGTCTAAAAGCTCTCACAGTGTTTGCTCTGGTGAAAGTTCTCCTCATGTTTGGCCCCGAATCAACGTTAGACAACTTCCTCATGAGATTTATGAGCTAGAATTTCTGTTCCACCACAATTATTTGTGAAACATTTGATTTATTAAACAGATAAAACCACATGAGACACAAAACATTAACCGTCGGCTTGTTTTCAGGCTCCGTTTCCTTCTGTCAGAACAAAACACTGCAGAGATTTTAGAATAATTGTTTGAAGGACGGCTGCGTTACTCTGTTTAAAGTCCTTCACAATGACTGTAATCTCAGGCAACACCCAGCTCTGTCTGCAGGTTAAATGACCTTTATTTAAATCTTTTGAGGAAGTATGGTGACTTTACTTTTCCGACATTAGTCTCCGACGTTCAAACACGTGCACACTGACGGCTGTAGTGATCTATAACTGCAGCGTGGTGTCCTGTGATTAACAGCTTTAATAAAAGAGACATGTAAGTCAGGCAATTAAAGGCAGAGATCCAACAAAACGCTCGCTGCTCCGTCTTGTTTTTTTGTTACAGGAACAAAACGCAGACAGAAAAGGAGGCTGAGCGCCGATTCATCATCTACAGAACGAGTCCCTGTCACAGAGCAAAGCACAGAGGAGGCTTTGACAGCCACACATGCAGAGTCAACCCAAGTGTGTGTGTGTGTGTGTGTGTGTGTGTGTGAGAGAGTGTGTAAGTGTGTGTGTAATCAAAGAGTAAGCCTGAGTGGTTTTGATGTTTTTGTCATATAGAGGAGAGTCCCACGCTCTGTATGACACTCTGCATGAACCCTGGGCTTAACACACACACACACACACACACACACACACACACACACACACACACACCCTCTTACAGGCGAAGTAATGCACGCACAAGCTGAAAGTGCCAGCAGCACATTGAGCCTGAATGGCGAACAGAGTGTTTTGAAGTGTGTTTTTTGTGTTCATGGAAACTCCTGTTGACGACGACAAAAGGCTGCAGAGATGTGACACACGTGATTGATTAGCTGGGCGGATTCCCACACATCAAAAACCGCTGCAGTGAGAAAGGGTTTAATGTACTGTCTCCTTCACACGAGAAATCATTATTCGTTATTTTTTATATTTTGGCATTTATATCTATAATTCTGTTTGCTGAGGAGATGAAGACAGGAGGAGAAGGAAACAGAAAGTCAGAGCAGAATCGTGTTTGTTGTGTGTTGATGAAGACATGAACAGCTGTTCAGATGTCAGATCAAAAATGTTGTGCCACGGCAAATACGCTGTGCTCAGAGAGTACAAGAGTCTCTGCCTTTCAAAAAATATAGACACTTTCTGATTTGGCCTGGACTCTGTGCAGACCTGTGTTTCTGTTTTTTGGGAAGTGCCATCATTGATTCAGGGCTGCCATTCCCAGCGACTAACGGCTCTCACCAGCTCCTTTCACACAGCTTGTTCAAACCAGAAACGCTGCTCCTCTATCCTGAGACCTGAGGAGGGTCGCTGTTGTTCAGCCTCTGAGCCGGCAGCAAAGAGACGAATCGTTGCTGTGTGAAAAGAGCGAGCTGACGGGACAGAGGTGTGATGTTCTGACAACCAGAAATGTCTTCAAACTGAGGAGCGAGACGACGTCCAGGAGCTCCTCAGCCTCCGAGCAGAGGATGAGATCAGCTGACGCGTACGTACGTTATCCTGCATGTCACACTGCCGTTGTGTAACACATCACACCTCTTGCTCCCAGAATGCAGCCATGCTATCTAAAATCACACTCTGAGGGCGGCATTATGCATAATTGTCTTTGTTGCAGCAGTATTGCATAATCTCACAACCAAGCTGGGGATCTCCAGCACCAGGAATAAAACCCAGATCGATGGGTAGATTATAATGAAATAGAGTTTTTTGGCCCAACAGCTCTTAAAGATACACACCAGAATAGTTTTATCAATAGCCGTCTTCAGTGACGGTTCGATTTTCTACAAGAATGAGGGAGAAAACAAAGAGGAGAGACAGAAGGAGGGGAGATTAACCTGGTGCCACCGGGGGCAGAAGACGTGATGGAGGTCGAATCCCCAGTAAAGAGGAAATAATGAGGCTCATTTAATCGCCGGCTTAATGTGTCTCCTGATATGTACAGAGGTGAACTGAGTAGATACACATTTAAATCCTGTCTGTGATCGCGACACGGTGTCCAATCAAACCAGCTGACACAGGATGACTGATCGATGATGATGGTGGATCTTCTGAGCTCCAGAACCAGCACCAGCGTCCAGTGCTGCTGTGCACTGAAGAGATAACTAACATATCAACACACTGATCGTTCTAGCTGAGTTATATTTTTGATACGGTGCGTCTTCAGACGGAGGTTAGTAGAGATTATAACTGTTTGAATATGTGAGAGAAAAGTGAGAGAAGAGCAGGTGAGACGGCCTCAGAGTCTCAGCTGGTTGTTGTTAATTCTGTTGTCACAGTTGGCGAACACACTAACAATCATACAGTCAGCATCAACACGAGCATTTATTGTCCTCAGCACAGAGAAACTGACAAGAACTTACATTTTCTCACATTTCATCTTCTCAATCTTCTCAGATTAACAACATTTTATTTAAAGGATTGTTGCATGAGAGGAAACTAGCTCGCTTTAGCTAACTGGATAGAAATCTACATCTGGGACGACGTGCGTGTCGGGTTTATATGCGTCAGACTGGATAGCCGCCATTCTGTTAGCTGACGTTTCTGACGCTGGTTTGTTCCGTCATCATCATCGTATCCTCACTGGGAGTGTTCAGCAGTGGCGGGTCAAGCCTGCCTGGTGTTTTTGAATCGCTCGGATTGTGTTTATTTCATAATTTTTCTTTAGTTTTTGTGCTTTTTACTATCAGACTTAGTGAATTTATTGTGTTCTGGTATTTAAGATTCAGGCAATAAAAGATACTGATGGTCTGGATTCAATAAATCCGTCGGCACTCAGTTTTGGTTTCACACAGACGGGAGAGCTGATCACCAAATATAAAAATCATCTGTTTGACGTTACAAGTGTAAACACAGAACACACAATGTGAGAGTGTGAGAACAGAATGACCATTACTCTGAGCTTCTGGGCTGGACTTCAGCTTAATTGCTTGATTGCCTGGTTAGATGTCATTGATCTTTATTGTTTTGTTTTGATTCCGGCTATTTTTCGGTAAAAAACTGTAAAGAGAATAAATTAAGTTAGAGAGTTTTTTCCAGCCCTCACTGGAAGAGAGGTGTTCCTGTAAACTGAAGTCAGTATTGTCATTATTAAAGGCATTAAAAGTGTCAATTGTCTGATGCAACTTAGTCTAACAAGCAGGAAACAAAATAACCGATATAAAACCACGTTTCAGGGACAAATCACCAGTTTAACTGGTCGTCAGTTTTCACGTGTTGAAGTGAAACCCTGCATGTGTCTGAAGCTTTCACTGATGACGATCGCTGTTTCCTTCACTGTCTCCTTTTCTCTCCCAGCCTCCCTCCGTAACGTTCATGACGACTCCTATCTTATAAATCCTCTCTGCCCTTCATGTCATCCTCCCTTCCCTCCCCACCTCTCATCCCTCCCATTGTCCGCCTGCTCCTCCGTCACGTATCTTATCCTCCTTCTCTCTCTCCTCCATCTCACTGCTCGTTCTCTCCTTCAGCGGTGCTCTTTGTGTTTTCTATAATCCTCTCTGTGGCGCTTTAATCTCCACGTTTAAGAGGCAAGTGGCTGTAGGCCGTGTGATGGCCCTCGGATAACTCCTCCCTCCAGTGTGTGTGTGTGTGTGTGTGAAGAGATGCTCAGTCCTGAACACTCCTTTCTCACCATGGGATGGTTTTGCTTCCGGTAATAAATCTGAATTACGTCTTGTCAGTTGACTCGTCGGTGTCGAGGTCAGGACGTCTCTCGCCTTCATCCCTCCGTTTTCTGATTTCTGATTCTGACCTCCGACTTCTATCTTTCTCTTTCCTTCCATCTGACTGTACTCTCTCTCTCTCTCTCTCTCTCTCTCTCTCTCTCTCTCTCTCTCTCTCTCGAAGGTCGAGGCCAAGAGTACAGTGTTTCCGCTGAAGGCATCCAGAGCTTTATAGTCATCATAAACTCAAGGAGGCGTACAGACGAACCTCTCTCTCCTTGTGTGTGTCTGTCAAAATTCAAAAGAAAAGATGAAATCTGTCCTGAAAAATAGAAGGTATTTAATTACTCTTCAACAAGACCAGAGGTGAGAGCAGCTGTTGTACTTAAAGGCTGACTCTTAGTGCTGTATCGAAGGCAGCCGGACTTGTTTCAGTGTCCTGAAGACGTTTCTTCTTCAGTTCGAACTAACTGGAGGCTTGTAAACTCTGTGTGGGAGTCTCCTTACAGAGTCCTTATTATATATCCATATTATTATAATGACCATCACCTGGATGACTGAGAACCTTCATCAACATATTAAAGGTTAACTGCACTAATTTTACACATTAAAGTGTGTTTACAGGAAGAAATCTCCAATTTCCAAACAACATATATCCTTTAATGGAACTTCAGTGTTGTGAGCTGATATTATTTCTTATTTCCACGGTAACAGAAAAGATGAACCTACAAGTTGTTGTACTCAGATTCAGATAGTTTGAAGGCCGTCACCTACTAAGAATTGATAAACTATCATAATGATCGATGGGTGTCAAAGTTTATCATCAGAAACAAGTAGAAGTTGTTCTTCGACAGGGTTTGTGTTTGTTTTCTGACCATCTGCTCTCGACGAGGCCGACCCCTCACTCTGTCCTTCTTCCTGGACCTCATTACTCGCTCTGTCCACACACACACACACACACACACACACACTCTCAGTCCAGGCTGGGTTTCTGGACCTCATTAGTTTTCCAATTAGCTGCTGTCATCTGTCGACCTCGGTTACTTGGGGCAACTATGACACCACAGCCAATTCTCTGCACTGATTCGTCTCACTGGGAGCAGATGGACTTCCTGTTTTCTTTCCAGGGGAAAGTCAAGACGATTCCTCACTCTGAAAGTTTGAATCTTTTGGCATTTTAACATGTTACTGCAGCACCACACGGCCGATCCACTGTATACTTGTTCTGTGGCTGTTGGGGCTTTTTGAAAAGATCGGCAGCGTGTCTCAGGTTCAAGTTCAGGTTATCGTATTTTTACCTGCAGGTAGTTTTGGTTTGGACTAAAATACGAGTCATCCATCTTGACACAGATTTTACAACAGCGCTGACATTAGACCCATGTCTCCACTAAAGAAAAATAAATAAAACACTGTACGACTGCGTTTAAAGGTGAATCGATCGCTCTTATATCTGTTGAGAGGAAGCGGTCAAAGGTTTTACTCATCTTCTACCTGCAGAGAGCAGATCGCTGCGAGTGCCTCCCACTGATCGAGTGTAGTTTAAAGTGCTAAATGTGTCAAACTGAAATATAACACTAGATTTAGATTTTACTCCACTTTAAGTTGAGGAGGAGAAACTGAAATCTGCTGACCACAGTTTACTTTAGTTCAGCCTGAGCTGAGGCTTCTGGGAACTTTCCCTCATTAAAACGCAGTTTATAAGGTGTTTCATGAGAAACATACAAACAACAAGATGGTCAGCGTCACGATGAAACATGTTGTGAAGGGCGTGTTTGTGTTGGTTCACATTCTCACGCCTGTGTTACTGTGTGAACACCAGAAGTCTTGTGGTTTCATTAAAACGACATCAACATTAAATCAGATTCTGAGGTGTGGCCAACTGTCACAACACACGCAGACACAAAACACACACATATAATGATGTTCGTGCGACAAACTCACCCTGGTTTTTCATTTTTCTCACTGTGAATCACTGTCAGTCGTCACAAACATGTTTTACAATATATAATCTGCACTGTAGTTAAAGTGTAGTTCACACCTTTACACCTCGAGTCACCCTGTATTAGTATTTCTGTTTCCATGATGTTTTCCTCAACCTAACCAGAGCAGAAGCACAGTGTTGTGACGAGAGAGAAACATCAGGTGACCTTCGTTGATCGGCGGTTTTGCAGAAACTTACATTTATTCTGGTGTTTGGGTTATACTTCAGTAGTTTATGTATTTTACTCTTATGTCTTATTATCTTTACATGCTTAAAAGTCTGTATCTATTCTGTGTTTCTGTTCTGAACCCAATTTCCCGAACAGGAAGTGTTTCTGTTCTCATATAAACATTCATCAGTCATCAAACTGCAAACACGTAGTAAATAAACTACAGAAACAGGTCCGACAGGATCTGAACTGTTACTGAGTCATTAGATTTATCATCTGTCTATCTAACACCTCCCTCACAAATAAACCTTTTCATGTCAAACAACACACATTTAGTTTATAATCAGTGTGATTCAGAGCTCAACCGTCGGCTTCACACATGTGTGTCATCAAAGTTACATAACGCCACCCGGCTCCAGAGGAGGCAGCGCTGCCACATGGAGTCCGGAGTTAGTCTGAACTAAACCAAACGATCTGAGACTTTCAGGCTGCAGCTGGTTACACCTGTGTTCAGAGTGACTAACATTCAGGGTTTTCTGTCGTGTGGCAGAGTTGACAGAGTCTAAAACAAGTTGTTCTCCAGCCACATAAAGCATTTAACTTATCTGAACTTCTGCAGTTTGACCTCGTTTAAGGAAACACAGCAGCTGAAACTGAACATCTTGACGTGACGTGTTTCTGTCAGTGCAGCCGTCTTCTGTCCTTTAAAGCGGTCAGGGCAAAGTGTTTTTAATGACATCAAATGTTGCACGAGTGGTGTTTTGTCGTGCACATGTGGGCGACGAGTTCAGAGCCTTCTTCTCTCTGTGCATCGGATCAGCTGCTCGATGATCGGAGGGACGACGGAGAGCAGATCTGAGCCATAACAGAAGTTAACAGCATGAAGTGACATGACAGCTCTCGCTCGCTGCTCTCCACCCCGGGGCGCCGCCATCTGCCCCGCCGCCACTTCACCAGCCACACACACACACACACACACACACATAGATTATGTATGTACTGTATGTACGCTCTTTCTAGCATTTATGAGTCAGTCCATCCTCTCTAATATCCCTTTAAGTGTTTTTAATCTAATATTGCATGTTGTGTTATCAGATAAACTCGAGTGCTGTTTTGTTTTTAATTTTTGTTCCCTCGTCGTCTTTCTGCTCCGTCTCTAATCACAGAAGTGTGTGTGTTTCACATTACTCAATACTTTTTCTCTATCAGCACAAAACAGACCTAATTATGGTGCTGTGTGTGTGTGTGTGTGTGTGTGTGTGTGTGTGTGTGTGTGTGTGTGTGTGTGTGTGTGTGTTAACGTCGTTGATGGAGAGTCATGAAAGTTTAGCAAAAAGGCAAAAACAACAAAATACACTGTTGGTGTTGTTCTGCTGGTTACGGGTCATCACGTAACACAGTGTGCAGCTCGCCAGAGTCCAGTTTAGTGGGATTCAGAAATCATTCCCATGATTCTGTGGAGATAAAAGTCAAAGTGTGGTGCAGGTTGGGGTTAGAAACACACGACTGTGGCTTGTTGTCTTGAACTGCATCAGTAAGTTAACGTGCACAACGTATTTTAAAGTATGTCGCCTTCATAACGTCATCTCTTTCTAAACCTAATCGACCTGGTCTGACTGTGACCTTTACATGTTTGCTTTGCTTTCAGTTTGTGAGTTTGTGTGTCCGTCACCGTGGCAACAGGTGGTCCTGGAGACGTCCATTGTAGCAGGAAGCACAGAAGCTGTTCTGAATACCTGTCAGGTGTTTATTGCCGTTTTTCCACCGACAGTACCAGCTCGCCTCGGCTCAGCGTGGCTCTACTTGGTTTGGTTTCAGACGCGTTGCGTTTCCATCTAGAATTAGTATCTCTTCAACGTGGGCGGGTCGTCATCAACGTGGGCGGGTCGTCATCAACGTGGGCGGGTCGTCATCAACGTGGGCGGGTCGTCATCAACGTGGGCGGGTCGTCATCAGTGACGTACTTATCCACGCGACACATAAACAGGGCTAGCTGTGGGCTACGCAAAACACGTCCACCTTTTCATTTCCTGTCGCACCATCAAGCTCGTTCTGGATGCGTCTTCAGCGACAACACTCAGGAGCGTCTCCACCTCTGCCACGGTCCACGCCGTGTTCCTGCGCGTTGTTCCTTCCATCTAATCGCTACGTTGACTGAACGCAGATGCTAGTTTTTAAAGGTAGCGGGTGTCAGGCTCGGACGTCGCGCTCGTCACGAGTCATCAAGTGGCGTCGCTCTCTGTCCAATCAGTGGCCGGCTGCCAGCTTACGTCACACAGAAGTATCAGCTCAGCTCGGTTGGAACTTATACGGAGGTGATACTAAAAAAGCACCACTTTAGCAAGTACCAGGTACCAGATTTCAGTAATGGGAACGCAAAAAGGTCGAGCTAAGTCGAGGCGAGGCGAGCTGGTACTGTCGGTGGAAAAACGGCATATGTCTGTCTGTCTGTGAACATAACTTGTAGACATAATGGTGTCACAGCTGTGCGAGATGCAGTCATGAATCTTCACAGGTGTAGGTGAGATCAAAATGAAGGTCGAGTTCAAAGATGCTTTCTGTTTTGCTGCTGATCATCTTGTGTGGCCTCTTCCAGGTCACCATGATGGAGAGGAGGTCATGTGACTGCGGCACCACTCGGTTGATCGAGAGCTTTTCTACCTGGAGGTTATTACCAGAAGTTTTATGTTCTGAATGCCAACAAAGTCATTTTTTCACCTTTTTGAGGACTTGAATATGAATTATGCTCCTCTCTGCTGCCACAAACATATAACCCGTAATAGAAAGTTGATTCTTGAAGGATTTAAAAAAGCAACAACAGCTCGAGGAAGGCTCCACTTTTCTTTTCCCCCAAATGGTTTTCTTTGACATCAAACGAAGTCTCGTCTTGCAGCGTTGACTCAGCAGGCGGTGGGTTAGTGTCACTTCAGACGTCCACCTTTGAAGTTAGATGATGCGTTACATAACTGCTGCTCCAGCTCGTATAAGTATATTTACTCCGTTAACAGTCAGGCTGTTGTCACTATCTGGAGGGGTATTTATACCCAAATGACACAAATCCCCTCGTTTATCTGCACCGCAGTGTTACTACATATTTATCTTACATCTTTTGTCTGCTGTGTGTTTTTGCGTCCTGTCGACACCAAATCCTCCGGGATTTGTAGATGCAAATGAGGAAGCTGGTGAAACTAAGACATGCATCAGTGTCACCGAGCTCCTGTTTTGGCCTGATTCAGGTTGTGTTCACTCACTTTGGGAAAAGGTCAGGCTTGCTTTTCTTGCCCGGTGGAGGAAAAAGGAAAGAGGAGAAGGTTTACCTTTGAAGTGAGCTGATGGATCGCAGAGCTGCTGTCGAGGCTCCGCTGAGAGACGAACCCACGAATCCGACTCCGACTTCATTTGCAATATTTTTACTAGATTAGTTTGCATGTGTCGTCTATTTGCATGTGTTCCCTCTGGACGTTTTGTCAGTTGGGAAATTTGACCACACAACATATCTGCTGGAGTCTGGGAAAGGGAAATAAACTCAACATGTCAGAGTTTTCCCTCCTGCAACTCAGCACAGAGATAAACACAGATGGTTTATACGAACATGCCACCACCTTCAATAGAGAATGATGAGTTTCAGATCTTGAAAATGCCTCTCCTCCGTCTTCCTCGTGCTTATCAGAGCTGTTTTCATCCATTTCACAGCCGTCTGGGTTTATTTTCTACGAGCTGTGGCAGCTTGAAGGCCGTTAATAATTCTTATTTGCCAGGAGAAATACCTCACCGCTGATTACTGGTATGATGATCGAGTAGGCTTCAGGCAAACATCCTCCGAGAGTGAAGAGGAATGTGATCCTCTTATCTTGTCAAGTTTGAACCGCGGCTTCCTCTCACCACACAGTACATCACACTCTGCCTATCTGGCACTTTCCCAATGCTGCTTGTGGTTACACAGTTTTGTTTTTCTGGGATAAAACATGATTTCTTGTGGTTGAGAGCTCCAGTACCTGAAACTTCCCTTCATAACGAGGACAAATATTCACGTTCACTCAGACTCACCTCTGGCCTCGCTGGAATTTGTATTCTTACTTGTTTCTGTGTGTTTCCTGCTTCTTACTTGTGCTTAAGTGGTGGTTTGCTTGCACGAAATGTTGCATAACTGTAGTTTCTACTTTTGTTCCCCGTCTTTCATTTTCCCAGCATCCGTCTGTTTATCTTAGCATTTCTCTCTGCATGATTTACCTGTTTTTCAGTCACTTTTAAAGTTTATTCGGCCTTTTCTTACAGTTTTTGGTTGGTGTCTTATAGTATTTGACGACCTGCGACTGAGACTCAACAATCATCAGTCTTTCTCCAGAAATATTCAAAAGTTACATGGTGTTGCTTTAAGTGTAGTTAGAGCAGTATACATCCGTTTTTACATCACGATAGGATTAAAAACTGCTTGATTTGTGAACTCTACAAGAAATTATAAAGTTATCATCATCACCTTTGTCAATCACGAGTCTCGTACCACATCCTTTTATTCCGTCATTTGTTTACAGTCTCTGCCTGTGATCGTTGCATACTGTACAATACGTACAAATACACCATTTCTTACATGATACGAATGCAAGAATTTGAATGTGTCGTTTTTGAAATAAAGCAAACTCATGTTTTCTAGTTAGCAGGTATGTTATTTTGCCCTCATCCCCGTCATGCATTTCAAGTTTCACCTAGTAGAAAAATCACATTTTCAATTTTCTTTGCTTCTTTTCTTGCTATTGCTCTTTGTCTGTCTATTTAATCCTTGTGTTGAATGTCAAAGGAAGTGATTAATAAAAAAAATAGGGCTGCAGGGATTTAATTCCTTTATCAATCAATCTTGCTGATTAGTCATAGCAGAGGCACAGGTAGATCTTTCTGCATTGCTGGTGGTGGCGATACAGTAGTTTCCTGGTAAACACATAGACCTCTTTGGCTCGCAGCTGTAAGTCTGGGCAAGACAGAGTGGACAGGCCGGATGTCCACACGTAAGGCTGCTTCTTCCTACTCACCTTGGACGCAGGACTTTCGGCGAGGCTGCTCATGGATGGGCAGCCCATCATCTCTCTGTAGCCCAGAGAGCACAAAGCTCCAGAGGAGAAGAAGCACCAGCCGGCAGGTCAGGACGGACTGCAACAGCCGAATAGGTCAGTGTGTTTACTGGGGAAACTACATGTCACGATCCCTCGTATGAGCACTTTGACTTGTGACAGCTTTAGTTTACTTCTTTCATCCAACCAACAGTCCAGATCTCAAAGACTCTTCATTTACTGAAATGAAAGACAAGGAAATGCAGCGAATCCTGAAATTTAAGAAGCTGGAACCAGCAAATGATTGACTTTTTTGCTGATAAAATAACCGAAACAATTTATTGATTATCACAATAATTGGCAATTGGTTTTCTTTTGAATGACTAGTTGATTAATCAGCTAATAGTTGTAGTTTGTTGTGGCTTTGTTTGGAAAGGGAGATGTTCCACTTGGGCCCAGAAACCTGATCTGAACCGATCTGGGCCCGAAGTTAATCTAACAGACACCAATAGATACACAGAGGTGTTAAGTAATTAAGGTCCAGATGCTTTGAACATGGACAGTCTGATTCCAAGAGTTTGTTCAAAGGTTTTCTGTGGTCACTCAGAAACCCAGACTGACTGCTGACTATTGTCTCCAGCTTTAATATCGCCGCTGTCTAATCTAAAAGACACAAAGGACGCCAGCTTCAATGCTTCAACCATTCACCCAAACTGGACACAACGGGCTGAGACACTACTTTAATGGATTCTCTGTGTCTTTTGATTAGTTCACACTCTCACCATATTGACGTGTACAAATAATCAGCACTATAAAGAAAACCCTCGCACAGGTAGATCTGTCCACATGACGGACCATCAAGCTCTCAGCCTCCTGGCTTTTATCTTAATAAACCGGACCTGACAGCAGTGAAACAGTCGGTCTTTGTTTCTGAGTTAAAGACCAGACCTGAGAAACCAGACAAATAGATGACTTTGGCTTCCTTCATTAAAAGAATAAAGGATTTTAGATTATTCCTAAAATGTAAAAACAAGTATTGATGAAAGATGAACTGCAGGTCAGGTACTGTACTGAAAACTTTCCATCAGCCCTGTGTCGAATGCACTGATCTGGTTTCTCTCTGAGCACAAATCATTTTTACCAGGTGGACAAACAACTGGTCCGAACACTCGCTGCCCCGCAGGCAGAACAAACCACACAAACAAATAAAGACAGGATACGCCACAAAATATGAGCAAAACAAGGACATTAAATCCCACATGAGGAAATGCACGCCACGAGCAGCCTTCAGCGCTGGAATGTGACCAGGTACGTTTATACTCAAGGAAAAATTTGAGCCACTTGTACTTTACTGTATTTAGATATTTATGGCAAATAATGTACTTTTTACTCCACTACATTTGTCTGACAGCTTTATTTACTAGTTGCATTTCAGATTAGAATATGTTATACTGTTCCCGTCCAGTGAAAACCACTGTTTCTGGTGTTGTACATGTTTGTTGATGTTTTAATTCGTCTGTTTGAGTTGACACCATTAGGACAGAGGAACAGGGTGCCACCTCTGCAGACCTCCTGTTCCCAGATATCCTTTATACCTTACAGTATACTGTAGGTGACTTTCAAGGAACATTCAGGACGTTCTGGGAACGTTTACGGGACCAGTGAAGACGTCTCTTCACTGTGTTCCAGCAACATCCGCAGCTAGAAATTGTACGTTTTCAAAATGTTCTGGTGATGCTCCTGATGGTGTTTAAGGATGTCGTCTTGTAACGTTCCCATAATGTCCTCAGATGGGAACGTCCTCCTGAAGTCATGTAGAGAACTTTGAACTTGAACTAACCAAAAGAGAACGTTTTACGAACGTCCACTCCTACGTAGCCTCTTTGAATTTCAATTTAAAAAACCACGTACCTCCACATTTTGTGATTTTTATATTTTTTAATAAAGGATGAAGTCTTTATGTGTTAAGATAAGATAAATAAACTGTTACATGAATAATCCCTTTTGGATCAGCTGGAAAATTAGTCATCACAAAGTTGAAAACAGGGTTTTCGATGAGGATCATATAGAATATGATGCACTGCTGCAGATTTAACTACCCAACAGTGTATAAAGTAGTAAATTACCTCAACTTTAAACAGTTGAATACTACGACAGAGTATTAGGGCCATACTAAGAGGGAAAAAAAGAAAATTTTGGAAATTACGAGAATAAAGTCGTAATGTTACGAGAATAAAGTCGTAATGTTACGAGAATAAAGTCGTAATAATACGAGAATAATGTAATAATAATACAAAGGGAAAAATGAAAAATTTTAATGAGAAAAAAGCTTCGATAGAGTTAAGATCCTGATACTGATAATAATTTGATGCTGATCTGCCAAAAGATTCAGTATTTCCTTATTTGTGAAACCGATACCAAAGTATAACTTCACAAGATGCTCAACATTCCTCATTCTAAGGCAGGAAGACTGCTCTTTCTTGTAAGAGTTCTCATTAAAATTACTACTTTATTCCCGTAATATTTTGACTTTAATCTCGTAATATTTTGACTTTATTCTCGTAATATTTTGACTTTTTTCTCATAATGTTACGACTTTATTCTCCTTATTTTCCCCTCTAAAATTTTTTTTTTTCTCTTAGTCTGGCCCTTATACTCCGTCGTAGAATACAACAAACACACTCACGCAGCATATTAATCCCAGAAACATCAGATTCAATAGTGAAACACTGATGGGGAACATTTTACTGCAGGAGTTTTTACCTGTAATGAAGTATTTTCACAGTGTGGCATCAGTACTGTAACTTGAGTACACACTTCTTTCATCACTGCCAGATTTTGGTGGTCTTTGTTGATCTCCACTGTTGATTGTTGTTGACACGTCTTCACATTTTTAAAGGAGAGACAAACCTGAGTAACAGGAACTTGAAGGGGCTGTGAACGTCTGAAGAGATTAAGAGCGATCAGAAACAACACAGAAGAAAACGATAGCAGTGTGAAGCCGTAGAGGAATATCGCGGTGATGCCAAGAGTCCCTGAGGGGAGACGGAGGGGGATACGGGGTACGAGAGAGGACGGGATCAGCAGAGTGCACGTGAGACTGCGTGGGGTGCTCAGAGATGATGAACACGCTCGCAGGCAATAATCTATAAGCTGCGTGTGCAGGCAGGGAAGTGAACCGCGTGAGCATGTGAGCCTGACGACCGTGCACGCAAAGCCGAGTCCTCCCGGGACGGAGCTGATGAATGTGGATGCACGTGAGGTGGACTGTGTGTGTGTGTGTGTGTGTGTGTGTGTGTGTGTGTGTGTGTGTGTGTGTGTGTGTGTGTGTGTGTGTGTGTGAAGGAAAGGAGAAGATATGAGAAAGGAAGAAAAGGAAATTAGAGTCCCTCTTTACTTCCTGCGGGAATGAAATGGGAAAGATTACGGCTCACAACGCGGGCGTATTTTTAAACCATTATCTGGAGATTACGAGCTTTATTTAGAGGTAATCCATCAGGAGGAAACACAAAGGTTTCCACTGTTAAATATGTTCATCAGAGATGAGGAGTGTCATGCCAGCACGTATGGTATCTTGACAAGTGTAGCATCTGATTCAAGGTCAGGCTCAACCAATGATTGATCAATACATCGGACTGTGCTTCGATCACGGTCCAACACAGGCGTCTGAGATAATATTCAGATCCTTCCTCCTTCTTTTAAACTAGTCAGAGTGTGCTCCTGCTGAGATCATTAACCAGACAATCAATTTTTCTATTCTCCATAATTACATCTTGATCTCGAGAAAACAAAAGTCGGTTTCTCACAGTAAATGACATCGTTACCCTGAGAACTCTGCCTCTTTTGTCTCTGGGGATAATTAACTCATGATCTCGAGGTAACGGTGTTGGAGGGTTGGACGTGATTTAGAAACACACCTGTAAATAAGGTACCAAAATTCAGACCAAATCCATGAAGTCAAAGGAAGCTCCACATAGACCCGAAGATAAATCCCAAATCACAGTGCACAGCTAAAATTTTCATCTTGGCATTTTATAATTATACAGACGGGCTGATGCTCTTCTGTTCTGAAACAACCCGACAACTTTGATAAGGACTCGGACAACAGAAGCAAACATTTGGTGCTGTAACATTCAGAGTGATGTTCTGGTAAATGAGAAGGTGTATAAAGTAAAAAAAGCTCCAGGCTGTAATCTATGTGTTTGCGTCAGAGACTTGTCCTCTTGCGTAGGAAAAAAAAAACCGCCTCAGGAAATGACAGAGTGGATAATTACCTCCTGAAAGGACGAGTGCTTTTTTTGTGTGTGGAAATTTCTACAAAAGAAGCTCTGACACACAAACTCAAGCGTGACACTACTGACAGTTCAGAGTCGTCGACAAACAAAACTAACTCACTCTACCTCACGACAGACTGTTGGCTGGTGAGACAAGAAAAGTTCTGTGTTTGTCGGTCAAATTGTGATTCTCGCAGGGTTTTTTAGCTGCTAGCGGAGCCGTGTCGCTAACACCGTCGTTCATGGCTCCATCACCAACATTAACACCACAGGAAAACACCTGGAAGAAGGGAAGTTGAAATATAATTATTATAATAGATTAATTATGTGTAATATTGTTCCTGTAATATCTATAATTCTCTCTATAATCGTTATAATATTGACTTTGCTCTTGTTCTGTTTAGATAAACAGAGATCGAGTGTGTCACACACTGTACAGGCCTGCAGACACGCTCGTACAAGGACTCACAAACACACCTGCTGTTATAAAAATGATGAGCACCTTCAGACCTTTTAATAGCATGTTGCTCTCAGAAAATCATAAATGCGATGCAGCACGTTAATGATTTTTCAACCCGCCCTCTCAGATGTTCCTACATGTTCAGGAATCTCCACCTACACGGACAAACAATGCAGTTTTGCAAAGTGAAAATCACGGTAATCACTATCATCATCTCTGTAATGTCACATTTCCTCACCCTGACTGCCGGGTGGAGATTTTCCGCTGCAAAACAAACATTTGAGTTGCCGTGAGAACAACATCTTTCTTCCCCGAAGTCCGACCCACCCGACATACAGCTTCTATATTCAGTATTGTTTTTTATTTTGTGCATAAAGGTTCTTAAGATATGAATACGATGACACATTAGTCAGGTTTTTTACTTTTTTTTACTCTTCGTCAAGGTTTCTCCCAGTGAATTCTGCCAATAACAGAAGTTTGACATATTGTCAACGTTACGCTTGTTGTAATAAACAGAGAAGAAGAAGTGGAGGTCGCACACCTGGAAACAGAACCTCTTCTTCTTCTCAGTGGAAACAGATGATCAGTCAGGTGGATGAATGAAGTCAGAACCGGTCCATCTTCCACTGAGCACATTAACTTAACATTAAAGTTTATGCATCATCGTTTCCAATAATCGGTTTCTGCCCGACCAGACGTAAACACTGAAATGTCTTCACCCTGGAAGGAGTTTCCAAAAGGTCTGTTTTCAATAACCTAAGTGCCATTAAAGTGTGACCGAAAGGCCAAAACACATTTTAAAGAAATATCAGTTTCACCAGCGGAAATTCAGACTGTCACACAAACTTCTCACATTTAAAATAAACAGAAAATAGCACCAGAAGAAAAACCATCACAGTCTGAAATCACACAGGAAGAAACTCGATGTACCGATGTGACAGGAGCAGCAAAGTAGTCCCCTCCTCATCAGAAAGTCCATCCGTGCTGCAGCTCCCTGAGGCGACTCGGGGAAAATCACATCAGGTCCCGTCTGGCTCCGGCAGCAGCCCGTGGTGCCCTTCCACGGGACGGCGGCCCAGGATGGATCGAGCTGTCTCCCCGCTACCTGCCGACTGCTTTCACCTTGTCTTTGTCTCCCCAGAGGCAACGCCGGTGTCAGAGGAATTAGGTAGTGATGCATCTACCGCGCCTTCTGTCGGGCTTCGTGGTGCTCGACACGCTCGGAAAATGTGTCACTGCCGGCCTCTGCCATGTGCTAATCAAGAGGAGGAACGAGTGATGCATCAGATCGTCACATTTAGAGAAAAGTCAACTTTCTCTTGGCTTTTCTCTCACAACTGGTGTACGTAGAAAGCTGGAAGTAGTTTGATTACAGCAGCGTCTGATTATGAAACTGAGAATCTGAGGACACGCTCCCGTTCTGGTTTCACTCTGATCTCTCGACCTCTGTGGGCCGAATCTGGACGTATCTGGTATTTCACATCCCACCCGGCCGTCAAACTCTATCATTTAAGAATTCCCGGCAGGCTTTCTGTCTGGTTTAGTCAGAACCACATGCTCTCGTGGGTTGACTTCCTCAACTTCCTTCCCTCAGTCAATTCCTTTGACTGTCTACATGCAAATACGTTGCTGCGCGGATGATGGCAGAGATACGACGGCGAACGGCTGCACTTCCATGAAACCCACTAAAAGTGACATGAACAGCTATGCGTGCCGAGTGGGCGTGGACCGACTCTGAAGTACGTCAATCGCTTCACAGAGTCGTCGCACGGGGAAAAGAAAAGGAGGCTTTGTTCAACGTCAGATTGTTTTCCGTCCAGCGTGGAGCCACATGAAAGCATCGCAGTGACTCAGATTTAATAGAGACTCACATTCAGTCATCGTAGCAGCAGAAGAAGAAACTGAGTCAACACAGGAGCTGAATCTTTTGTCCTCTTCTTCACATTCTTCCTCCCGTGACTCATGAACAAACATGATTATGAACGTCAGCGGCGGGCAAAAGTTTAGCATTGTTGGCGAAGCCTTCGTGCGTCTAATACGCAACCGTGAATCTCATCCCTTGTTTTTCTACCTCCGTCGCTGCCCACATTCATCTGTATTCAGGGTGACTCACACATGTAAAGATTTCAGCAGAGCAGCGCTGACATCAGACAGCTCGTCCAGTTATCCTCTCGGACTTGTGTTTAATTAATGGGACGTTTGTTGAGCAAAGACGGAGCAATGATGAGGAAAAGAAGAGAAAGAAAAAGTTTGTTTTAAGAAAATCTGACCACTGGAGTGAATTTTTGCAGGATGTGACCTGAAGACAAGTGAGACCGTCGTCCTCTCGTTAACAAAATGACCAACATGCGTCCCTCTCCGTCCTGAGATCACTAATAGATTCACCGCTGTCTTGAGACTTTTTACATTTTGACAGCATTTCTTCTTCTTTTACGACACAAGCAGCTCGCAGACAAATCACTCATGTCCTGTTACTCAGCCAATCGCGGTGATTTGAGATGGATACACACAGATGAGAGACAAAACAAGACACTGTCAGAGAAAATAGAAAGTCAAAACAGAGCTTTTTATTATTAAGAATGGAGTCTTACATCTTATAGTCTTACGTTCTGCCCACAGGCAGCTCAAAATCTGTTTCCAATCTGAAATCTGAACTGAGGGCACAAGAAAAAACAAAAGCCAGAAATTTGGAGACGTTGTATTTAAATATTTGTACCAGGGGTCGACTGATGTGGCTTCTTCAGGGCCGATACTGATTCTGATTATTAGAAATCAAACTGAAAAAAGAAAATTGATATTTGGGACCGATATTCATGTGCAGTGATGGAATGAACCTGGGTTCAGTTTATTCAAGTCCAGATTTGAGGTACTTCTACTGGAGTATTTCCATGTTCTGCTACTTCATGTTTCCTCTCCACTACATTTATTTGACACATTTACTTACTAGTTACTTTGCAGATTCAGAGTATTCAGTGTTTAAAGTCTGTTCATTGTGACGTCTTACCACTCAGATATAGTTGTGGGCGGGACATTGTGTGACAGGATGTTGTATCAGAGCCAAAGTAGTCAAATCACTGATACCATTGATCAGAAACATGCTTAATATCGGCCCCGATGATCGTTCTGCCCCTCATCAGTGCCTCTGAATATCATCTCAGGATAACTCAGGACGTCTCCAGCCCTGTTTGTGGAGACCAGAACAGGTCATTTGAGCCAAAACATGATGTTTTATGTGCCCAAACGTAACCAGAGCATCAGCACAGCACCGTCACGACATGAAGTTGAAAACAGAACCTGAAGAAACATGAAGACGCAACACAGCTGTGGTTTGCAGAATCGTAGCTTGCCAGCGCTTATTCTGACGATCGTGTTGGTTCAAACTGAACTTTGGTTTAACAGCTCGGGTTTCTTTACAGCAGCAGCAGACAGAGCACTGTGGACTTAACTTTGTATTTCCAAAAGTCAATCAGAGAGTGCAGGCGATGGGGCCACAGGTTGGATTCTGTGATCTGAGCCTCTTTAAGTCTCCTGAATGGAAGTCAGTTCTGGAGACGATGCATTTATTTCCCCGAGAAAAAATAAAGTGTGTAGAAGAGAGAGAGAGAAGAGTGTCTCTCCACACACATCCATCTGTGTGTGTGTCTGTGTGTGTCTGTGTGCGACTGCCGTCAGCACTATAAGGCCAGTGGACATCTGCTTGGCCCGTGTTTGCAATCCCAAGTAGCCTGAGCCGAGCGGCGACATAATGAGGGTACAAAGCAGCTGCTCTCTCTCGTGTTGATGTGAGAGTGCATCTTAAAATGTGGACACAAAGCCGTCATTAGGTGTGTTTGTGTGTGTTTAGCAGATCATCGGAACACAAAGCCGCCTTTATAGACAGAAGGAAACCGTCCCATTCCCCGCTGAGAGGGCTGTCTCAGGACAAGAGTCTGTGTGTGCGTGTGTGTGTGTGTGTGTGTGTGTGTGTGTGTGTGTGTCTACACTGACCAGCGTCGGTCATGACAGTGTATGTGTGTGTGTGTGTGGTGGGTGTTTATGATCATAGCATGCATGGTTGTGTGTCTGTATGCTTCAGCACACATTTCTGCATGTATGCATTTGTGTGTGTGTGTGTGTGTGTGTGTGTGTGTGTGTGTGTGTGTGTGTGTGTGTGTCTTAGGACTCGGCGTCTCATTCACAAATAGTTTCCACCGTTGGTCAATAGCAGTTGCTTGGATGCCAGTCGAGTTTGTGTGCCAGTGGACACACACACACACACACACACACTCTCTCTCTCTCTCTCTCTCTCTCACACACACACACACACACACACACACACACTCTCTCTCTCCCTCTCTCACACACACACACACACACACACACACACACGGCTGAAGGTGACTGTTTTATTGCCAAAGCAGAAATCTCAGCACAGCGTGCTGCAGAAGCAAAGTTGCTGAACATGTGTGTGTTTCATGTGTGTGCACGTCTGTCTGTGTATTTGTATAACTATGCAAGATTTCAGTGGTGTGTGTGTTTGTGCGTGTGTGTGTGTGTGTGTGTGTGTGTGTGTGTGTGTGTGTGTGTGTGTGTGTGTGTGTGTGTGTGTGTGTGTGTGTTTGATATTCAAATTCAGCTCCTTGCTCTGGGTCAGAGGGAGGTGAGTGTGTGTGTCTCTTTCGTAACATCCCTCAGCTCCTGCACTTCAGCTCAGACCGACCAACTTTCTTTTGCAGCAATTCATGACCGTTTTAAACTCACACATTCTGCAGAATCTTATCGTTGTTGTCATTGACAGGCAGCGGTTCCCACATATAGACTTTACTCACTCCGCAGGTATATTAACAACATTTAACATAGATTTTTTTGTCGAGAGAACGATGCCAAACTGTCTCTTCACTGGACTCAGAATTCGATTTGATTACATTACGTTTTTCATCATTAATACATGCAGTAAGATAAATCTAAATTCCTTATTTGTTTAGAAAGTAATCAGACGACAGCAGGTCAGGACCGATCAGCTGTTCGCTGTATTCTTACAGGCTGCAGACGACTAACATGGTTAGTTATTATAATGAGGCTCGAGTGACACGCAGCATGTGTCTCATCCAGTTTGTGCAAAGTCATAAAATCCAACATAAGAAGCCACATCAGCCTCATTCCACCCACAATTCAGTGCAAAAGACAACTTTATTGTCCAATCAAGGCTTGAAAATGAATCAACACAGGCTGCAGCAAAGCATGACGTGAAATAGATAAAGACGCGTTTAACATTTTAAACATTTTAAACAAAACATATTGAATATCATCAAAGTTCAGCCTGTAATCTACATGTCTGCAGGGTCGTCCTCCTCCTGTGTGTCCTGCTGTCCTGGCCTGTGTGAACCAGTTCATTCGTGTCAGAGTGTGTTTGTGTGAATGGAAAGGAGGTGAATGAGTGTGTGTGTGTGTGTGTGTGTGTGTGTGTGTGTGTGTGTGTGTGTGTGTGTGTGTGTGTGTGTGTGTGTGTGTGTGTGTGGAAACAGATCCTGTTGTTCCGCCTGTCACTGCAGGTTGTAGCTGCAGCGTTCATTGTGACGCTCCCTCTCTCCTCACCTCCGCCGGCCGTTATTGTGCGTCTGTCTCGCTGAGTCGAGGTCGTGAGCAGATGACGGAGTTAATCACTTGTTGCCGTGTGAGTTGGAAGACTATCGTGTCACGATGACAGGAAGTCTCAGGTGTCGGTGTGTGTATTTCCATGAGCAAATCTGCGCTACCTGCACATGTACGCGTGCGACACGCGTGATAAATAGGCCGCGAGTGACATCACTCTGAAGCGTGACTTACATTTATAAAGGTCACCGTGGAAAGAGTTAGCGAGGGCAAACTAATACATAATTCACCTTCCTCATTAATATCTAATGAGCACAATGCAAAGCTGATGGATGTCACTCGGCCGAAGAACTCAAACATCTAGAACAGACAGTCAAATCAACACAAGAGGATCTGTGGCACACGTGAAAGGTGGCTTCTGAAATGTGTTGCATTCGGCTCAAAGGTACAAACATCTTGAGGGAAGCCTGTGAATATTCTCATTCATCCAGGTCATAGTTATCTCAAGGAAATTGAATCGAATGCAACTGGATTTGGTTTTTGTCTTGAAGACGTTTCACCTCTCATCCAAGAGGCTTCATCAGTTTCAACCAACCAACTTTCCACCATCCCCAACGACCATACTAACGACTGTCGTTGGCAATAATGGAGCACATACGACCCATAGACATCAGTGGCCTTGTGACCGCCTCCTGAGAGGTTAAATAGCTGGACCTCCACACCGGCTAGTTGGACTAGTCCCAGCCTAGTCAAGCGAGCAGGAACTGATGAAGCCTCTTGGATGAGAGGTGAAACGTCTTCAAGACAAAAACCAAATCCAGTTGCATTCGATTCAATTTCCTTGAGATCTTGAGGGAAAATACTGTTTTTCCTTCATCATCTCCCACGGCAGCTGGAGTTGTCTCATGTGACGACGTATGGAGCTTCAGTCATGTGATGAGTGGTCGTTCAGTGAGAAAGGTTGTGACATGTCACGGAAAATAAACAAGTGATTGGATCTTAAATTGTTTTCAGGATGAAAAATGAACTTTTCACACTCAACTCACTTTTATCTCAACCTCTTAATCTGATCCGTACTTCAAGTTGTTCGACTTATCCATCAGCTAACCTTTTCACATGATCAGATATTGTCAGAGAGAGCGAGTCCTCTCTACACGTTCAGTCTCTATGTCCTGATCTTCGCCTCGACGTATGTCCCGGAGCTCCTGGATGCGAGGCCTTTCTGTGCACGAGCTCTCAGAGCTATCTCTTTACATGACACGTGAATTATTCAGGCGCCCGGTCACGTTTCCACGGGCGTGCACCTCGTCTCGTGCCAGCGTTCGCTCGGTGACCTATATCGTGTTCGCAGCCTTTATGTTTACATGCAGGCCTATAGCCAGGACGGAAGATAAATGTGTCACGGCTGAATAGAGGGATAATTACAGCGTGGTGGATCAGATTGCACGAGTGCCGACTCCGATCCTCATAGTGTTGAATGTATGTAGCTCCTGCTGTGCGTGTTTGTGCGTCTGAGGCCTCTGGATCAGTTTTAACGATGATAATGGTTTTCAGTGGGAATAACTGACAGACTGACAGTCGGCTCAGAAGCACCTCAGGTTTGTTTCTTGAAAGTATCAAACGTTTGGCGATGTAATCTCCGAGATGACACCTGTCATCCCGGCTCAACGTAAAGGTCGTGTGAGTTGTGTGAAGGTAATATCAGTCAGGAATGTTGAGGACTGTGTGTGAAGTCTGAACGACCGGAGGCTGTGAGCGACGCAATAACAAGCTGCGTAACCACAGCACAGATCAGACTGCTGTGCTTTTCGAGTGCAACCTGTTTCTTGGAAGTCTTTTAAAATGTTTAATTCAAGTGAAATGTATCATTACCTTCTTGCTTTTGACTCTCGACACGTCCTCCAACTCGTGCACCCGCTTCAGTTCGGTGCGTGACGCGTTAGCTTCGCAGCTACAGCGATGAGTTCAGCTTGAAAAGGGTGAAAATAGCTTTTTATCTGTGGAAGCTGACACAGCTGCTGTTCTGGAGTTTCACATCGCGGTTCTGTCTCACTGACTCACAGAGAAAACATGAAATAATGAAGTTTGATTGTATATGATTGAGCAAAATGACCGTCTCATCAGCGATAATCATGGTGATTTGGGGGAATCGTCTCAGCACACACAAGCCAAAGACAGACACAGACGGACATGCAAAGTCAAAACATGACAGTAAAAACAACAAAGACGGTGTTTGAACGAGCCGTAAGTGATCAATGTGATTAGTAATTGACTCCAGTTATAAGATCAGCTGAACCTGTCTGTGATCCTCCTCAGGTTAAGACACCAACTTTTCTCTGTTGTGAAACTGAAGAGGAGTTTTTAAAGTAAGTAGACACGATGTTCTTAAAAAAGAAAGATTGTTACTGCTTTACTATGTAGGAAAGTTTTTACAGATGCACAAAAGCTTCATCTCCTCCAAACACATGTGTCAGACCAGATAAACTTTAATTTAATCAGTTTGAGGAGGCGTGTCCGATCAAATGGCGTTTTTTTCCACCAGTTTTTCACCATATTTATTTATATTCCATCCTGAGAGAGGAACATGTTGCAGCTCCGTAGCTTCATTAGCATCAGACTCTTAACCGCTGTTTATTTAGAGAGGAGTTGGCCAGTGTGTGTGTGTGTGTGTGTGTGTGTGTGTGTGTGTGTGTGTGTGTGTGTGTGTGTGTGTGTGTGTGTGTGTGTGTGTGTGTGTGTGTGTGTTTTATCCCCATTGTTAATCTTGTGACACATGCAATCTGGATTTTGCTGCTTCTGCTCTGGTTTCACACATTTACATCTCAGGGTCATTAAGTCCGTCTCCTCTGTTTCCACCTGCCTGTGTTTATGATCCGTCTCTTCCCAGGTCACTTCCTGTTTACCTCCGTGTAGATCTCTCCTGTTCTCTCACTCACTACGTTCATCTTTTCTTTAGTTTAGTAAGTCCAGCGGTTTGGGTAACATGCTTGTTTGCCTTCTTATCCGCTGTCAAAGATTCTGATCAGTTTTGCTTCAAGAAGAAATTAGTTTGTTTGAAAACTGGCTCCATTGAACAGCTGATGTGCAACATTATTTTTTTACAAGCTACACCTGAAGCACATGTGAGTCACAGACATAACAAGCTTTCAGGATCGTTTCTTCAGTTTGTGGAGCCCCAGCTGTCAATTAAACGACAGGGTGATCAGGACTGCAAAGTGGATGCCAGCTGGTGCCACTTCCTTTATATAGTCGGTCAATATAAAAGGATATCGACACTGTTTGACCTGTTTCTGACCCCAACAGTCTGCATATTTTATGCGTTCAATGTAGTCAGCTTGTAACCGTCATGACCGTGTTTTATGATCGCAGGAGCTGGTCGAGACCGTTCTAGACAACCCTTGTGTTTCCAGGAAGTCAGACAGCTTCTGGTCGAGTAGGATAACGTGGTTATCTTTTCGTTATTCGTCCGTTCTAAGTGTGTTTACTGTAAATATTTCCGACTTTGTTGTGCCGTAGATCCTGAGTCGGCACACAGTGATTTATGTGCAGAGCGGCAAAGTGCATCCGAGTGCAGTTTCCAAAATAAAACAAAGAAAAATGACGGCGTAAACACAATGTGAGCGAGTCGACAACATCCAGCAGGCACGACGCTCCTCACCTGAAACGCTCCCGGTGGGACGTGAGTTTACATTTATATTCCAGATTATTTATTGTTGGGGTGTAGAGAGAGGATGGCTGTTTCCCCTGTTTCCAGTCTTTGTGCTAAGCTACGAGCTAACCAGCTGCTGAGACAGGCTTCACATTCACAGCTCACACGTTAGAGTGATATGGATCTTCTCATATTCACCAAAATGTGCGAACAAAAGCACAATGTTCATGTTCAGATCATATCACTGTGTGTTACAGCAGAAGTGTGAATCACTCAATATCTAAAGGGCACGATCGATATATTTTCTTCTGTGTCTGCCTCCACATCTTCTTTATAAGAATCATTTCCAACACGACATGTTTTGTCTGTGTGTTTTGTTCAGCAGCATGGTTCATGTTAGGACGGGTTTCTGAGCACAGGGGGAACACATGGATAACATCTCTCCTGCATCTGCTCGCTGAAAGCTTCCATCTGCCTTGGCAACAACAGAGACGATCGGTGGGAGGGAGAGACGGGAGGAACGCACACAACGGTACACAAAAGAAAACAAGAAGAAGAAGTGTGTAGGTGTGTGAGAGGACAACACGAGGAGATACACATCAGATCTCAAAATGCGATCACAAGTGTTTTTTATGGATCTGCTCTCACACACCGGAGCTTCACCGAGTCGTCTCTGCAAGCGTCACAACTCTTCAGTCACACAAACACAAACAGGTTATTTTAGCTGCAGTTGTGTCTCAGACTTCAGGGCGAGTCGCGACGGTTCCTGTGGGCTGAACTTTCTCACAAACACAGATCAGATTTCCTTTTGGCTCCGATCCGATCGCATTCATGAATCAAATCGGTGCACGCTGAGTGTGTGTTTACACTTTGCATGAACTCCTTCTGCACACAAGACATTAAGATTTATATCACGTTATAGGAGTTGGGCCGAATGCACTCAGATTAACTTTGACTGTGACGTAGATCTTCTCCAGTTCTCCAGATTATCATTATTATTTTTATTTTTTAAAGGCGTATGCTCGTGGTTGAACCGGAGCACCTGGAGAAAACCCAGAGAACATCTTCCCCTCTCCATGGACAGCTCGGGCGTCCAGCTGTTCAAGTCTCCAGATTGTTATGTTGTTATTGAAAGCGAATGCTAATTGGTGAACCGGAGCACCTGATGAAAACCTGTACAGAAACCCAGCAACCACGGTCACTCAGACCTTCATGTTTCAGGCCGCCAGCAGCACAACTCCACTGGGACGTCCACGCTCAGACATCACTCACACGAGCATCGTTAGTTCATTTCAACCATTGAAATCTATAGATGGTTCCAACATACGGTACGTGACACCAGCTCCAGATCCAACGATCAGATCACATCAGAACAGCAGATTTAGTTCACAGTGTTGTATAACTCTGTTAATAAAATAGCTCAGGATAGATAATTGCTCTGTTGTGATTGTATCTAGGGTGAAAGATTTGTTTCTTTTATTTATTTGTCTCTTCGTTGGAAGTCCCTCTGGAAACTTTACGATTCCCGACAGAAACCTGGAACACGTCGAGTCCAAATTATCTGCGAGCAGATGAAAAACGACCGCTTGGGGTTTATAAAAAGACGACTGGGACGGTGAAAATACTGCAGAGCGGGACACTCCTTCATGTGTTCCTGTGTGTGTGTGTGCAAGATGTTACTGTGCACCTGCTGACTGAGTTATGGACGCTGACAAATAATAAACAAATGTTTTACTTTGTTTGGCGAGAGAATCTTAGATTCATAGAAAATAGTGAGAGAAAAAAATCACTGAAATGGCAACAGTTAAATAAAAACTCTTAAATGAGCACACGTCTTTAATCCTGGAGATAAACGGAAGCTTAACGGCTTTAAGTCACCTCCAACGGTACGTATTCGTCAGCTGTTACTCACGACGAATGAATGAGCAACTGTTCTGCCAGACTTTGAGATGAGAGGTGAAACGTCGACCATGTAGCATTTAAAATCACCACTGAGAATCTTAATCAGCATTTTTTTAAAGGAATTTTTTAAGTAACAGTTTTTTTTATATATATATAATCTTTTTGAAGCATTTTCTCAATAATGCACTGCAGCTTTTTCAATATAAATAACCTTATTTAATCATCCTCCCTCTGTTTCCAGGCTCCATCAGCTGTGTCCGGTCTAACCTACATATAAGAGGAATGAACTGTCAGTTTTTAGAATCGGCTTTGATTTGGTGTAAAAAAAAAAATTACATAACATCAACATGAGCCTGGATCGATGTCACAAATGCCTCAAAATAGCTCACGTCCTGGGACTGAACATATGTTGCCTTCACGGTGAATTTGATGGCAGTCGGAGCCGGAGAACTGTTGACCTCACATCCGTGTCATCAGGGACCTTCTACATGTTAAAACACGGACAGACATGTGAGTGTGTGAAGGTGTGTTTGAGATCTGAATCGTTGCATTGCAGGATTCATCTTCATCTATAGAGGCAAAGGAACAGTTCACCTTTTGGGGAAATACGCTTATTTTGTTACCTGCTTTTGTACAGTTTGAACAAACGAGATAAAACGTGTTCACGTCTGAGCTTTAGTTGAATTTATATTCAGATCATTGACTGTGTAAAATATGGATCGATCTTCAAGGTCTGAAAAGTGAAGCCAATGCTGAAGTCGCTTAAAGCACAATTACTGTACCACTGGTTGCAGAAAGAAGTCCGATAGTTTGAAAGCTTCTGAGCACTTGACACTACTACCTCACTAGGCAGATAACCGAATAAGTTTATGATCTCAGTCTCTACTTTCAGGTCTTCTTCAATACAGCATGATGTTCATTTTGTAAATTATGGTCCCATTTAGAGTAAAACAGACGATAAAGATAGATGTCGACGGCCGTGATGCTAACTTCAAGGCTTCAAAATGTCCACAAACATATCGGCGACATCACAATTGGTTTCCACTTGATTTGGACGGAGCCAGGCTAACTGTTTCCTCCTGTTTCCAGTCTTTATGCTAAGCTAAACTAACCGAGCACTGACGCTTTGGGTGTGCAGCTCGGATCGGACGCCAAACATTGAAATCTGCTGCTTTTCTGTCTCTCTGTCTTATTTTTGTCTTGTATTTGTAGTGTTCCCAGTTTGATCTACCTATCCTGACCTATATAATGTATATCTACACAGGTATTTTCAAAAGCTCTCGTGTTCGTCCTGCAGACGTGACGCGCACTCACATACTTTTCTACGGAGAAATACGTCCAAACAGACCGACAGCGAGTCTCTCTGCTCGGCACTAATGGCCCGTCTGTTTACATGCTAACTGACATGGATATAAGAAACTTCAAGCGGGAATCTGTAGAAGTATTTACTTTATGAAAAGGTTCTCTCGTAGAAGTCGCGCGAATCCAAACAAGCTGCGACTGATGACATGTTTGTGTTCTCGGTTCTTTTCGTGTCCCAGCAGGTAAAACTTCATGTCACGAGTGAAATCCACTCAGACTCAGACTGTATAAGGAAGGATGGTCTCTTTCACATGAGCATTAATTCAACAGAAGGATTTTGGAAAGTGTCTTTGATGTGAGAGGAAAATATCACTGCAGGATTGTTGGGCTATATCGTGATACACAGTAAACGTCTCGAGCTTTTGAATTCTCCTCAAAAGGACAGAGATTTTTTATAAATAATCATCACTGATGTGGATATAATGACAAAGTGGGTAAACAGTTCAGAAAGTGACATCACTTTACTGTAATACAGCCTTTAAAACCATCAAAAGACAACACTTACAGTATGTCACATCAATAATAATATAATATCAATATGTTGCCCAGCCGAAAAAAATGAAGAGTCTAAAACATTTCATCTCAAATGAAACAAATATTAAAACTCGTGGTGACTCATCGATGACTCTCAGCAGTGTTGTACGACACCAGTTACCTTAATATGCCAACATTTTTCATCCAGATCCATTATTTCCTGTAGGATTAACAAAAATGTCAAAAAAAAACTATCCATCTATCTAAACTATCTCGAAACGTTGAAGAGAGTGAGAATAAAATCCTGGATCCGTCTCTTTCTGTACCAGAACGTTACTGGGTTTTTATTCTGGGCCAGACCCATCCAAGCTTCATGTGAATCCATTCATTAGTTTTTGTGCGATCGATGTATTATCATTATATTATACATTTTATTAAAGGGATCTAACATCGCTTCTCAAAAGAAAGAAATATTAAAAACCACAGTGAGTTATGAAGTAATAAGAAATGACCACGAGTGGAGGTGAAATTGCGCCCTGGAGGAACAAGAGCAGAAGATCATCCTGTCATCACCGCTCAGCCTGATGGCTGTAAACTGATGAACATCATGTGAACACGACGGCTTTAACAGCAATTACATCTGAGCCCGGGGCCGTTAACCTCACCCTGCACCGCCTCGGTCCTCAGGGAGGAATGTTCCTCTCACACCTGCCTGCCTGTACGCACCTTTCTGCACACCTTCTGTCTGCCGGCCTCTCAGCCTCACCACACACAGAGTCAGTGATGTTGAACTGTACACACAGGAATATTCTGGTTTCACTGGTTTATTCGGGGCTCCTGGAAAATGTTGTTGAGGGAAGCCGCCGACCTGATAACGCCGCCCAGCATCCCATTGTTGTCAGTAATTACCTCCCAGCATCTGCACACCTGTCTGTGTGTCCGTGTCCCGACACGCCTGCATCACCCAAACACACGGAAAACTCCTTATTTCCTGCAATTACCTTCAGCACCTGCCTACCTGTCTGTCTGTCTGCCTACCTGTCTGTCTGTCTGCTGATCTGTCTGCATGCAAATCTTAAAAGTTGTCTCTCTCTCTTTGTTGGAGGGAACAAATGCTAAACTCATGGACGACATGCAAACAAGAAAGAAGAATGCAAAGTAGGATTCTGCAGAAGATGTTGGAGGTAACTCACCAAAGATACGTTGGGAAGTAATCAAAACGTGTGTTAAGGCTTCGTTCCCACCTGTTTACAGTCAGTTAATGAAGGGTTTTATTTACTAAAGTAATGGATCTGACTGAAGCTTCAGTGCTTGACGCGATCGACACGGATCTGAAAAGCTTCATGATTTATTTTAATGCTGTGGAACCTCACAGCTACACAGCTCCCACTCTAATCCCAACCCCAAACTACCCTCAGAGGTGAGGATTAGCTAAATTACCTGACTTCAAAAGACAGACAGTCGCACAGTAATAACAGGTGTCGACTCGGCTTCAGGCCTCGGTGTCCTCGACAGAGGAAATCCAGCTTTAATGAGACCAGAGAGGAACTGAGTGCTGTTATTCTGACTCAACCAACAAAACAAGGATGATGTCCAGAAAGTAACATGATGGTGAACAGGTGGTTCAATCCACAACGATCTGTGTCCAACATGTCCAACAGAAGTTTATGCAAACAATATTTAATATATTTACGTCTTTGCTTTGTTTTTTATTATATTTTTTGCTTGAGGATAAATGGTAATATACATTTCTGCATTAAAATGCAAACTTTTACTTCTTGAGCACAAAGTAAAAACTGTATCTCTAAAATTATTAATATCATTTTGACATTAAAGTATTTTATTTATTAGGAATGCAGATCATAATCAACTTCATGCATCGTCATTAAAATGACTGATAAACCACAGTTATAAACATGACTGACCGAGGTCTTCAGAGGATGAACGTCTCATTTCCGAACACTGTGTGCCCTCGAGATTTTAATAAATCAGAAGGAATCTGCTGGATCACTTTCTGGCATGACAGCGGCTGCAGCTGCTGTTCTGGTTGTGGTAACACTGTCAGTAACAGAGACGTTTGTTTTTAACTTGTTTATTGCTTATTTTAAGTGGTAAACATACATACAGTAAATGCATACAGAGAACAAGCCCCCCTTTCAAATTGCTAAGTAAAATATAGCAAAGAAGACGTAAATGCACCACACTCACATGATACAACACTAGTAACAGGTTCTATAAGACCGTGATATTAAGCCAGAACCATTATCCTGTATTCCTGCACAGTCACCAGACCAAAGACAACGTGCCATATTGATATTTCTACAATACGTCTCGTATGACGGCCACATTACATGTTTATGACTTGACATGTCGGGAGGTGGAGGGGACGGTGGTGGAGTTCAGTGACCACAGTTTGACTGTGTTCCAACATTCATAAGCGTGACACCGCTGGATATTTTTAAGGCGATCTTTGGACAGTTTCCAGTCGTGTTTGTGGTGACGAAAAACAGATATTTCTGACGAGAAGTCAGGAAATCTCCAGCTGTGTTTTAAGCCAACGCGTGATCTTCTCCTCACCCTAACCAGAGCACAGCGGAACATAAAGTGTCACATTAGAGAAAAGTTTCAACATGTTCATCTTGCAGAATTTGCCCGATTATTTCCTCTAACCTCGTTCAACATGTCTGGTCCACTGCAAACAGACATGTGAGTTCAGCAACATGTTAGTTAACCTTTGACTGAAGTCATAACAGTGTCTTTGACATCATGTACGAGCTGTCTGCTCCGTGAAACGTCTGCTCACGGTATTAAAACACATCACATCATCATGGAGGCCATGTTGAGCTGGTTTTTTGGACGTGAACAACCTGAAATGTTCTTCTCACACTTTCACCACACATCATTTCAGACCAAACAGCCTCAGCTCTCCTCACATTCTCTCTGCCATGTTTGACTTTGGGGTAAACCGTGCGATTTCCCTGTGAATGAGGTCGGCGCTCACGCTGCTGCCAAGTCCACTAAAAGCCATTAGACGCTCTGCAGGCTGCGTCGCCGAGACAAATGGAGTTTACGATCTAACGAGCGGCGCAGGTCCGTGTAAGTAAACGAGTCCATCTCGGAGTGGTGAATTCGGTCATGTTGAAGGAATGAGCGCGGTGGCCAGCGGGGCTGGCAGCGCGGCCGAAGCTTTCTGACAGACACTTTAACTAAACAGCTGTCTCACTTCATCAAGTAATGGAAAAATCTCGTAATCCTGCAAAGTGTCAGAATTTGACGTGTTTATTGCCAAATTGATCTTTTGGAGCTCACAGCGATCGTAGCTGGCAAACTGCGAGCATTTCTCGCTTTAACCGCCGATCTGAGCCATTTGAAATCATTTACTCACATCGTGTTTTTTCCGACTGAGAGTGTCAGGAGGGAAGCAGAGACGCCAGAAATCAAACGGATGAATGGGTGAAAACGTCCAGCTTCTGTCAGTGTGGCTCAAATGCAAAGTTGCCCAAACCGACTGGAACAAGACGAAGAGCTTACAGCTGAGCCTTGAGCTTAATGCTAGTGTCAGCATGCTAACATGCTAACATCTGCTGCAACACATCCTCACAGCTAAACCACTGAATGGGTTGATTGTCAGTGACTCCCACAACAACATGAAAGGCATACCGGACCTTTGAGCTACGCCTGCAGGTTGGTTAGGTTTAGGAAAACTTTGTGGTTTGGTTCAAAATATCTACATTACGTCTGTGGCTTCAGTTAGAGATGTGCCTACGTTACGTACACAACTTCAGTTACGTAACTTAAGTGCAATACCGTATTCCGATACAGTTAGAAATTACTACCTGTAAAAAAACGTAGTCGGTTATGTGATTCAAGTATCACAATTTAATGTAACTCGATTACTTAACGTTCATTTTGGATTACCTCCATTATAAACACATGCAAATAAAGACAAGAGAAAATATTTGTGTTTATTTGTGTGTTCAGTTTCAGAGTGATGTTGTGTGTGTACGTGTGACTGGTTACAGACTTGTAGTAATCCCCTTTTTTAACTGAAACTATCAACTATATTTTTTCAAAACTTTACTGGAATACATTTACCTTTGTTGTATCCTGATTACATAATTTACATGTACTCCGTTACTCCCCAAGCCTACGTGACGTGACGTAACTTCACTCTGTTGGTAAATTAAAATAACCCTGCGTTGAATTTCACCTCCACACTGGACATGAACAGCTGTGTTCTGGGTAAAAGTCCTGTTTGTCTTCATAAATCTCTTTTTCGCTATATAGTACTTCGCCTGACGTCCTCCTTTGCAGCCTTAATTATTACTCCGGCCACTAGAGGTCGCTGCCCAACAAGAAATGTTATGACAATCCATCCAGCAGGTGTTCAGATGATTCAGTCTCGACCAAAGTGGTGGACAGAATCACTGACATTACCACAAACAAGGCAAAGAAAAGAGTGAACAATATCCTCTTTTATATCACTAATGTTAAAAACATTTACACATAAACACATAACAGATCGGTGTGGATGAAGAGGTACTCGAGTTCGCCACATGGAGCCAGACAACAAATGCTGGGAACAGCTGATTTAGTGCTTCCCAGATGTCATCACCAGTTATTTGTTTCAGATTTTGGCTCCAGCCTTCTGCTCATATATTAAAAGTGTTGGCACAGTTCAGCTCATCATTTTCTTTGTGCTGTTCACTTTGCTTTATGGTCAAAGCTGCTGATGTATATCCTTTTATAGGAATAAACATATATACATATTGTTGAGGTATCCTCAGTGAGGCTCTGTTTCATGATCATGAAGACATGATGAAGTGTCTCCAGACCTTCACTGAACCTCCTCCTCCATCTTTGACTGATTGAGAATGACAGATGATGTCATCTTCATCATTTCCAGACAGATTCCTTCTGAAATCCTCTGTATTTCTCTTAACTCCCATCACTGCCTTCAGTGTCTTCCCTTGCTTTGGCACACAGTAAAGCTGAAGTGATCTGATGGATGAAGACAACAGATGTCCGACTGATGATCAGTCACTTCGGCTGAAGGCTGGAACAGACAGCTCACCCATGTCTTTTATCGTGAGATCAGAAAGACCTGAGGTGGATTCGCACAGCATCAGAGTCCTGCAGGGGTCACGAACATCTTAATCTGTCACAGTTTACTGGAAAAGGTAGCTGGCGTCATGTTTTACTGTCGTTTACTGAATAACCAGAAGGAACAGAGGAAGCAAAGATTTCTGTTCTGTTTGTGACCCAGACTTCAGAATACAACATGTTGTAGCTTCTCAGGGTTAAATCTCTGACTTTTAAGCAGCGTTTGTTACCAGATGCACCTGCTCGTGCTGCAGATACACTCTTACAAATATGGACATGCTGCCATGAACATGCTGTGTACACACACACACACAGGTCCACGGTGCAGACAGACATTTCATGGCCGCTGGTTTGAGTGATGACAGGAGCTGATTGCATCAGTGTTCAGGGCAGGAAGGTGAACACACACACACACACACACACACATACAAATCCCTCATGATGCTGGACGGTGATGAATTCTGTTTAATCCTGCGGTCAGAGCGTCCCAGGTGGGCGGGGTCAGACCTTCTTCTCAGGGCTATCTCTTACAGGCCGATGGTTCATCCTGACGGCGTCCCCAGATACAATGGCCTCATTTATTCATATCAACAGGAGAGAATAGATATTCAGAGGAAAAATGCCCCTGAGTTATAATTAACTGTTCTTTAATCATCATAAAATACAAAACAAAAATGGTGAACAGACTCCTGACGCTCCCTCAGCTATCATGGTGTACAAATATTGAACCCTAAAAGAATAATGAGCTCATCGTCTTTACAATTATTTAAAAGAAAACTGTCGTCACATTTAATTCATGAAGCTTAATGTCTTCATGTGTATATATTTTTTTTATTTGTATAAATTCTTTATGTATTTCTATATGTTTTTCATCATTGTCTGTTGATTTAGATTTTCTGTTTATTGTGTTTTTGTTGATATTTGTTGTGTAAAGGGGGCGGGGCTTCCTTTGTATAAGCCTGATGTTTTTGACCTCTCCGGACACATCTGTTTTTTTTATATCATCTGATTTGACTTTTATTTGTGTACAAATAAATAACTTTTTCAGTTAAATGCCTGAATGAAGGTCTGAGGTTACCACACACGTAAGATACTTCTACGTTTTGTTCTAAGAATTTAAAATACATCATTAAATGTCCCGCGATTTAATCTTAAAATGCTCACGTGTCTTAAAAACTGTCGTTGCTGAATCAAATTTAAATCATTTTTATTTATAAAGCCCAAAATCACAATCACATTGCCTCAGTAATTTTAACTTTACAACTTGTAGAATTTTTATCAGTTTACAGAAAACTTGCATAGTGTTTGTGTAGTGAGACGGTTAGCGGTGCGTATAGCCTCACATTAGCCTTTTACTTTTAGCAAATTCATTTACACTTTGAAAAATCACAAAAGCGGTGTTCACATGTGAAGATTATCTTCTGAACAAAATGTGTAAGTGTCTCTAATGAGTTAATTTTCGGTGATATTCCAAAAAGAACCTCACAGGCTTTTTGTCGATGGAACGGCGCGATGCTAACTTCCAGGTTAGCCTATAAAAACACGTCATCGCTTCACCGCTCTACTGTCTTTTTTATTATTTTCACACATCAGAAGACTGTGAAGTGAATTATTGAACCAATTCCACTCATCAGCGGATGTTTAACCATATTTTTGAGTTTGTTTTGAGTCAGTTAGCCTGGTTAGCTTCGTTTTTCACCAACTGAAGCTAGCTTAACTGTTAGCGAGCCCTGTTGCCATGGAGACGTGCGCACTGATACAGAGCCGGTGTCAAAGCGTTGACCGGAACTATGTTTGAGGTCAAACTTCATGTTTTATCCAGAGGGAACAAAATGTAGGACTGATTATATTTATTTTAGTCTCTTTTGAATCCTTCCTGTTTTTATAACTCGCTCTCCTGACGCTCAACTGTGCGCAATTGTCGCCATTCCTCTCGTTATGGCGTCCGTCTTCTTCTTCTTCTTCTTCTTCTTCTTCTTCTTCTTCTTCTTCCTGTGTGAGTTTTCCGTCAGTTTTAATCAGAACCGAGGCTGAACAGCGTCAGCCCGACAGAAACAATGCCATCACCGTCTATCAAATCACACGTCACTCCTCCCTCTTTATGGTGGACAATATGCGTATTTTTTGTCTCCCCTCCCCTCCCTCCCTCTCCATGCTCTCCACTGCTCCCTCGCAGGCCACAAGTGTTTGATTCGCTGTCTGGCCGTGCATGTTAATGAGGAGAGGACAGCGGGCTGCTTTTAAAAGAGCTGCTGCCTGAGAGAGGGAGAGGGAGAGAGACCTAAACGGCTGATTGGAGGTTTCATCCAGGCGCCCAGGACGCACAGCCGGAGTTGCACAATCAGCGCTCCAAAGGGACTCCAAGAAGCAGAAAAGCCTCAGCAGCTCCTGCAGCTCTGACATCCATCAGCCGCTGCCACTGGATATTATTGATTATCTGCACCTCGACAGAGTCTTTGGTGTTTTTTTGTGCGTATTTTCTCGTTTGGAGAGCTCGGATTTTTTAAGGAAAGCATCTTTTTTTTTGCTAAACTTGTGAAGACATGCATCGGTGCACAGCGGTGCTACTTTTGTTAGTGGTGGCCTTATACTTCCTGAGCGCAGAAGGTAAAACTTTAAAGCTTTTTTATCTCTTCTAAGTGTTTATTTCCCCTCCCTCTTTGCTTTATGTGTGCAGGATGAAGTGCATTTGAATCATGAGTGAAGTTGTTGTGAAAGATCCACAAAATCTCCATCACAGGTTGAGAAAACAACAACTTAATTTCAGTTTCTCAGTGGTGTCTTGATGTTGACACCTGCTTTGTGCATTTCACTCTCAGTCTGATCACAAATCACCACTTTGTTCACTGAGAACTTCTGTAATCGAAACTGTAATGATTCACTCCGCTGTGGTGGGAAAATCTGATCTCACCAGGAGCCTGAAGTTGGCATCCACAAGCCTTTTTACACCCTGAGCTGAACTCTGGCACTCAAGTGAAGCTCAACATATGTAGCCGAGTTCATTTAAAGCCAATATTCACGGGGAAATCGATGGACGGAATGGGATTGTTTCTTTGGGGAAAACAGAGTAAAAGCAAAATGCAAATCTTAAATGAATTTAAAATGAACTGCAAATGTCAAATTGTATGTTTGTTTTTCTCTGTCAGCTCTTTGGAAAGCAGGTTTTTGCTTGAATGTCCTCACAGAGCAGCAAAAAAAATGCAAAACAACTTGAAAACCATCAAGTTACATTCAGCTTTAAAAGTAACTTAAATGTCAGAGTAATCAGATACACGTCTTCAGTAAGAAGACTCCATCTCCTCACGTAGACTCGTAGCCGTTTACCTCCATCCAGACCTCTATTACACACTATACACAGATGTATTAACCTCAGAGGGGCCACACTTTTATTGGCCCTTGTTGTGCTGTGTGTGTGTGTGTGTGTGTGTGTGTGTGTGTGTGTGTGTGTGTGTGTGTGTGCGTGCTGAGTGTTGTGACAGATTTAGTGGCCGGCGCTGGCGACAGATAGCAGGTGATGGATGAGGGAAACCTTGGACCATCCAGGTCATCACCTCCCATCTCAGATATACAGCCCAGCAGCACAACTCATTCCCTCGGCCTTTTATTCAGTCGCAGCGACGAGAAACTGGACCCAGAGTGGCATGAAAAGCAGTTTGTTGTTGTCGAAGCCACAGGTTCTCTCTGCCTGACTGGAATCCATCCAGTGCAGTGTTTTCTGTAGGTTTGTGGAGGACTTCGGTGCACGAATTTTACATCGTCTGGCAGCTAGTTTTGACATATCTGTGTGCAAAAAGTTGGAAAAGCTGGAGCAGAAAAAACAGATGATAATGCACAAAAGAATATGTATGTGAGCGTATTGTAACATCACCTCTACGAGCCTGCGGACGATTTGTTTAAGTTGTTTAATTTTTTATGAAGGCTGGATTTTTATCCACAGTCCGAAGAATGTGACTCATCTCAGCTTTAATGATCGGCTTCCATTCCCCTTTAATGATAAAACTACATCCATGAGATCTGGGAAAAGTCAATTAGACACTAATTTTCATTCATCTTCGAGTCACGGTTTATTGTTTTCACATGTTTATACAGTGTGTGACCAAATCTTTACTTACATGACTGTTTTACCTCAGTGTAAAAGTACAAGACGTAAGAAAAAGGAGAATGTGAAGCTGTGATGTTCCAGCGGTGAGCGACAGGACTGAAATACTGTCACTGGTAATCTCCCCTCGTCACAGTGATAAACTGCAGATTAACTGAGAGCCAATTTACCGTCAAACACCAAAGAATTAACTTTTCTATCACATCAGTTTCACAGCTGGACGTCGTTCTGAGACTGGCGATAAAAATGTCACATAATTCAGTTTCCACACGAAAAAAAACGCAGCATTACAACTTCGATATGTTTCTGTTTGCTGGTTAAAGTCTTTCTGACGTGTTTGTGTTGGATTTGTTCGACAGCCTACAAGTGCAGGTGCACCAGAAAAGGACCAAAGATCAGATACAAGGATGTTCAGAAGCTGGAGATCAAACCCAAACACCCGTACTGCCAAGAGAAGATGATATTGTGAGTGAGACTTTTATTCTCTTTATTCTCTTTTCATATACTATATTTTCTCCTTTGCCTCCTCTTCCCTCCTCTTCTCCCTGCGCTTGCATACACTGCAAGTCATAATATCTCAGTATCTGTAACTCGCCTGACACACACATATACAACTGTAACTGTGCTGGACGATCCTCCGAAATACCATCGAGATATTTGGCAGCCGTACAGCCGTTATCACAACATCCTGTCGTCTGTGCTTAAAGCACTTAGGAGGATTTACAGCGTGATAATAAACTGATGATGTAACATCACCCAGCAGTCGGGAGCCAGGAGTGATTTATCCGTTGGACTCCAACTTCCAAAAACTTTCCAGAACTTTATTTTCAGACATGTGATGATAAATTAAAGCCTTATTGCTGCAGTTAAGTTCCTGCTACACGTAGAAAGTCTTGTTTGCATCACATATATGCATCTTTATCACATTATTTCGTACAAAAAATCCAACATTTCATCACGGTTCATCCCAAAAGTCGACTTCTGTTTGATATTACAGCCCAAACTGCAAGTGTCACGTACAGTTTTAGTCAGATATCTGTACGTTGACCCATTAAATCACAGCTCAAAGACGCAGACAGCTCTTATGTTCAATCTCACAAACCTCCCTGATGATGGCTGAACCTCTAAAACGCTCTCTGAGTAGCCTGTGGTGCACAGACAGACCAACAGCTTTAGATAAATATATATACACACAGTGTGTAGTGTATTTTGTACACTAGAGGGGAAAAATCTCCTGCAGAGCCTGAAATGTGAGCTGTGATTCCCGTGTGAAATTCATGTCAGCGCTCCATGAAGGCACAACAGATGGGGACGTTATGTCAGCCTCCCTCCCGGAGCCAGTTTAGTGTCCGAGGCTCAAACTCTGCTGCCGCCTGCTGGTGAACGACGATATCACACAGAGAACACAGTTAATCTGTTTCACACGGTCGCTGTCAGAGGTGGGAGAAGTTTGTAACAGGAACAATACAAGAGTGTAGAAATACTTTGATATTTTACTGAAGTAATAGAACAAAAGTATCAGCATCAAATGTACTTAAAGCACCACAGGTAAAGGTACTGATCATGCAGAATGATATGTTGTGTAAAGTGTTCATCACTTTAATGTTGAAGCTGCTCGAGGTGGTTTAACTTCGTCATTTATCTGCTGGATAGTTTGTGAATTTCCCCTCAAGAATCAATAAAGCAGTTTGTAACATGCTAAAGAAGAGATGCTAAAGTTATTGAATAAATCTGGTGAAGTGGAAACATGAAGTATCAGAGAAATGGAAATAATCAAGTTGAATACGAAAATAAAAACTGCACTTAAGTAGAGTATTTGAGTAAATGTACTCAGTTGCATTCCACGACTGCAATAAGGTTTTATCTCAGTATTTAATATGACATCATCAATTTTTTGTTTTTATATTATGTACTACTTAAGTGAAACAACAAAGTAACTAGTTACTAAAGTTATCAAAGTAAAGTAGAAGAATAAAGTAGCAGAAAATGGAAAGACGTCAAAATTGAACTTAAGTTCAGTACTCGAGTAAATGTACTGAGTTACTTTACACCACTGGTCAGATTGTGTTTTTTTAAGGAACATAAATGGAAGTCGACCTAAATCTTTTTTTAGGGTTAAAGGATAAATTCACCCAAAACTGAAAATTCAGTAATTATCTGCTCAGCCTCCTGAACAACTGAAGCAGACGGAGCCTCGTTTTAAAAGGTTATGAAACAACAACAGTGCAATCAAGGTCTCCAAGAAGAAGAGGTGGTGTGTGTGTGTGTGTGTGTGTGTGTGTGTGTGTGTGTGTGTGTTAGCCGCCACACAGCCATTATTTATTGCCGCTCTATTAGCATGAGATGGGGGCCACCAGCCGCTGGTGCCCAGTGAAAAATGTGCCTCAGCGGGCTCCGGAAAGCCTCCGAAAGAAAGAGAGTAGGAAGAAATAGGAGGGCGAGAGAAAGAGAGAGTCCCCCTCTGGCAGTTGTTGTGGCCGTTTGGCTTACGGCGCTCAGCTTGGCATTCAGAGCGACCACTCCTCACCTCGACACAAGCTGGGAGCCCCAAATGTCCCTGTTCTCTCTCAGTGTCTGTTCTTTCTTCTTTCTCGTTTTTATTCAGTCTTTTTACTCTTTTATCTTCTTCTCTTCTCTTTTAATATCATTTCTGACCCTTGTTTTATCCCTGTCACTTCTTAGTTTTCTTATCGGTCCTTTTTCTGTGTTTTTCTGTGGAAGTGTTCAGATCCTTTACGTCGGTGAAAGTAATAATACCACACTGTAAATTATGGGATTATTACTACTGATTCATGAACCTGTCAGGATCATTCTGATGTTGTTGTTGGTGGAGTTGGAGCTCGTTTTAGCAGTTTATCATCTTAAGATAAATAAATAAATGTTAATATGCAAAGTAACTTATAATTGCAGCTGTAACTTGAATGCAGTTGAATAAAAAGTGCAATATTTCCTCTTCAGAAGAAGTGATGGCATGTAACTGAGTACATTTACTCAATTACTTTACTTAAGTACAATTTTGAGGTATTTATCTTGAGAATTTCCATTTTCTGCTATTTTATACTTTATACTTCCACTCCACCTCAATTTGGAGGCAAACATTGTCATACTCACTACATTTATTTTAGGTACTAGTTACTTTGCAGATTGATTTCTGCATCAGAGCCACAGAGAGAAGAAGAAGAAGTGCATTTTTAAATTAATTGATCACCTTCACCGTGGAGGTGATGTTAGCACCTGTTTCCTCTTGTTGGTTGGTTTGTAAACAGGATTAAACTCGTTCGAGTCTCAGCCCAAAACAGACCCCAGTAACTTTTGGTGCAGATACGCATGAAGGGACGGATCCAGGAATCTTTTTCTCACTTTCTTTAACATTGCAGGATGAGCATTTTTCAACACTTTTGTTGATTTCTCAGAGTGCATGGATCATGGAGCATTTGTTCAGTAGCTGATCGACCAATAGTTAACGGTTTATGGATACATTTATTTATGGAAAAATACTTTTGACACAGTAAACACATTTAATATCAGATACTTAAACCTCCTGAACCCTGAAAGTCCCTTTAACTTTCCCCTTAAGAAGATTTAAAGTTAAAAGATAAATATCCAACATTGTATGATCACATAGTTTTAGTAACTTCTTGTTCAAACACATCTTTTAAACTATTTGAAACATCTTGATGTCTTGTACATTTCTCCCCATAATTCAGTTTGGTTGATATCTTTGAAAACTGTAAGAAAACATCAAGTTGTGTGGATGATCCCTGTGTTAGCTCCAGCCTATTGGAACACTACGTCTTTACTGTTCCTCATGTGTGACTCTGTTGTGCTTCTCACACCACTGAGTAGAATTACAAGGCAGCAGGAAATGGAAATACTCAGGTAAAACTGAGCATCACTTCCTCTCTCTTGTTTCCTCGCCTCCTCTCCCTGAGCTCATGAAACATTTCACAAACCACATTAGACGTTGGAGCCGGCGGCTGCACTTCAGCTGCCCAGGTGAATTATAATGAGGAGGAACTAAAGCTGAAATTAACACAGTAATTAGGTTATATTTCAGCTCTGCTGCGCGGCCGGGGATAAACATTAAGGTGCGTTTATTACAGCCGGGCAGATACGAGTCCTCTGGCGTGCACACGGACAAAAGCACTTTCATGTTCTCTCTATCAAACGCTCAGTTCCTCCAGAACAAAGCGCCTTCAGCTGCCCGACGAAACCTCAAGAGCCGAACAAAGTGACGCCTGAATGGGCAGGAAAACAGATGCAAAACTCTTTAATCTAATCCGTATAACCACTGAATGCAGCATTTTTATTGAGAGTCGAGCCTTTTCTCTTGTAGTCAACTCATTGAACATTCATGGTCGGGCCGGGCTTTGACCGTGTCGCTGGATGGAGAGGCCCCATGGCACGCTGGCTGTTTTTCCCACAATTCTCTTGTTTGGCCTGAATATGCCACATGCAGGCAGACTGTCTCTACCGTTGCCTGAAGCGGAGGGTTACAGACGGACCACTTGATTCAATGAGCTCAGATGTCACATTTTTCAGTGGCAGCTCCATAATATTACTCCATTGCCAAGCGACTGGCCGCCCGGTGCAGCGGAGCTTCTGAATGCAGAGGGCATTTCACTGCAGACATGTTTTGAGGGCAGTGAAGAAAAGCAGCCAAAGTTTAAGGGGAAAAACACGTCAGACGTGCTACAACTTCACCGGTCTCTATTGAAACGACTCCGGCCGGCTTTCAGATGGTTTAAAATAACTCAGAATACGTATTTTTTACTCCATTCAGCTCCATTGACATTCTGCAAGTTGGCTCCTGCGGTTGAACTTTCTCTCAAACTATTCAAGATAACATGGTTTTCTATTCCACCAAACATACTGTGCAGCCTAGTAAAACTATTCTGGTGCCAAATTATTTGACAGAGGGTCTAAAAGTCAAATATTTAATGCTTTATCTCTGTAATTACAGAAGCGTGCAGATTCCAGTGGCACGTTATTGTCTGGCATCAAAAGTTGTTTGTTATACTTTATGAATAATATTAGATTCTTTAACTTTCTAATTTCCCTGTTTTTCTTTGTCTTTTCATCTTTTCTTGCGCTCTCAGTGTGACGATGGAGAATGTGGCTCGGTTCAAAGGGCAGGAGTATTGTCTTCATCCCAAACTTCAGAGCACCAAGAACCTGGTCAAGTGGTTCCGCATCTGGAAGGACAAACACAGGTAAAAAAATAAATTAATAAAATAAAAATCAGACTGTTGATTTGTTTCACTCAAGCTTTACTGGATTTTTTATCTTACACCTTGTAATTTTATTATGTTATTATTGGGTCTTGATTAGCCAGTATACTCCAGTATAGTCAGTATCTACAACAAATCAAATGGCTATGCACAAATTAAAAGGTTAAAAAAACAAAGCAAAAGCAAAAACAAAATCAAAAGACGTCAATTCACCGTCTTTGACGGCATTGAAACACATCCAGAAGACTTCCACTGGAGAGCCAGAATGAATGTTTTTACCATGCAGATGTCTTAAGAACATCTTGTGGTTCAAAATTAAAGTTTTAATAGCCAAATTTTATTTCATGCAGCAAAAGCTACAGGGCGGGTTTAAAGCCCCGAGCATCGACCTCAGAAGAGATGCCATATTTTGCTCATCCACATGTTGAATATTCACCTCCCTGATGAAGGTGAACATTTAAAATAGATCCAGTGGAAGTCTTTTGGATGTGTTTGTGCTCAGTAAGAAGCCCTGAGTCGAGTCACCTTTATTTTATTTATTTTAATCAAATGATGAGACAAACAAGTATAAATCAATACAAATGTCTGGAAGGCAACTAAATGAAAACATAAAACAACACAGAGGTTGTGTTTGCTGCCCCCATGTGGCCCAGAACAGTAATTGCAGTTTTAATGAAGACATTTAATCTCAATCTGTGATCTTAATCACATCTCCACACCTCTGACAGCACACACACTGCCCTGTTCTGTACCAACCTCAGGTGTCACCGGGTTGTAGATCTTGTCCAGTGGTTTCTCTGTGAAGCTTTATTGATTTGTTGATTTCTCCTCACACCTTCCTTCCTCCACAGGGGAGGTCAGAGGTCAGGGTCAGCCTCAGACTAAAGCCCGGTGGAGTGAGCAGAGATTCAGTACAAAAGATCTTTTCCACAGGGACTCTGTAGGTTACGGTGTGATTAAACCTGCTCTTCGACCGACATCCAGAAGGCCGACAAATTGAATACAGGAACCTTTTCATCCAGAGAGAGAAGGAAACACCTGGTGGAGGAGAGAATCTGGAATCACTGTGAACCTGAACTCTCACTTTTCTTTCCTCCTCAGGGTGTACGAAGCCTAAAACCCTCGGCCGCCCGGCGCACATGGATCCAGCGAGACAAAACAAAAGAAGACGACAAAATCACCAGGACTGTTTTTTGCAAAAGTACAAGATGTAATCTACAATCAGTCTGTACTTCTCCCTCTTCTGCCTGAGATCTGTCGAGCACATTAAGAGATCTTTCTTTAGTTCGTATATAAGCTGGTGGGCTCGTCGTCGCTCTAGTCACAGTCACTCACCGCTCCAGTCTTTACAACTGTAGTTATACTTGTCAAATAGTGGACGAGACGCTGCCGTCCGTGTTCAACAGTCGTAGGTTTGTTCAGTTGTCACTTAACAGGGACTTCTCTTTTGTTTTGGCTTTTAGGCTTCTTTCAAAGTGAAGAATGTGTAAGAATGTCTCTTTTGGAAAAAACACAGCGTGGGAGTTTCAGTTGTTAAGATTTTCACCACCCTGTGTTCAGTATGACAGGTGGGACGTTAGTACAATGCCATCATTTAGGCTCTGGTAGAGGTTTGTAGTGGAAACGCAGCGATGAAGGCTTCTCAGTAAATCTGATTCTCTGTGTTTGTAGAGGAGACGCAGTGAGTGTGTGGTTACCACGCTCGTCATACATAAGTGTCAAACAAACACACAACTCTGCAGCACCCGTTTTGTAAAATATTATCTAATTAACCGGCAGGGTGTCGTTTCAGTAGAATACAAGAGTACAGTAGGTCATTTGTGCCATTGCTACATACAGTACAGTCTGTGGAGAGGAGTTAACGGGTAGGTTCACCTAAAAATGAGAAAGATAGAAAGTCAGGTGAGGTTTTATCGTCCTCGAAACATTTCTGGAGCTTCACAGCAAAACAGCGTTGCAGCGTTCTGCTAAACAACTGAAAAAACACAACCAAAATGAAACATGAAAATGTCTCCACACAGCTCGTCTTTTTTAACCGGTCACACACCTGCACGAGCTCGACGCTGTGTCAATCTGGAATCTCAACGCTGTTTTGCTGTTAAGCTGCAGAAATATTTTGTGGACTACGAAACAAAATCCAAAATCCTGACAGAGTTTCCATTTTTGGGTGAACTTATCCTTTAACTTGATTATTAAAACACACGTAGAAAGCAAGACAGCAGTTTACATCAACAAAGGACTTTCTGTGATTATGTTTTGTACGATTTTTAGCTCCACTTCTTGAAATGAAGTGAAAGTGTAATAAAGCAATATAACATTCAAACTGCCTACATAACCACTGTAGTGAACTTCAGATCACAGCATCATTTAAGGATGAGGATGCTGATATTTCATTTTTTTGTGAATGTTACCAACATCCTCTAAAAAAAATCCAAACCAACAATTAGTTACTGAGTATTTTAGTACCTCTTACGTCTGCGGCACTCAGCCCGAAGTCCATTAATTCTTTCTGAAGATGTAAATGTTTGAAAGAGTCTTTCAGTAGTTGTTTATTAAAGCAGTACGAAACTAAACAGATCATTTCCAGTTCAAATCTAAACCCTCCACTGTTCAGTGTGGAAGACATCAAGCAAGAGAGGAAAGGAAATAAAGGAAGAGGAAATACTTTGAATTAAAAAGAAAAGGCTTCCAACTGTAGATGGGCATTGTAGTTTTTAGTAAACGTCACTCAAAACAGGAGTAAATGACGCATTTGTGTGGAACTACTTTCAGCCGTGGATGAATACACATCAGCCGGTGCAACAGTTTGACTCCCTGATGTGTTTCTAATAGTTTAATCTGACAGCAGTGGAGGTCTGGAGGAATAAGATGTGTTACATAGACTTATTTGTAGGATCGATTCATTTGTTTGTTTTATTTTTGTTTGCTTGTTTTTTAAAGAAGAACACAGAATATTATCACGCTTATCCTTTTAAACAGCCGATGGATTGTGTTGTTGTGTTGTAATGAAAGTAAGAATCGGATCAGTGCTCGAGATTTTAACATGTTCTTCTCTCTTAGCATCGAAAGGGGACAGTTTGGCTGAAATCATACGTACGAAACAACACACATTGATCACATTACAGCATATATTTAGATAAATGGCAAACGTTTCTCTGTTTCTGTCCTTCACGGGCGATGATTCTCTTTTCTCCTGAACAATACTGTCAGACGTGTTTTGTACGCCGTGGACACACTTTGTAACAATGACTGTCGGGTGTTGTTTTGTTACCACCAAACAGAATCACTCACAAATATTATCTGCATATATACGAAAAACACCACAGTTTCTTTACCTTTTGAAGAATGTGCATTACTCTTGTTTTATATCTATAAATATATATAAAGAAGCATTTTGTAAATGGACCAGTATAGCCTATATGTTAGTGAGGATGGATTCACCTAGAGACTTTATAGTGTCATGTATATTGTATTACTGCATTATAGTTGTTTTTTTGCTATTTAAATCCTGGTTTGGTAACAGATATTTGGAGGGTGAGTGTTTGGACCGGCCCACCAAACACACAGTTAGACATTCCATTGAGTGTAAAACAAATAAACACAGCAATAAAGTGTCTATAGAACAGCTCTCTGTTCTGTGTCTCATTTTAACGACTACTGAAACTGAAACAAAGGAGAAATCATGATCCTACAGATGTGGAGAAAGATGGAAGTGCTGTGAGAGAAGCCATCCACCAGGTGGCGGTATATATTAACTGATGTGTGTGAGTCACAGTGCAAAATAAATATTAAAAAACATAAAAGGTAGAATAAACTTTCAGAAAATTAAAGTATGAATAATGAAACTGATTAATAGACAGACACAGAAAGGATTTGTTTTATTGAATCATTACAGTTTATGCTTTGCAGGGTCTTGGAGACAAACCCTGGACAGGTTCATCACAGGTGTGCACTGATGTATAGAGACAAAGAACCAGCTGCAGCTTCGGGCAAATTAAGATTGAGGGGTTTAATTCATGCAGTTGGATTGTGAGAGGAAGTCAGTGAACCAGGAGAGACTGAAATTTAGGTAATGAACCTCTCGACCTTTTTGCTGTGAGGCAACATCACAAACCACTGCGCCTCAGTGCTGCCCCACTTTATCTGTAAAATAGGGTTATCAATTATTAAATTGACGTGATATGTTATTTAGTTCACTGGACTTTGATAGCATGTATTTCAAAGGTACATCAATGTCAAACAGTGGCTTACAGTATATTTAATGTCTATTACCTTACATACAAACAAACTAATGTCCGGCATGTGAAGGATGAGGTGGTCGGCTACAATATGAACAAATAAACTACATGACCTTTAATCCACAGCTGATGAAATAAAACATTGATTTTACTCAGACCATATTTAGCACAAACAATGTTCCATGTTTTATTTTCTACTTTCACTGGATGACATTTTTCAACCAACATCATTTTTCTAATGAAAACAACACAGAAAAAAATATATATTTTTCATGAACTTAAAACAAAAACTCTACTACTATACTCTAATCTCTTCTTTTTGGTTCTATTCTACTCTGTTCTATTCTATTCTATTCTACTCTACTCTACTCTATTCTATTCTATTCTATTCTATTCTATTCTACTCTGTTCTATTCTATTCTACTCTACTCTGTTCTATTCTATTCTACTCTGTTCTGTTCTATTCTATTCTACTCTGTTCTATTCTATACTACTCTACTCTATTCTACTCTGTTCTATTCTATTCTATTCTATTCTACTCTGTTCTATTCTATACTACTCCGTTCTACTCTACTCTACTCTATTCATATTCTACATCTACTCTACTCTATTCTACTCTATTCTATTCTACTCTACTCTACTCTGTTCTATTCTATTCTACACTACCCCGTTCTACTCTACTCTACTCTATTATATTACATTATATTATATTCTACTCTATTCTATTCTACTCTGTTCTATTCTGTTCCATTCTATTCTATTCTGTTCTATAGGTCAGTATACAGGTAAGCTGCTCTATCCAGTGAGAAACAGTAAAAAGACAGAAACTCATCCAGGACCACAGAATAAAAGTCTGATAACATGTGACGCATGATTTTATGCTGTCATGACAGCGGGGTGAAAAATATATTTTTAATGTGTATTATAGATATATTATATACATTATATGTTATATTAAACGAGCTGAGGTCGACATTTAAAGAGAAAAAAAAATACCAAAATGTATCTGAATACAACCAGAATGATCCCAGAGTGAGAGTTAAAGACGGATTAAACATGATTTTTATATACTGAAGTTTCGTGTCTGTGTCTGTGTGTGAGGCGGGGTCACTATTTGGTCTCCCGCTGTGTTCACAGTCAGAGAGGCGGGGTCAGTATTTGGCAGGTTCGTCCCCTGAGGGTGTGTGCGTGTGTATGTGTGTATGTGTGTGTGAGAGAGCGAGAGAGACTCGCTAAGCAACGAACGACCTGCAAACGGGCATCCGAGCCAGTCCGAGCAAAAAAACAGGAACCACATTATTCTCCAGTGTCTCTGCAATGTTCCCGACGATATTTCTCCGCCGTCTGCTCTGAACCCATCGAAGTTGCCGTCTGTCCGGACGTCGGCTCCAGAAACAACCCAGAGATTAATGCATCGAGCTGCGCGTCCCTGTTTGTTTTGACCTGGTAAGGTACCCCGTAGCGACTGATTAGCTCGCTTTGCTAGCAGCGCTTCTTCTTCTGGTTCACTCAGCAGCATCTTAGTGGCTAACGCTAGCCGAGCTAAGCTAACTGTGTCCGACGCTTTGTTTCCCCTCTCTGATTGATTATACCACACATGTAGTGTGTCAACGTGTCTACCGGAGGTCTGTCTTCATTTGGAGACAGACGTTGAGGTGTTCGGTGCGTGTTGGAGCGTTTAAAGCTTCATCTGTGTTCACTGGGAGCTAACGGCTAACGGTTAGCAACGGAGGCAGTTCCATCACATCTGTGGCTCCTCCGCAGCCACAGCGAGCTAACTCGGAGGCAGAAAAAGAAAACTGTCATACATTATTAAATATCTGGAGGGTTTTTTTATTATTATTATTTAGGATTCCACTTGCAAAAACGAGCAGTGCATCCTGTTGTCAGCTTTGTTTAATAGTTCAGTTGTATGTAGTCTGTAGTTGTCTGGAGGATGTGAGATGCAGTGTTGACTTCAGATTCACCCAGTTTTTTTATAAAATGGTTATCGTACAGAAGCGTTTACAGAAACACACATCCTGTGTTTGGACTGACTGAAGTTCTTGTTCCTCTCAACTGTCTGCCGGTACTTTCGTTTTCTGTTCAGGCTGTTTTCTAGAAAGCTTCCTCCTGCACTCAGATGCTCCAGCTCATCGTTACCAAAGTGTCTGTGCTGGAATGTTCTGGTGTTTTGTGGCACAGTGTGTTTTGCCATGAACCGATTTTTGTCTGAGCTGTTTCTCAGGGAATAGGTTTCTTATTTATTTATTTTTTTGTGTGTCTGGGATACTGGTTCGTTTTAAAGATGTGATGGGCTGACTTTCATCCCTGGGCTCTCTGAAATCCTCTGCACATTGCATAATCGTATGCAGCCACTGCCCTGAATTAGAGAGGATTGGGCTCACCATATGGTGCACTGTGCTGCACTATGGGCATAAATGAAGGATCGACCATGTATTAGGCCAAGCAAGTGTATTTGTAATGCACGATTCAGACACAAGGCCACTAAAAGTGCTTTACAGGGGCATACAAATGCATTACAAACGATCAGGAAGACATCAAGAAACAAAATATTAAAAACAGGAGTACACTGCACTGGGCACACACATTATTTTGCACACTTCCATGTAAATATTCACAAATACAGTACAGTTAATTTGCACCATTGTAGAGCTGAAACGTTTATGAGAAATGTAGTTTGTAGTCCGAAAACTCGTAAAATCAGTTAGCGTTTTTGCACATCCGGTTCCCTCGTCTCAAAGTCTATGAGGTTTCGTGAATTGATTTCCGCTTAAGAGCCTGAAATAAGATCTGTGGTTACAACAGGCTTAAGATATTTACAGGATTTGTTCTACGACATGAAATACACGATTAAATGTCCCACAGTTTAATTATGAATTGCTCACGTGTCTTAAAAGAGGCGCCTGCTAACAAGTGGCTGAATAAGATTACTGAAGTTGTCGCGGACATTAAATGTCATCACAGCGAACACGAGACTTATCTACTCACTAGTCAATTTAATTACAAACTATTCTAACTTTACAACTTGTAGACTGATCAGTTTATAGAGAATGTGTATAATAATTGTGTAGTAAGACGCTTAGTGGTGGTGACATTAAACGTGCAAGTATCATAAACTTGTGTTTGTCACAGAGATCATTTTCGGCAATATTCCAAAATCCAATTCCAACACTCGTGCTTTTTGTGAAGAGAACCAGGGCGATGCTAACGTCCAGGTTAGCTTGCAATACCACTCTAAACAGATACCGATATTAGGGATAAAAAAGTTCTGGTAATGATGAGATATTAAACAGCTTAACCATAAAATGTAAAATAACATCAGTCCACTGAAACAGTAAACTTAAGCATTATTTTTCTGCATTATGTTCTATAAAAATACATTTATAAATTGCTTCATATCAGGCACCATAAACACCGATACGTCTGTGATAGGCAAATATTGGCTGTTAAAATCGGCCAACAGATGCACCGACCAGCCTCCAATTATTAATCTGCTAACAGCTTAAAGACGATTAATTGTTTAAGTAGTTTTCCAGCAGAAATAACAACCAATCGGAGGTTCCGGCTTTTTATTTGTGAAGCTTTGCTGTTTTTCTTTGTCTTCTACGATAGTAAGTCGATAAATTTACACTATCAATCCTCTAATCAGAACAACAACAGGTACATTATACTGTCATGTAAATAATCGTTATTTGCCTTCCTACAACACTGCCAATATCAACAAACCTTATGATGATGATTGTATCTATCAAATCTGAATTACAAACAGATTTAAACTTAAATTGATACTAGGAAATTTAAATATAATACACTTGTAAGAGAAAATACTAGGAAAACAATGGCAGTACTATAAATAGATAGAGTCAAAACAAGCCTGAGAATGGTATGTTCAGGACTGAAATAAAGGAAGTTATTATGTGCTGTGTAATGTGTATTGTACTGTAATTAACTGTTCTGGCAGATGCTTCTGCACAACATGCTGACTAAATAATGCATCTATGTATGTATGTATACAAAAAAGGAAGATCCTCATTCATGTACTTAATTTAAAGAAGTAATGGTTCACCTACCAGGAAATAGACTTAAGATTCGAGGGTGAACGTGCTCTTTGTGAAGAAATGCTCTCTTTTCGTCTGTACTGTGCTTTTATCAGGGTTTTTTGGTTCCACCTACAGAAACAACCAAAAACAAGTTGAACTTAAACTGCAGCCTCGCTCAGAATACACATGACCTATTGTCTTATCTGAGGGGCTTGTGTAAAATCTGTCGTATACCTCCGTTAAGTTGAACCTGTTGGCAAACAGCTCAGTGATTGTGTAAGAGAGATATGACCACAGACAGGCCGGAGTAAAGGTCAAACCTCGCTGTGGTGCTGATGTTGGAAAATGTTAGCAAGGCAGTTGTTGAGTCAGCTATTGAAAAAACACTGGGATTGATGGTGTAATACACTTAGTGGCGAGTATTAGGTCCACCTAGTTAAACTAATGCAGTCTAATTCAGCAGCCCTGTAATAAATCCCCGACTTCACGAGGATTACAATGTTCAGTTTTTGTTGGAGCTGTTTTAGAGAGGGGTTGATTCAACTTCATGGTCATTTGGGGAATTGTTGTTTGTGGTGCTGTTGTAGATGTATTGTTTATATTTTGTCCACTCCATATGTCACATAACTGCAACAACTCTGTTTCTTACATGTCATATCCTTCTCTCTTCCTTCCCACCTGCCTCTAAACTGACCTATTCAATGTAGAAAAAAATGCAAAACATACATGATGATGAATTTTCATATGACTTACTGAATGACTAATCATTTCTAGCTCGGTGCACCTATTAAACAGACAACTAAAAGCATTTTACTTGACTACACAGACCAATTGAAATGACATCCTACTAGAAACAGATTCACCGCTCAGTTTGGGTCCCAGAACCTTATTTGAGAGATCGTTACAGAGCTAAAATCTCCTTAAAGCCACTTATTTTAAAGCAGGGCTGCAGCTAACATATTATTTGCATTATCCCTTTATCTGCTCATCACAGTTTAACACAGCCCATGTATTCAAATTGCTTATTTCGTCCAAACCCATTATGATAGTAGAGAGAAAGAAAATCAGCCTATGAAAAAAGACTATAAAGATTAATGCATTTTCCGAATAGTTGGCAACTTATTTTCTTTACGTGGACTAACTGATTAATCGACAGTAAGTCGCAGCTCTGTTGGAAACCAAGCGTGTTCTAAATGTTGATTCAGCTCCCGTGACAATGCAATTAAAACGCAAGGTCACTGAGACACTCGAGGCGCTGCCATGACTGGCGTTTATCCCATTAAGCGTACCTCAGCTGAACCTGTAGCCTTTATGCGAGGGCTCTCACGTATGCACATACCAACAGTGTCAAAACTCTCCAGCCCCCCGCTGTGTGAGATAAGACAGTGTACGTAAGACGACCCATAGTTTTTATATGGAAGGAAAACACATGCACACACAGCAGTCACAGCAGTGTCATAACCACACAGCTGCCTGCAGTGTGGGATTGTTGTTGCCAGGTCAGTGAGTGGTTGTTTTAGACTCTGTGGACGGGGGCCAAGCCAAACCAAACGTGGTCCAAATCTCTCTGAAGCCGGACCCGCGCTGCCAGAAATTCACCAGATTTAATCCGTCTGCCGGCGTTCACACCTGTGTGGAAATATGTTTCATAATCGCACGTTTTACGGGTGAAAATGTAATTAGCTTTTTATAATTAAACACTTAACTTGTGCTCTTTCACAGGATAAGATAGAATAATCAGACACTCGTAGCTTTAAGTCATTTCAAAGAGTAATCAAAGCAGTTCAGTCGGATAGAAATAGAATAATACAAAGGAAAAGAGATATGTCAAGATCTAACGAGAAGCCTCGGGTTTGTCCTCTGGTGTACAGCATGTCAGAATGGGCCGCAGGCAGTTTCATGCAGTGTGGCACTGACCTGGCCCAAAGATCGTGTAAATGGAGATGCTCCATTAGGCAGCTGAAATAACAAAGGCTTCTACAGGGGGAAAATCTTTTATTCATGTGTTGTTAACTCTTCCTATCAGAGAAAAGGCCCACAAGAGCATTTCACTTTCAAATCCTGGACCAAACTACGCTCAGAAAATGGTGCATGTCCATTCAAACATAGTAAAATCACAGACTTAAGATGTCACGAAGAGAGAATTCACTAAGTGGGGTTTACTAGTGTAAGAAGATTTATTTATACTTGCAGATGGGAAAGGAACATTTCGTAAATTACAGAGCAGAGCTGAAAATATCAGTCGATTAATCGATTCACAAAAGATGAATTAGGAACTGTTTTGATATTTGATTAATTGCGGGAGTCTTTTTGTTTTCCAGTTAAATAATGGCATGATTAGCTCATGTGAGTATTTGCAGGTTTTCTTTGTCTCACATGAGACTGAACAGAATTTTTGGGGGTTTAGGCTGCAGCTAGTTAAATTTTAATGACCCAACAGTTAATCAATACATTGAGAAAATGAAGTCAGATTTATTGATAACCAAAACACATTGTTAGCTGCAGAATAAGATGGACTAAGCAAGTACATTCAACCTTTTTTAGTTTTTAGAGCATTTTCATTGTTGACCCATTGTTTATCTATAAATTAAATTATATTTCTAGATAAAATTAAATATGTAGTTATAGGAAATTCTGCCCATATCACACCCTCCAAACCAGATATGTCCATCTAGTGTAACTTAATTATTTCAGTTCCTAATCTGTGGAGCGTATTAGTAGATAAATGGGATTTTTTTGTGACTGGTGTTGACGTCATCTCCTCTGTGCCAGGAAGTGTCGCTATGGTAATGACGGGGGATTTAGTGAGCTCTTAATTTTACTCTAAGTGTTAGACAGAAGCGCGTAATCTTTATTATGCGTCAAGTTTTTTCTGTACTGTGCTGAAACAGAAGGCCGCAGCTCGAGTATAAGAAGAAGACAGATGGAAACATCGTGTGCTGGGCAGCTGGTTGGGCTGAAGTCATCTGGGGTGGAGAACACGTCCTCTGTAGGTTAAAGGGCTCTAACTGTACATCATCTGCTGAATGTGTGAAGCCACGAGAGATTGTACAGTGATGCACAGTATTTCCAGTCATGTGATGCATAGAAGTCACATGACAGGAAATGCAAGATGACAATCAGTCATAGCCTTCATCTGCAACCTTTGACACCGTTTCCTTCACCGGTTGGGGGAGATCAAGTCTACAGATTTTCCTTTTTTAGATATTTTAAAACTAAGGTGTAATTGGAAAGCCCCAGAGTCCTAAATAGCTCTCTGCACATTGATTTTTTTGATCTCCAAATGTCTACACAGTCAGATACACAGTCACTTCCAGGATGGACTGTGAGAAAATCCTTCAGACTGCACCGTCAGGGTGCTTGGTCACTTGTCAGCGTTCTGTCACAGCTGGTGTTGTGATCTATTGTTTACACACAGGCACAGTCAGATGGAAATGACAAGACTTGTACTATTCTGTGTACACTACAGTGTTTGTTGTGTGCTAATTGAGTCTCATTCAGTCCACGTATGATAGAGCAAAGATGGTTTATTCAATGAGAATTAACCACAGGCTTGGGATTTCTTTATTGATTCACGTTAGTCCCACTTCCCCGTCGCACAGTCGTTGCTTTCATAGAGCTGTCAGGCATGTACGGAATATAAAGACAACAGACGGAGAGGGATCTTTTTTTAATGCAGCAAAGGCAGAAGCATACCGGCTGGTATTTTACTGTGCAGTGGTCTGGAAATTTCCATCAGCGTGAGACAGAGCAAGAGAGAGAGTTGATTAAGATCAATACTAAATCAATAAAGCTCAATGTCGTTGTCTCAGACGAGGCTGAGCCCGGTGGCTCTCCGCGAAGGTTTGGATCACACTCGGTCCACGATGCAGCGATGTGGCTGTGAATTGTAGTTCTGTGTTGTGACTCACAGTGAAACACTTTGTGCGCATTTTTATGCCTCGGGCCTAAATAAAGAGAGAATAACTGTCACAGAATCACGACCCCTGTGTTGTGAGCCGATCCAGATCCTCAGCTGACTGTAATACTGCAGCCCGACAAATAAATAAACAGATTGGAATATTCATAGACACATTTTTTGAACTTTTATGAATTTACAGTTTGTGTTAATCTGACAGAAACATCGCAAGGTTGATAAAAAATGCAAAAATAACATGTCTGTGCGAGGTTATAATGTCATATTATGTTATATAATATTATTAAAACTGTGGTCGCTGTTCCTTTAAACATCTTAGGGTGTTTTGGGCAATGTTGCAACCAGGGTGCGTAATTAGCCAAATGGCTTGTGAATGTTAAATTTTAACCAGCCGCTCAGTGGATTAGCATTGTGTTTTTTCTGGCTGATGAATGAAGCACATCTACCAGCTGGTGGCGGCTGCTAATTCTGAGCGCTGGTAAATCATTGAGACTGATGGCTTTATGGTTATCGTGTGTTTTTCATTTGATTTTTGCTTTGTTTTGATAGGTGTTTAATCAGCTGATCAGATTTCCTCGTCTGGTTCTTGTGTCTAGTTTCCTCATCAATTTTCCAGAAAATGTAATATCACATTATCAGTGTTGTAATAAAAAATAACATGACATAGATGATTTAAACCGTGCAGGTGGTTGTATTAATAGCACCCCACACCCATCCCTGTTTATACACACATAATGCATTCAACACATTCAGCGTTATCTGAGCCCGACTGTTACAGAAGTATGACAACAGAGCTCTTTTGCAGCACAAAGGTGGAACAAAACTTCATCACATGAAGCGGATGTGTGTGATATTTAATGTCCATGTGCAGTAAGTTTGACTGTTTTTAAAGAGTCAATAAGCAGATAGACAGAAAAACAAAGACGAGTCTGCATGACTGTTCACCCAGATAGCAGCCAAGCAAACTTCATGCAAATGTCCTGAACAAATTGCTCCACTCCTACAGTCGCCAACACAGAGCTGCACTTGTTTCCACTGTAGGCGTGCAGGCTTTCTGCAGTGTCACGGCCCCTCAGGCGAGCAAAGAATGCATCTTATTTTCCTGTTTTTTCAAGGCATTTGTATGACGGCCCGTCATAAAAATGTAGTGCAGAATGACACGAGAGGCTGGAGACTAAGATAACCTGGCGTGTAGTGAAGCAGGCTCGAGGCTGGAAGACCGCCAGTTCAGAGAAACTCCCTCTTCCTTCAACAAATGCTATTAAGCAGGGCACTTAACCCTGGCTGTGGAAGTGCGTCGTGGCAATTAACGGCTAGCTGTTGAAGGCTTTGGTTGCAACTGCACAGCATGCATAAAACGTGTGAGATTAGTGATTAGAGTGTCGGTACCCTGGCATCGTCTCTGAGATTAATAGAATACAGGATTGATGTGCCGGAGATTCGGGCCATAAATAATGATAATTCTCATCGTGGATGACTCTGCAGATTATTTTCTCGATGAGTTGATTATTGTTTGGTCTGTAAAATAAAAAAAACACAAAAATATTCAATTTAATAACAAAGAAAAGCAGCAAATCTCTGCTCTCCGCTTCATGTTTTTTCATGAAAGGTGCCTCAAACAACTTTCAAGTAACAAAATTATAATTTTCTGCAAGTCAACTAATTATCTCAGCCATCTAATAAATACACGGTAGGCTGGACCGGTCTGAGTTTATGGAACGAGCTCTAGATCAGTTTGTCGCCTCAGGCAGCCATATTCATCAGATCCTCAGGCTTCAAAGGAATAATTAAAGATGAATAGTTGGACAGATTATTTGAGCCTTATCACTCCTTTTTCTACAGTATATAATATAAGAATAAGTCTTTTAAAGGATCATATTTTTTGTTGGACCTTCCCTGCATCCTTAGAATAAATAAAGGGAAGATTCTGGTACTAGAGATGGAGATAACAAGGCCCGAAAAAGCCTGCGTCCCCTGAAGACATGTGCTTATTAATTCATCACTGACAGGGCTAGCCTGGGAGCAGCAGCTAAACTAGGCTACGGCAGTGAACTGCTGCTGTTGATTCAAGGGCAAACACCGGCGTTACTGCCTCAACTTTTTACCCCGACTCTGCCTCTCTTTACCTCATTTATTCCTTTTCTCCCTGTCACTTCCTTTCCCCCGCTGCTTTCTCTCCTCTAATCTGCCTCTGCCATTCTCTTTCTGATGCTTTTTTATTCTCCATGACGCTGCCGCTCCTCTTCTGTTTTTCCTTTCATCCATCTTTCATGCATCCTGACGTGACCCGCTGATATCTGCCTGCAAAAGATTATCAAAGATTTTTAAAACTATGAACGAATGCTGAGCCACAATATCCTGCAAACCTCGAGGCTATCAAAAGTGAAAGTTTGGATAATTTGTGCACTCTAATTAGTACTTTGTACCCACAAGTTAATCATTTATTCACCACTACTTAGTAGCTGGAGTCTTCTTGACCTCAAATTAGTTCATTTTCTATTACTAAAGGTTTTAATTCTAATGTTTAATTCGTGCCAAAATGTTACTGAATTATTTCCCAGAGATAATTGGCATTCAGCAGCAAGTCGCTGTCGTAAATGGTTTCCTCAAATCGCTGCGTTTACTTCCCCATTTTGACTTTGAATTATGTGTTTAAGGGAAAAAAAAGAGAGTGCGTTGCAAATTAATAATTTGTGGGGATCAAATCACTAATTTATGTGTATTTTAGAGAACGGATTATTATGTTTTTGTTTCTCGACGCACTAATGTCCCTCTGCCTGCTGTTTACCCCCAGAGAGAAGTGGGTTTGTTGGATGGGAAAGTCAACTAATTATTGACAAATGAAACCGCAGTAATGAGGCCGCATGTCAGAGAGCTCATTGTGCAAACAGCACAGACAAACAAGCAAATAGCCGAGTTTCATGGTGAGCAGCATTGCATGGTAAATAAACTCACAGAGTAAAAATGATGTGCAGCACCACATCCAGTTGTGTACAGCTGCAGGGCAGAAACGACACCGTGCAGCTCGCTTTTTGTCTGCATGGGTGTTTGAACTTGTAGGTCAAATGCTGCACTGGTAAAAATGTTTGAGAGCTTAAAAATGTTGGGTGTGTTTCCAGCCTCTCCTTTGTCTGAGTTAACTGACTGACACAAAGGTAAACAGGTCGACAGACAGACTGAGAGGCAGCTCGGCTCAGAGCGGGAACGTGTTAAGTGTTGAACCTACATGCTTCACTGTTCATTTAGAGACATACTTGAATTTTACTCATTTATATTTGTTGTTGTTTATTTTATATAGTTTGTTATGTTTGTAATGGCACTGAGTTTTCTGCCTCTGGTTGCATGGTCGATTATATCTTATCTTTGTCATCGGTGTGTATTTTTGAAATGGTGCAAAACAACAACAACAAAAACTGAAACAGTTGGATTGATTGATTAGTGTTCGTCTCTCGTCTTACACCTGCCCACTTGGTTGCAAGAATTATTCAAAGTAACTAAAAATCCAGTTGGCCTCAACAAATATTGCAGCGAAAATTTGACCAGAAAACAGCTTGTTTTAATAACCCATTTTCTATTGTTAAAATATTTTGTCTAGAGAACTTAATTACTTACTTAAAGACTTAAAGACTGAAAGAGTGACCAGGCAGAATCCCAAAGACGTTGAGTGAAGGTGCCTTTTGGAGAAACTGCATGTGAAGGGAATCAGAGCTTTAATGCAGTGGATAAGGCTGCCGTCTAAATGCTGACCTGCACATTTTTGCAGATTAATCCCCAGTATGCACGTATATATCTAAGATGTGGTTAAGAGCCATTGTGAAATATAGAAAGAAACAGTCAAACTCAGTTAAAGAAACGGATAGAAAAGGATAAAGTAATTAAGTTTTTACAGTTTGAACTCACTCTCCTCCTGTTGTGCTTATTGTCTACACACTTTTGTGTTTACTTTTGACCTTAGTGTCATGGTCGCCCTCAGTCCTCACCTCTCACCGTCACTGCTAATGGTTGACAGCTTAAAAAATGCAGAAGCAGGTTAAAGGTGCAACATTTACAGCACTTAACCTTCAGCCTTATTAGGTGTGTGTGTGTGTGCGTGTTTGTTTGTGGGTTTTAATGGGAGCTGTGTGTGCTTCAGACCACAGGCTTTCATTTGCAATCGCCTCATTGTTTGTACATGTGCGGCTGAAAACACTCAGACCAACATAGACTGAGCTTCACGTTAAGCAGGTTTAGATAGACTTCCTGTTATGCAGCTTCCTGGATGGTTAACAAGCCTAATATTGGCTCACGAGGTGACACATTATGAAGTTAAAAGTCGTAATTGTGTGCACAGTATTACCATCTGTACATAGAATGTTATTAAATGTGTTATATATTTAGATGACACACGCATCATATTGTCCCGTGTATGAGACGACCCTTAAAAAAGACTTTCTGAAGATGTAACACAGTCGTCCAGTTGCCCTGAGATAATTTGCACCCAGAGAGGATTCAGTTCTCATCCTTGAAGCCTTTTTCTCCTAAAATTGAAAAGCAAAATTCTTACAGAGGACATTTAAGAATGTCATCTTGGGCTTTGGGAGACACTGATGGACGATTTTCACCAAAACCGAACTGCCACCTCCTGCTGTCGCTCTGACAGCAACCTCCAACTGTCTCACCCAGCTGTGAAAACTGTCTCCGGTCACCAGCGAGGGGAGCTGGCAGATCAGCTCTCACATCACCGCCGGACGAGCAACTGACATACGCGCTTGTGCCGATTTTAAAAGTCTGTTAGTCTCCGCACCACGTCTGTAACTTAGTTGTGTCGCCTCTGAAGCTTGGAACTAAATTAATGGTTAGCAGAGCGAAATTCCAATGACAGGAATGAAACATTGACCTCAATAACATTAAAATTAACATAACTGGGCAGGTTTAATAAGAACGTAATGAACGGGACATGGAGGACGTAGCTCATTGACCATCTAAAACAACTTATTTTTATTTTCTCAACGAGTTATCACTGTGTTCAAATGTATTTCTCTAGCAGTTAGCACCGGTTTTATCTTCTTGTCTTCTTTAGCTCCTCCTTGTTCATCTGCGATCGTGTTATTCCTGTCCACCTGAAAGACGAGATATTTCAGCTGGCGCTACATTTCAGGACGTTTGTTGAAGCCCAACCTTAAATACACGTTTAGGAATGATTAACTCTAACAGGTGCAATATAAACAGACGTGAAGACACCTGATAAGCCCACAAACAACAAAACAATCGGCTACTTATTTCTCTTGGCAGGTTCACATTGGTTTGTCACATGAACCCGTGGACACAGTGTGACAAGATGTTTTCATTCCATTGTGGACAAAGCAGATAAGGATCTGTATGTTTGGTGATTGACGGAACAGATTCGTATCTGTTTGTCTCTTGTGCTCTCGCAGATTCAGCCCACACTCTCGCCTTCGTCTGTTTGTGTCCTACTTTTTTAGGTGTGTGCTTGTTTGGATGTGCCAAGTCATGCGCGCACCGGAGAGTACAAGGAAGTTATGCGTATGTCACAATCACGGGATGTATGTTTTTAGAATGGAGCCAACGACTCAACACCATTGTCAAATACAGAAATACCAGGCGCTCATTCTCGGGCTGATTCAGGCCGGAGAGCAGAGGTCAGGTGGTTCAGCTCGGTTGAGTCAGAGGTATTTTTCTGCTTGTTCTACCTGTTTAAGGACTCCACCAGCAGTTTGTTTGTGAACAAAGACTATTTTTACCTTTTTAGGTTTTAACTGATTAAAATGTACTTTGATGCATTCCTTTTTTAGCCCGTCTCCCGTCCTGGGGGTCACAGACTTGACACAGATATCTGATCGATCTTCACTTCAGAAGAGGATTCCTGTGGTCCGACCTTTCCGTCTGTCACTTTCTACCTTCCTGATGTCGGCTGACCGTGACAGCTCGGCCAGCAGAGATAGAATGTGCAGAGTTTAGCCGCTTTGATCTCTTTGTTATATTTGGGATTTTACAACATGATGCAAGATAGAGGACATCTTTCTGATTTATTTATAACCTCTGGTGAATATTTCATCTTCACATTTGGTCGTGAACTTTGTTTTGATGGAGCTGAGGCGATTCAGTAGTTCACTGAGCAGGGTTTTAGTTAGTCGTCTATGAAATATGAATGTACTTTTCTATTTGTTGAAGGGTTTTGCTTACTTCTGCTGTTGTTATTTCAATAATTAATTTTAATTGTACGAGGGAAGGGCTCTCACAGTTGAAATGATATTATTCAGGTTGTGTTTTTGTTGCTGTTATTGCTCCAGTTTTAAGTTCTGGTCATGTTGTCTTCCATAAACGTTTCCTGCTTGTTTTTTCAGCTTGTTTTGTCGCTGTGTGTTTAGTATTCAGTTAACTGACTCACTCGAAAATGACTGAACCAGTATTTATGTTAAATGTGTCTCTGAAGCAAACTTCACGAGGTCAAACGGTAGCGCAGGTATTAAACCTGTGACCTTTCTGTTAAAGGACATTAAGCTTTAACTGCAGAACGCTGTCTGGCCTTCATCTGTGGTTTTGAGCAGGTGCTGCTTTTAGAGACTAACTGAAATCTGATATACAGCGAGCTTATTTAAATACACTGCTGCCACCTCTGTGGTGGAGTCATTATCGAAAACTTACTGTGAATTAAGATAGGTACAGATTTCCAAGTAGGTCTGTTTCCGTAACGTACACTGTCGTACACCCTCCATGTTTTTATGTTGATGATTGTCTCGTCTGTTTCTTAAAAGAAATAAAACCAGTTTCCTCATAGTCAAATATTTACTTAATCTTCAAAACAAGACATTTACCTGAACACGAGACTGATCAGAATAACAGGCACTCGTCTGTGTTGTCTTTAACGCTGGTTTGGGTTAGAAAAACAGAAGTTTGACACATCAGGGATGTAGCTTCAGGGCCCAGACGCACCAGACGGCCATCAAAGAATTGGCTGTGACAAGAGTTGACTGTTTCTCAGCCAAAAAGCTGCACTTGAACACGCCGCAAAGACTACAGCCGCCGGCCAGCTAGCTAGTTCGTTCTGTGCCTGCGTGATGGGAATGATGAAGCTGCGTTTTTTGACACCACCACCACTTTATCTGATAAAAATGTGGCAGAGCGGAGGCAAATAATATGGAGAAACTGAGCTGAATGGGTGAAATCAAGGATACGACAGTGACCTGCCATCATTGTTGGTTTCTCTTCTTGTGCACTAATTAGCTGAAGAGCCAATCAGAGTTATTTCTGTCACCGACGGGCTCTGCAAGCTCAATCGGCCAAAAAGCCACAACAAGGGCAAACTAGTGAGTTCAGACCGAAAACAGCACTGTGATAAACCAACGTGACAGGTTTAACTGATTTGGATGATTTCTTTTAAGAAGATATGAGTGAGTCAATTTAAATACAATCAAAAATGCCATTTGAATAGTAGATCGGCAAGTTTTAAGGCTGGTTTAAAATACTGTGACATAATTTTTACAACTCCTGGAAAGTCATCATCTGACAGTTAATTTGGTCCAGACAGTTGCTGTGTAAACTGTAGAATTACCCGTTTCACGTTACAAAGTTATCAACCAGAAAAATCTGTGGTTAATGACGGCATTTTTTTAGCTAAATCGTCTTTGCCTGCACCGCTGCCATTGAAATGAAAAAGTGTTTCTTGTCTTTTAGGTCCTCTTTTATATATGTGTTGTTCTCATATTATCCGTTGGCCCTTTTCCCTTCCTGTCCTTTAGTTTTCTCTCTCTCCATTACTTTCTCTTTCTCTCTCTCAGAGCGCAGCCTTAACTTTCTCCGTTTCCCCTCTAACAATGTCCCCCATTGTTGAGCGGGAGGTTGTCAAGCATGATATCTGGGATTAAGACACACAGACAGTCAGAAAGAAACACAGACGGAGACATTCTAGACTGTTCCATTACTGACCAAATCCTCACTACAGAGGCCTTTTAGGGTCAGTTTTCATGGCAGACAGGGCACTCGTTTGGGAACATTGAGATCCCTAATCTCAGAGTGTCATTGTCCTCGGCTGCCTGTTAAAGCTGAAGTGTGTTAAGCCCGGCAGTAACGGCACTACAGCACTGTGCTACTTAGGACCTCAATTATTTGTGTTGCATAAAAATCGTCTGGTGTGTGGTTGGTACCTTTTTGATTTCAATCGTCAAAAGCCCTGACCCAGTACAAGCATTTCAGCTCCAATAGTGGGATTTTCTCTAGCTTTTAAAGCGGCTTAGGACCAAGCAGTGCCAGTTTAGTTGGTTTTGGAAAGGATCGAGGATAAAGAATGCCTTCAGAGGACTCCGCAACCTTTATGAGCAAACATAAGACTCCTGAAACCCCAGTTTAATAAGTCTTAGTAATAGGAAAACCCTGAACGGTTTTCAGCTCTTCAGCCAGCAACACGTACAAAATTGCAAGGTTGAATATCCTTTTTCATTTTTTATGCTGTCAAGAGGCCAAATCAAACATAAAACTTACCAAAGGATTTGCCATATTTGTCCCTGAAATGGCAGGAAAGCATGAGAGAAGAAATATTTTTGAGGTGGAAAAGGTAAAAGAAAATGACCTGTAGTTGTTGGAGGTGTTGTTTAAAATTCTGCTCAGGTTCAGTCGACTTCATACGCTTTTATCCCTACAAGTGACAGTCAGACAGATGAAGGGCCGAGCGATGTCTGTTCACAATCTGCTGTCAGACTGGGAACAATGTGATATAAACCCAGGCAGTTCAAGTGGAGTTGAGTTTCATTCAGCCCCGATAAATGTGATTCATACCAGAAAGAAGCTATTTGCTATCATGCATTATGTTGATTAATCTGCCTGTTATTTATTTGTTAGGTTTTTTGCCATGAATGGATTATAAAATGCCTGAAATCTTCAAATAGCTTCTTTTGTCCAACTAACAGTCCAAATCCTGAAGATCAGTCATTTACCATCATAAATGGTGAAGAAAAGGGGCAAATCCGTATATGTATATATTTAAAAAGCTGGAGCCGGACATGTTTGACATCTTTGTTTCATAAAAGACTTCCATCGATTTTAGATTTTTAGATTTTTTTCAGATTATTCAGCGTTGACAGACTATTACTTGTGAAGTGTAACCAATCAGATACATAGAGAGTTATAGACAATCTGAAAAAAACCCGCTGATACAGATATTAGGAAAAATGCTGAATATTGGCCCCAATAATCAGTCAGGCTGACAGTCGGTCTATACCTGATGTTATGACTCTGCGTAAGTGAAAGCTTCCTCCACTTTGGCAGAATGGTCCGTCCTGCCCACCTCTGTGTACGAGTGACTCATGCAAATGTATTTATCAAGCATTTTGATTTAGTCATAATAAGATAACAATAAACTGTGAGCCAGGAAAACCTCTCAGGTGAAACAAAGTGATGCTTTCTCTAATCTGTTTGGCTCGACTTGAACTCGAGGACGAGGCCAGAACAGGCCGAGTCCATTTATGGCAGCGGCTGATTAATCAGTCACCTCAGAGCTGGCTGAGCTCTGGAAAGGTTAACAGACTGAAGTTTCTTTTTTTCTTCTTCTGTGGAGCTCAGTTACATCAACACTGCTGAGGTTTCAGTCAATTTTGGAGTTACCCATTATAGAAATGTATGTGTTTATAAGCAGCCTTGTACATCAAATGTGCTTTATCATTTCAGACGCTTTTGAATAGACAGTTGGCTGTAAATGTGCGAGGATGTTCTGAAGATGTTCAGAATAAAATCACCAGTTTTTAAAGAGCATTTGGGCGAACAGCTGAATACCAAAAAAACATCCATCTAAAAGCTGTAACTCTGGAACATCGCTGTCCCAACACACACAGAAACAACATTTAGTGTACTTTGACAAGGATTTAGATTTTATATAACAAAATAGTTAAAAGCCACAGTTGGTGGATTAAAGCCAGTCGCTCAATTCTGACTGTGGATTTTCTTACTTACCTAATAATCATGTTTGACTGCGTGGATGGTTAATAACTTGTGGCTGATCTGGCTCCTTGTTTTTCTTTTGTTCCCAAAATAGTGCACAGACTGCTGTTTTTAGAGTTTATAGTTTCCATATCATGGCACAGGAATTTATTTCCATGTGGTATTTGCCAAAACTTGTAAAACTCTGGTTATTGGCTCGACTTGTGCTACATGTTACTGGACTTTATAAACAGAGTGGTCATTGTTTAAGTGAAAATTTGAGGTATTGAGTGATGTCATTTCTCTTAATGACGATCCTGGTTCCTGTTTAGATCTGCTCCGCTGCTCCTCTTGACGTAGAGGTGATGAAGATCCCCTAAGTAGGTCGGACGAGTTGCGTAACATGCAGCGTAAAGATGAATGAAAGGAAAAGGACGCGATGAGGAAATGAGGAAGAGCAGGAGAGTTGAAACAGAGATTAGGCAGAAAACAGGCTCAACCACATGTGTGTGTGCTTCGTCATGATTCATTTTCAGATGTTCAGCATGTTGGATATAAATGTGTCAGTGTTGTTAATGATAACTGGGACAAATCAGAATGAAACAACTGCTCAGATTTGTACAAACCAGTCAAACCGTCGAGGCTCTTTGATTGTTCGACCAGTCACTCATTTAAATGATTCATTCAGCCATTTTTCTGTGGAGACACTTTGTTTTTAGCTTTCAACAATTAGACATAACTCAAGCTCTGAATTATTTAGTATTTTTGAGAGCTAAACGTGATTTTGTATCTAGCAAATCTATTTTCCCGTCCTCCTCCCTCCCTCTGATTTTCTCTCGCCTGTTTTTTTCAGTGTCTCTCTGACGTCATAACTCTCCCAAAAGTAGAACTGTGTTTTTAATATTTTACCATATGGTCATGTTCCCATGTGGACTCACCCTTTTTTGTCTTATCCTGCTTTCACTTTGGAGGCCTCATTAAACACACACACACACACACACACACACACACATAGATTCAAATGTATAGCAACCGTAAAACAAGCATCCATACACCTGCTCACACACTGACATGATGAGGTGGCATCAATTAACAGGCTGACACCGAACACACACAGATTCAGAGTGACAGTTTGTTCACATGGGCATGCACAGACATGTAGGACAAACACACACACACACACACACACACACACACACACACACACACACTCTGACGCAGCTTTCTAGCCTAACCAGTGTCACTTTAATTATTGTGTTAGGTCCTCGCCTCCAGCAGATTCTTGGACAATCTGACATCTCAAGTCATGAAGTAGGAAGATGAGATTAGAGGGAAGGGGGAGGAGAGAAATAAAAAGGGAGAGAAGAAGGTTAAGGAAGGAAGGAAGGAAGAAATAGAGAGAAAAAGGAGAAGTTCACTATAATTCTTTACCGTGTGTGTGTGTGGTCCTCAAAACACTACTGATTGAAGCAGTTTTAAGTACTTTGCCAAGTGTTTGCTTTTGTATGTGGACAGATTTTGGCAATGCGATAGCGTCGCGACCATAAAAGATAGAGCCATGAAGCCTAACAGGTGTGTGGTTGAGATCCAAACGAAGGCGGCGTTAGAAGATGGGTAACAACTGCTGAGTCGTCTTGGCTCAGGAGGTGAACATGTTGTCAGGCTTTGCAGCTGCTGTGATCCCGTCGCAAGATGGTCTCTAGTTTTTATTGCCTTCATTTCTCGCTCTGCAGTTTGTGTGTGACCGCTGGACATTAACTTGCTGCTCTGCCCATATGGCACCGAGCTAATTATCTGTGGTACCCACATCAGTTTGCACTGAATGTCTGTGTTGGCAGAAACCATTTTATATTCATTATGTGCACGATTTTTATTTTTATGTTGTTGTTGTTAACTTTTTTTGTACTGCTCAGTGGAAACGTATTCATGCATTACCTAGTGTTACTAATCCTGAGAGATTGAACAGAGTCAGTGTGATTGAGCGAGAGAAAATCTAACTGTTCAGCAGGAAACTTTAACATTTTCCTCTTTACTACAGGTGTTGAGGAAAAGCAAGTGTTAAAACTATAAACATATAAACACAGTTTAAAACACTGTGTCACTGTATTACAATAGAAAGTATAAAATGAGATGTTGATTGTTACCTAATCTGAGCATCTTTTCTCTCTCCCTCACTCTTTCTTTTCTCTCCATCCTTTTCTTCTGCCTTTATCTCCTTGTCTTTTCGCCTCCTTCCACCTTTTTATTTCTGCCTCTCCTCAGCGTAGCTAGAAGGGAATCCTGCAAGAGGGATTAGCGGTCCGTCAATGAGGAACTACCGGCTCATCTTCTGCCACAACCTGAAGCAGCCATAGATGATTCAGTGGTTCACTGGCCAGGGGAGGAGAGGATAGGACACACTTTCACTGCTACACGGTGAGTATACACAAGCAGGCACGCTGACGCACCCTCTGCACATGAATATTTGAAATGTTTAAAAGTCTTCCTGCAGCTTGGAATCTTCTAGATTGCGGTTCAGAGTAATTTACCCATAACAATGTACCAGTTTGAAAATCACAAGCTACAATCGACTAGATAATTTTCTCGAGAAGGATTCACCGCTCAGTCCCGTCTGTGTTTTCATATTTCAAAATGACCCAGAGTGGTGCTTCTTTCTTGAGGAGACCATCTTTAACAGGACGACTGGCACACAGAGAGCATATTGGCTACAAAACAGCCAAAAGTTAAATTATGTCCGACTCACAGAATTAACATCAATTAGCTGCAACTGATTTTCAACTTTCAAAACGGACAATTTGTTCTGAGTAGTGTGGGCTTTCATTGAGACATCGTTCACAACTCTAACACAAACATGCTAAATCTTTAAACTGTGCTTCAGACGTATCCAAAACCTTCTAACTAAACTTGGCCCCAAAATCAAGTCAAGTCCATTTTTATTTGTGTTGCGCCAATTCACAACAAACGTTATCACATGACACTTTCAGTCAGAGCAGGCCGAGGCCGTTCTCTTTAATTCAGTCATTTACACAGACTCAACATTTCCCTCCATGAGCAAGCAACGATGGTGACAACGCAAGAAAAGCTGCCTTTTTGTAAAATACCAACTGATTCAGTATTTTACTTTTTGTAAAATACACTGAATGTCTCATCTCGTCAGAACTAAACCTGCACAATTAGACAAGTTACTAAAACCCAGTGTGAGTACAGAAACCTCCTCCTTCTCCTTATCAGCTGGTTTATCATCTTATGCAACAAACTGAATATCAAACAACAATAAACTGGTTTTAAACTGGTTATCAGTAGAGTCAGAGGAGCAGCTGACCACATTGAACACTTTGTCCTCGCATAAAAATCCTGTCTGACTGCCCGATTATACTGTTCGTCTGGGTGTTTGTGTGTGTATGTGCCTATTTTATAGCAGTAACTACTGCTGTGATATCGTTCCAGATAAACTGTCGAGAGCTAAATTTAGTTGGAGCAGAACCAGATTATTTTCTGATAAACATTTGGTGATGTTCCTCCTCCCCCGATGAGTAGAGTGGACGCCATCTGCCACTGTTTGCATTCGGATTACTCACCAACCGACCATCATCAAAGTCAAACTTTAAACTGAAATTGTCGTCGCAGATTCTGGCGTGCTTTGCATCGATTTCCATTCTGTTTGAAGACTCGGCCGGCGACAGCATCCCCTTTGCATGGGAGGACATAACAAATACCGGAGGGATGGGAGTTTAATTTGAGTAATGACCTTATAAATAATGATTATGTAACAAATACCGGACAAGTGTACAAAAAGCTGACTTTCATCCACACTGAATCATGTTTGTGTGATTGAAAACATCCCCTGTGGGAAGAGATAGTTGTAAGAAGTTAATACAATATTAATTTATTAAACACTGTAAAACATAAAATACAAACAAACTGTTAACTAACAACTGTTAGTTCATGAAGTTAACCATTAAATATATTGTCCCTGTACAGTTTTCAATTGAGAAATGTTAGTAAGAAAAGATCTGATTCTGTTTTTTATGTTTAACACAACGCCCAAATTTTAAGGAATCAGAGTTGTACATGGAAAACCTGGTGTGCTGCTTCAGCCACTCTGTCATTTAGCATTAATGGACACACTTTCTTTTCCACGGGTGGCGAAATCTTGGCCTGATGAGGGAGATTGGTTAAGGTTAGGGTGAGCCAATCAGAGGCAGAGGACACCTGCTACAGAATCCTTGACTGCTCTCACCTAAATCTGTCTCCTCGTCTTCCTGCTGGTTCCCAAAATGCAGAGTTTCCTTAAACTATTTTTTACAGACATGAAACTGAAAATGTTTTAAATATGTTATTAGGACTCTAAAAAGTGATTTGGTGGTCGACTTTCCCCAGTTCAAGGCACTGATTGTATACATACATCCACTGTTGGACTTGTCCTCCTACACTTCCTGTTCTACCCACTTCTTGAAGGACAAGGTGTGAATACCTTTGCTGGCCTCCACCTCCTCTTCTCTCGAGGTTAAATGGGGAGGGGAGGTTCAGAAACATGCAACAGTGTGCGAGCTAGCCACTCCCATAGGTCTGAGAGTGTTGTGCTCATTTTTGTGTGTTTGTGAACAGCAAACTCTCTCTGTCGTCTCCTCGGATCTCTTGGTGATCGTGTTTTTCTGCTCTTTCTGTGTATGACTGAAGATGAAAAGTGATGTTTTTACGCTGGGCTGCATCCTGATCCCCCTCCCTCTGCTTTTGTTTCTCTTTTCGAGAAGACGTGAGGTCTTGGCGGGGCTGTGGTGAGGAGGAGGAGGAGGCCATGAGGAAGAGCGTGTCTCCGTTGCCAGGCAACGAGGGCGGGAGCTCAGCCGGCACCACTCGGGTCTTTGGCGTTCCGTTGGAGGAGGTGACGCGCACACACACCATCAGTGGCCACGAGGTTCCTGCGCTGGTGAAACACATCGTGGAGTACATCGAGGAGCACGGTGAGTGACGCAGCGGCGCCATTTACTAAAGTTTAGGTGATATACTTAGTACGTTCAAATCCAATATATGATTCACAGGGAAATAATATTGACAAACCCTCTGTTATCAACTGATGCTGATCGTGCCAGCAGAACAGTTTCTGCAAATCTGAATAATAATAAACCAATAAAAGCGACGGTATATCCAATATGCATATTCACATGACTCATACACGCCCACATGTTTATGGTGATGAATTTGTTTGCTGGAATTTGACTAGATGTGTTTGTGTGAACTGAGCGTTATAATGTTCATCCTCAATATAACCAAAGAAGAAGCGGTGAAGGACATTGTCAGGATTTAATGGAAAATGTGAACTGAAAGCAACAAACATCATCAATATTTATTTGTCAATATTTATTTATCAGTATTTATTTATCATGTTCATATTTAGTTGAAGTTATGCCTGCAGGATATTTGTATTTGTGACACGCAATAACAACAGGTGTTTGCTTTTGGCCCGTTTCCCAACATAAGGTTTAAGTTTTGACCCTCCGAGGGAAAAAGTTATGCAACCCTGCCCGAAATCTTCTCTCTGAATCTGTTGTGAGATTTTTGTCGATGTTGTCTGCGACCAGAAGAATTCTTATCTTTGCATGTGACCAAAGCATATCTGTACATAAGATTCAGACAGTGTCACTCAAACAAAACGTTTGTTATATTATTATATTCAGCAGAGTATCGCAGGGTTTTGCAGAGTGATTCCAGTCGGAAAGGGAAAACAGGATCAAGATCAGGAACACCAGTTTCAGCCCACTTTCATTGCACCCCTGTGAATTCTTCATAATGTGAATTCCGATCTTTCTGTTCCACTTATCACTTCTAAGTTCGACTCCTCAGCGCTCAGTTACATCTGATTGTGTCCTGTAATGCTTCAGTTTCCTCAAACACGCCCTGCTGCTTCAACCACTCTTACATCATGATAAACCAAAATATGCCGGTTAGTGGAGATGCAGTTTATTTGATAGGATGAACCCTGAATGCACCGGCAGACAGCCGCCTGGTCCACTTCCTTTTGTGTTACACAACAGTTGTGTCAACTGCAGCTCCACTTGTGAAAACAGAAGAGCTTAGCTGTGAGCAGAGGAACCTACCAAAGTCCTGGCCCGGGGTCTTTCCCGTATCCCCTCCGGAACATTTCTCTTCAAGCCTCACAGAGCAGCAGCTTCAGTCTCATGTCATTATCTTTATAAGAGCATGCTGTCGGTCCAGACTTCTTGCTCTGAGGGACACAAAACGGAGACTTTGACTGTTTCACCTGCCAAATGTAAGTTTTTAAACTAACCAGCGTGGCCTGAATTTGTCTGAATCTTTGGGTGGTAATTGTTCTGGCTGCTTAACACCATTATTAGTACTAGTTTGTTGTCTCAAACCTCACCTGTCGTTCTTCTTCATTCTTATTTTCTAACAAATACAATTAAATTATATGAAGCTAATGCGTGATGATGTGGGTGTTTTAAGTTATTGTTATTGTAAACAAACATTGTGATTTGGTCTATGTGGCATTAATGTTCAGATTTAAACATTACAAGGCAGATCAATGGTCATGCTGGATGTATCTGCACATTATGGAAAGCAGTACAAGTGTTTGGGATCGACATTTTAATTGGCCCTCAAGTTGTGAAAGTTAATCGGTGCATCAGGAGCAGATGTTGAACACACCTCTGCAGCGACAAACTAAACAATAGAAAAAGCTTCCTTTTCTGATTTCCCTTCTCATTCTTCTGTTGTGGATTGGACTGTTACTCACAAAGGATAAACTTTTTCTAGTAAAACCTGTTAATTTTAACTTTTAAATTCACTTCAAGTCGCCTCTGGGTACCAGTGAAGCATGTTGGTGCTGACTTGGGGACCCACTCGTCCATATGAGGTTATGTAACAAGCCTCTAATCCTGCCGGGCCTCTGCTGGCGCTTTTATTAGAGCGGTGCTGCCGGTCCAGAAGTTATTCAGCCAGTGAAAAGGTCTTAATCTTTTTTATTTAATTTGTTTGTGATTTTGGGGGTTTTAGCAGAAGCAGGGTGTTGAATATATGAGGCATAAAGATAATCGGATGTAAGTCAGAGATTGGAAATGGAAAACGCTGGAGGTGTGTTGGACCGAGAGCTTGTGACTCACACAATCTAAACAGGGAGCAACTGCTCTGGTAGATATTAGTGTTGCACAGGGCCGAGCAAAGGTTTAATTGAATCATAAATCAACAACGTGTGAAGACGTCCGTGTGCAGATTTTAGCTGCACCGATGTGACTGCAGACCTTGAATGCTGCTTTGCATGTTCGCTATTTTTAGGAGTTCTAAAATGTTAATGTCTCCCATAGGGACAGTCAAACTAAAACATGGTGTTGGCTTGTTAACAGATGAGCGGGAGCAGCAGTCAGGACGACTCACCAGGCAGTCGTTTCATAATCTGCAAGTTAAATAAAGATCTAGAGGCATTGCCTGTTGTGTTTATGCCTCCCCGGGTTCTTCAGGGGGGACGTCTGCAGTAGTCATCACAACAGATGATTACTGGGACGACCACAGAGGAGATTGCACTGGGTGGAAATGGCTCATGAATTACTTCAGCTCTCACTTTGGGTGCCGTGTGCTTAAAATAAAATGAATCTTGGATGTTTGAGAAGCTAATAATCCAGTTTTGTTTTTTACTTTACGAAATCGTAAATACAAAAAGCAGACCACGGTTGTTTTCACGCAGCTGCTTCAGTCCGTTTTTCTGAGTTAACACCATCATTTCCTTCTGGAACAGACTATCTGACAGTGTGCTTCATTAGCCCTCGCTGTTAGATTCTCACATCTAACTCTCCCTGTTACATAAGGCTTTTTGCCCAGCCCACATGTGTCACCACTTGCAACAGGTATAAACACTTAAACCTGTTTGATACGTGTTCAGACAGCGGGAGTTTTAGGCTTCCCTGGTTAACCGCTTTTGTTCTGGAACCAACCAAAAATACACCCAAACAGGCCGATCAGCATTCTCATTTGACAGCCATTGTTTTAACGTCACGCCGCGGTGGACTCTCTCCATCGTTACATAAAGCCTGTGCAGGACTGCAGCAGGCCAAGATAAGCTGAGCGTTAATGGAATAGCGCCTGCATGTACAGTAGATAAGCATGTTATCCATCTAAAAACACATAGTTTCATTAGTAGTTGTTATCGCAGAAAACAGGTGATCCAAGAGATTCATGTGACAGCACGTCACACATTAGATGAACATTATGTAAAAGCTTGTTATGTAAAAGTAATTCTTTTAGTTAAATATGTCCCTGACTGGACTTCTGATGCTATCGGTTTGGTATTTCAATCACACTGTTATCATTCTGTGATGTGTGACAACATCAATGAGTGATTAGTAAGTGTGGTCATGCATGGATTTTCTCAGACTGATAAGAGTTCGTAGAGATGAATGCACCTGTGTGCACACAGAAACTTGTTTTCTTATGCTCACTGTTTGTGAACTGGGCATCAAATTACAGTCCCTGGTATTTAAGAGTCCAGGTTATTTTTCATTTACTACCAATTTTGGAAATATCACATGACCTCACGTTACTTATATAAGTGAATTTTGCATTCAGGTAGTTTCCTGATTATTTCACTCTTGAACTAGATGATGAAAGGTCAGTGCAAGATGTAATAAACTCCCCTAACTAGCTTTTCTAAACATCCATCATGATTCAAAACTACATTTTTACCAAAAGGTCCAAAAGTTAGTTAGTTTTATAAAGACGGATGTTTGCTCAAAGACCAAACAAAGATCAGAAACGTGTCTTTAATGTGACAGTGTCAGTAGCTCAGGTGTTCACAGCTTTGACTGATTGTATTTATTCCTCTGTGTCATCAGGTCATCTGGACCTGGAGGGGCTCTTCCTTGTTAACGGCAACGCAGAGCGCGTGGATTGGCTGCGCCAGCGTTATGACAGCGGTGAGGAGGTGGAGCTAGAGAAGGAGGCGGACTTGGCATCAGCGGTCAGTTTGCTCCGACTCTTCCTGCAGGAGCTTCCGGAGCCTGTTATCCCGACAGCGATGCAGGGACACATACTCCAGCTACACCAAGGTGTGTGACAGGGACACAACCACTCCCCCTCTCATGTTCATCTGAAACTAACGACTGATGTCTTCATTTTTGTTCTGTTGTGTTTTCTTTTTTGCTACCTTTTCTGTACTTCTCTCTCTTCCTCATGCGTGCTGCTTGATTGTCTTGCAAAGCTTACGTAACATCGAGTCACAAAAAGAGAGGCGAGCAAACGTATGAACCGCACGCTATTGTCTCCCAACGTCTGGATTTTGATCCAAGTTTCTTTTGTGTTAACTTGTTATGTCTGTGGCCATGTGCACTTCAGTCATCCCAGCTGAATACACAGTGCAACGGTCAAACCACTAAATGAAGCAGAAACTGGCTTTCATAACACATTAGGTGGTTAGCTGTACCGCACAAGTACCTAAACGCTGTGTGTGTACATTCTTGTTATTTCATGTTGTGTGTCTCTGCATGTTTTTCTGAGGACGTAAAGGATAGTCCTCCAGTGTGGACTGGAGAAACGATAACAGCAATCAGTCGTGTTTTCAATGTACAGGACTTATATGGCCATGTGCGTAAAGATAGACTTCAAAAATGTGAACGTGCTGTACCCTCTGATGGCAGACGTTATGTTTATGTTGCCCCCTGCTTCTTCAGGACTCTTATAAAACTCTTTCCATCGAGATTTCTTTTTCCAAATATGGAAAAACAAGGTAAATATGATAGGATTACACATCTAAAGAATATTGACTGAATTAACAGCCAGATTCTCTATTTTAAAGCATCATTCATAACGTTGGCCACAGTCAGGAAACAATTTAGTTTGTAGTGAAAAATGTTTAATGGAAAATCTCCCACTTCTACATGTTCTCTGTTTCTGTTCCTCCTCTTTGCTCCGTCCTCTTTCGCCTCGCAGATAATCTGCTCTAATCCCTTTGTCATGATGATGGTTGTTCCTGTTGCTGTCATGCAGATTACAGCAGTGGGAGAGTTTTTGCCTGAACTCTCCGTGTCATGTTGTTCATTTCTCTCTCTATTATATCCTGCAATTGCAATATTATACTACGTTAAGATTCAACCTTTTTTGCACATTTTCCTCTCTAATGCCATCTCCAGTTTCACCCTGCTTCACCTCTCCCACAGGATTGCACATAATCTTATCTGTGTCTGCATATTTTCCCGAGATAAGAATTTGTACGGTCAACTGTGAAGAAACAGGAAAGACTTCTTAACCCAGAATTCATTACACAGTTTCTCCAAATACAGTAAAAAAACAGGAGCTTTGTAGCAACATCGAGTGCAGCAAGTTGACTGCAATGAAGCTTATAAAGATGTTAATAATCACATGTAATCATAACTTGTATTCTACTTCCCAGATTACAGCAATGAAGAGGAACTGTGTAGAAACCTGAAGTACCTCCTGCAGCAGCTTCCACAGCTGAACTACGGCCTGCTGCGCTTCCTGTGCCGCTTCCTGGCCAGTGTGGCGTCGCTTCAGCAGGAGAGCTGGAACATCGGGACGCTCGCCGCCGTCTTCGGGCCGGACATCTTCCAGTAAGATACTCACACAGGGCTGTCTAATAATCTGCAATGAATGATCGTTTTGTCTTTGCTAGATAATCTGAGCGCGGTCAGATATTATAGCAAGAGCATCTTTTCCCATGCAACAAGTATTTACTTCAAGTTGTATTAATGTACATCTCATCCTGCTTTTTAGCTTTTGCATCCTTGTTTGCATGCTTATTGCCTGTATATTCATTCAAATGTCCAATGTCAGAACATTACACTTATTTGGTTACAGATCTTTACATTAAATCATCTTGTGCATGTTGGCCTGTATCATCAAATCCACAGAAAGTGGTAACAAGAGAACAAGATTGCTGTCTGGGGAGAAATTTCTTTATTCCAGAATGTCTGTATTTTTAACCTGGGCCCTGTATTTACATGTTTTGCTGTGTAAATGATTCATGTCTACCAAAAGTTTTGGAATAGGCCTCAGCTGGCAGCACATAATCCTTCGAGGTAACTCTGACTTCAACGTGACGTTTTCACCATTTACAGGCTGAAGTTATGTGTGTGACAACAGTTCCTACAGATTTAGACCCTTTCTATAAAGATTAAGAGCCTTTTTGTACCAGAAACATAAAGTCTTGTTCCAGGAGAAGTCTCGCTCTGAAACCTCGCCAGGTGAGGTGTCACAGCTGTTGGCTCATCTAGATTGACTTTGGAAATCCAGTACATTCTCTCTGGCAGGTAAACCACAGCTCTTATCTCCAACTCACTGACTCATGTTTCCATTTCCTGCAACACCTCACCTCTTGCAAGACTCGTGTTTCTGGTTATAAAATGGATCTTTTTGTTTGGTTTTTGTTTTATGTGCTTCCTCGTAGGAAACGTTTGCGTACTGTTGTCAGACACAGAATAATAGCCTCGGCCTGTCAGTGGTGAAAACAAGCACTTTCAGTGGAGTTGCCCCTGAGGATTACACGACTGCCAGCTGAGGCAATTTACTGGACCAATTCCAAAACTGTTTGTAAAAGTATAAATCATTTACACACTCCGACAGGTAAATAAAGGGCCCAGGCTCAGGAAATACCAGAAGTCCTCTTTAAGTGGCGTACACACAATCTCACAGATATACAGATATATTTATTCTGCTGTTGCGATTCTTTACACTCTGTGGGAAGCAGTGTACAACCAACACAACACGCTCTTCTGTCTGCTTCTGTGTGCAGTCTGTCAACAGAGGGAGAGGATCTGCGAGACCAGGAGTCTGTCAGCAGAGTCCTGGCCGAGCTGCTGGACAACCAGGAGGGCCTGTTCGACTCCGAGGACGATGACGTCTCCACCACCAACGACTACAGCTCCATTAATGAACAGGTACCTTTTGTTTCTAACTTCCTCATCTTTCACTCCCTCTCTCTCTGTCATACTAGCCCCTTTTAGATAGAAAAGGTGGCACATGTGCAGCAAGGTAAAGGCTGCAATGTGCCGCCTTGTCTATCTAAAAGGGAGGTGTAATATTCCTCCTTTTCCAAACAGCCTCCACTTTTCCTCCTCTGGTAGGCGTCAACATGTGACGTGACGTGAAGCAGGAAGTTGGGCGTGAAGAGAAGCAGGTTGAATTTGTCTTCAAAATAAGAGCTTTACATTGCACCCCATCGGAGTTTAGAACTGGGTTCTTAGCGGGGGGCTTTTAATTTGAAAGTAGCGACCGCTATTAGCTCGCCGCTACAACAACAAGCGGACAACCAAGACAGCTACAGAGAGCGAGGAGACGCTAGCATCTCCCGGATCTCAGCGGCTTTCCAGCTGCTCATCTTCGTGGATGAAGTGACGAACTGACTGCTGTGATCAGCTGTTTCCTGGTTTTAAAACTCCCGGCTGTGGGTGCGCAGCAGTGCACGTCATCCACACCTCCGCCCATCTCAGCATTTGCCACCACATTGCCGCCTCGGATTTACAGCAATGGAGGCGCAAATAAGTGTAACGTTACCCTCCGAGGGGCAAAATTGCAGGAGCAAAACAGACCACCAATGTGCCGCCTTCTGTCTAAATCCGCGGAGTGAGCCACCAAAAGGACGGCAGATTGGCGGCTTACTGCTCAGAATAAAAACGGCTAGTGTATCTGGACCCACTTGTGTATAATATAATAGTAAACATGGTATTTTTCATTATATGCTTTTGAATTGACGTCCACAAATGTGTACGTATGTGACCGGTGGATGTTAGTCACATCTCCCAGCTCCTGCTGTAATGTTTCCCTTCAGGAATCTCAGTATAAATGTACTGTTTGTACGCACACTGCTGCCAGGTTCATTGTGTAAAAAAAAAAAAAAAAAGATGAATACTTGAATTCACTGACAACATTCCTGACATCATAGCGCAGAAATCGTTATGAAACGCCATCTAAATCCTCTTTGTCTTCTCCTCGTGCTCTCTTTCTTCTTCCTTAATGGCACTGAGACAGTAGAATGTGGCATTTAACTCTGCCAGGATCAGGAGAGAAATTCTTTCTGGGCTGACGCACAGAGAAAACAGACAAATCCTTCTGTGAAAGTGTAGATTAAGCTTTCGGCATGCCGTCAAACTGTGAGCAAGACACAGCAAACTGGAAGAGGACGAGACCGTAATAATAGATTTACTTCTGGAGGAGGGTACACTGATTAATCAGAGCGCACAATTTGTGATAATAAAGAGTTTACAAGAACTACTGTACAAGTGGCTTTAATTACTCCAGTGAAACCCGTTTCCAGGTCACATTGACAAGTGTTGACTAAACCACAACCTACGAACAAAAATCTTTTCTAGTGAATCAAACAATGAATCCATCCAGGCATCCAGAGAATGATTAATTAGTTCAGTAGTCAGGCTGAAAGCATGTTGTACAGGAACGTAAGTCATCTTGGTATTCAGCTGTTGTCACCTCCTTGAGCTATTGTTGTACCGTACAAAAATTCCTGAGCAGAAAGTTGTTCCATAGAGCAAATATTTTTTGGAAGAATCTAGAAGAACCCCACCCAAACACTCCCAGACACACACACACACACACACACACACACACACACACACACACACACACTCCAAGGTGTATCGAGACAATCTGACTCCCGCTACAACTATGAGTGTGGTTTAACGAGCTCATGTCAAAATCTTATTTCTCCGCTGTTTGACGTTTTCCGTCTCACATCGAGCACGCAGGACGTGACGGGCAGACCAAACAAACTCAAAGGCATTTCCCCTGTTGCCCGGCAACACCACCTCACCACTTGGCCGACAATTTAAAGAACAGCGTAGTTAACATTTAATTGTATTTGTGCCTGATGACGTTGTATTTTCATATGATAACATGAACAGGAACACGAGTGATTACGGGTAAACCCTTGATCGGTATCTCACACTGCCTTTCTTCTGTGATTCCTGTCACATTTAAGAGCAGAGATACTGTAAAGATCATGTTTACATGTTAAAGTTAAAGGCTGCAGACATTTTGAAAGGAAGAACAACAGCAGCAGTATCTTTAGTTGGTCACCTTTTGAATAACTCGTGTTCCCTCACTGATTTTCTCCTTTTTCTCTTGAACTTTCGATCTCTATTTTAATGTGTTCAAACCCGACGTCTCTCCACTGCTGCAGGGAACTTGGCTTTAATTTAGCTCGCCTTGTAATCTTGACTCCTTGCAAGTCAGTATCTTTCATACTCTTTTCCTTTATTCAAGAAAAAATCTAGGAGCTTACAAAAGCTCTGGCTTGTAAAAGAAAGCTAATGAGATTGTGATTGAGCTCAGCAGACATTTCTTCCGTGCACCTCTTTGAATTTACTTCTCATATTCACTTTCTTTAACTTTCTTGGTTTTTCCTAGTTCCCCATTGTCCTCAGCTGTGTTGGCTGGCGTGTTAGACGAATGAGAATATAACATCACAAAGAGACAGAATGAGAGAGAGAGCAGAGAAAATCTGTAAAGACAAATCATCTGTGCAGTGATCCATGCGTCTTACGTAAGAGAGAGGGCAAAAAAGTGGGTGGTTTATAGAGGTAGAGGGAGAACAGGCAGCCAGGAAGATGGGGGAGAAGCAGCGAGAGTGCAGAGAGAGAAGAGGAAGAAAGAGATGAAGGGAGGGAGCGCTGGCGAGGGAGGGGAAGGATAAGAAAAGAAGCTGTTGATGATGTAACCGTGCAACTCACACCTCCAGCCCCTGCACCGCACTGGGGATGGCTCTCTGAACGAACAAACCCTCATGAAGGGGATTAACTCCCACACACACACCTGCTTTCACAAAGGAAAAACACATGCTTCATGCTTCGAGTTAAGCCTGGTAGCGGAAGCAGACTTTAGACTAAGTTACAGAGGTTACAACATTCAAATAAACTACAGGAATAAAGCACAATGCAAATGTTAAGTAAATGGAAGAAGCTTTATAGAGAAGTAAACAAAACATGGAGGAAGTGAGAGAGAGGACAGTTTCTGTGTCGTGGCATGTTTGGACATAACTTTAAAAACCCAGTGAGGTTGGCATGGATCTGACACTGAGATGTGCCAAGCTGGATGTCCTGGTCTGTTGAGGTGTGATTCAGGTGAAGGTGAGGCTGTGCAGAGGCTTGTTGTTGCTATGATGAAACCTGAAGGTGTGTCTGTTTGGATTCTGTGTTTGAAGAAGCTTTTTTCTGAGTGCCAGGATATCTGGACAAAAGTACGGAAACATAATAAAAATCAAAACTCATTCACTTATAGATTTATAGACTCGGAACAAAGGCGGCACTGTCGGGTTGCATCCTGTAAATTTAGAAACCAACATGTTCTGTTCTGACTCATCGCTCTTCTGTGAGTTTAACATGCAGCATGTGAGCAATTAGAAATGATCTGAGCGACCCAACTTCTTCCTGACATGATGAAGAGGCAGCGTAATGCACCAGTTCTCTTAACAAATGATTCATCTGATGAGAACATTGAAGAGATGATATATTGTTAGAAAAAATACGTTTCTTAATCCATCAGTGATGCAGCCTGTGAGAAGATCTCTCTTACTTTATGCATCTTGGATAAAGCCACAAGGAACATAAAGATGATGACCACTTGTGTTTGTCATTTCACAGACACATTAAGCCAGCGGCGTTACATTTACCATGTTTGTAAAGGGCTTTAGTGACGTCCTGTCTAGTGTTGGTCAGACTGTCTGCTGTCCGTCTGCTTAATTAATTAGTCTTTTACCGACAGCCTTGTTTTCCAGCTCTGTTCCTTTAATCTGAGGAGATAAATGAATCAGGATGGGTCCCATTACTTCATCTCTGCCAACTCGTACAAGTGCTTCTGGAGCTGAGCCACGTTTCAGCGGATGTATGGCTGCAGTCTGGACTGTGGACGTTAATTAGAACTGGGTGAATGGAGTAACGTTACAAACACTGAGGATGTCATAATGTCCGGCAGCAGAGAACGGCATGTATAGGTTGGAGTATATACACTTACATGATTATGTGACTCGGTGATAAGCTGTTGAGCAATAACCTATTTAAGTTGGACCGTGGAGTTATTTGAGGAGGAGGTGACGGCCTTCTTGGACGGTAGAGGAGATGTATGATATCTCTTTAGGGGGACACGTAATACAAGCACACAAGTTGTTTAGTAATCCACGGCCGCGCTGTTGATTTATTTACTCTGACCGCATTTTATGAGTGGTCAGAGAGGAGACGACTGTCTGTAAATCAGTTTGAACACATTCGAAGGTAACGATGAGAGATGGATGACACGGCCCGCTCGCTGCCGGAACGTTAGGCCAGAGGGCTCGTCTCCTGTGGCACCGCCGCGAGTAAACAGTGCCGTCCCACGGGCAAGAATGAGCCGGAACACACTGATCCCAACTGTTTTTTCAGTGTTTGAATTCTGCCACTTGAATCCTAAAAGGCCTCGCTGTTTTCCCAAATGCTTCGATATGTGAAAGGTAAATATGAGAGCAGATTATTCTCGTATTGATGAGCATCTCAGTGTTTTTGACTGTGCAACTCGCATAAAAATTCAGTAGGGTCGTCTTTCATAGTTTTCTTGACTTCGTTATTAAAGTCCCATCTCATATCTTGTTTAAATTCCTGAAGCTCTTTGGAGAGTCGTGTCAGACTCCTTAGCTTTGTTCTTTAATGAGCTACATTAGTGTGTAATAGTTTCTTTTTGTCGCAATCCTCTTTCTGTCCACTCAGTGTCAGTTCAGAGGTTTCCGCTGTTTTGCTCATTTTCTTGTCCGTCCTATGAATCCTTTGCACTTTTTGTCCTTTCATTCTTGAGCTGAGCAGATTTTGAATTTATTTAATATTGACAGGAGCTTCTGATACGATCAGAGAGCTCACCACTACATGTCCATCTTGTTGTAGTGCCGCCCAACGTCTCTGCATTTAAGTGATTTAAACCTCAATCTGTACTTTGCATCAGCTGTTTGGTATGTTGCAGAACACGAGACAACTGGAAGTAGAATAGCGAAAACGTCCTGGAGGTGGAAGAGAAACTGGCAGAGCATTAGAAGAACTGGGAAGTTCAGTTGAAGTCTGAAAAGGGGTAATCCCAGAAAAGAGAGCTCCAAAAAAGGAAAAGAAGGAGTGAGCAGCAGAACAGAGAAAAGTAGAAACACGAGGGAAAACTTCAGGACAACTGATAACGAACATATTGTACATATAACATTCCTCAATAGCCCTGCAACATTCCCATGCAAAGTTTTCTTTAAGAGGACAAAGCAGCGAGTAGCATTAAAAATTAAGGGGAAAATCCATCAATATTAGATTTTCACATGAAAGGTTGAACTCATTAAAAGCCCACGAACGAAATCCGCCCAATAATTCAGCTTCCACAGCTCGATGAATCTAAAACTCTATCAACTTTAAGTTTTGCAATAAGAAAAAAGCTGCCTATCCTGCAGAGAGCTACAAGTATTCTCTGTATTGATGTTTATCTAACATCAGAATGAAAAGAGGGACACAAAAGAGCCTTGAAACCCGCCGATGTAGGCCACAGTTGGAGACTTGTAACGTCAGTCCTGGTCGGCCGTCATTGTTCTGTGTTCTTGGCCCACCAACACTTCGTCCAGTGATGTCACTGAGGCCCGTTGTCTTCTCTGTTTTCCACACCAAAAGCCTGGACCGGACCGCCAGAACCAAGGCCAAGTTCGAGACCTTTTGTTCCAGGGCGCTCTCGGGCCGTGTCGTTTCACCCACTCACACACAGAAACACACACACACACACACACACACACACACACACACAGCGACTCTGATCTGTGAGTTAACATGATTAACATTTTCCACAGAGTTTAATAAGGGGATAATATTTTCAACTCCGTGACCATTCCAGGTCATCCCGACGGGAGATTTAACAGCTCTTATCCTCTAATATTGTTACGTCACCTCGGAGGCCTTCTGACTCAGCGGAGCCTCGACCATATTCAGAGGAAAGTTATGCAGTAAATGTGCATTGTTCTTTATGTCAACTCCTGCGTTTTAATGGGTATACACAAGGGGAACACTAATTAATATGGATATAAGCACTCTTAATTATCACTGATTTTTAATAGCTGATATATAACTCAAGGTTATATTCACGGCATTGTTTATTCATATTACTGCTGAATAGTTCTGAATTAATTTTACATGGTGATAATGTAGATCAGACCTCGAATCAAGGTCACTCAGGTTCGCCTGAAATAATTTATCCTGCACATGAAATCAGAACAATAACAGTCAGAAATAGCTGTGAACTGGATGATGAGAGCAGGAAGCTGTTTGTTTAAACGACTGTCTGTAGATTATTACTGCAGCGCTCCGTTTGATTTAATGTGGACTGGTTATCCCCAACTGTTTGTCTCTTACGCTACATAATCGCCTGTTCTTCAGTTCCTGTTGAGCAAGATTTTACAAAATGCAGACCTCTTTCCTTTAACACTTCTCTTAAGAAACAGGAATCGTCTCTCGGACGTCTGAAATGTGTTTTACTTTTTCTTTTACGTTTCTTTTTCTGCTTCTTTCTTGCTGAGGAGGTCGAGGCGCAAAAATACAGCTGGCTTCATGCTTTGCAGAGCCAGAAACAGATTGTGATGATCAACAGGGGAAAAGGGTGGTGTGGATATTTGTCCTGAATCGGGAGAAATACAGGGAAAATTGTGGAGCAGGAAACTGGGACAGGGCGATGAAAACCGGGAGTCTTCCAGAAAGATCGAAAGAGTTGATTCATGACTGGATAGATCCACGTTTAATTTATGACAAGCACATTGAAGATATATTAATTATTTTATCAGATATCTCACACTAAGATGCTCCTAATCAATGTTTACTTGTTTATATCTGAAACTGAAGTTAGCTCTTGAATTTGTTTACTAGTTTACTTCTGACACTCATTGACTTATTCAGATTATCGATGACAAATGAATTACAGGGAGAGTTTGAGATCAGTCGAACTGTTTAACGACACAAAGCACAAGGTCATTTGCACAAGTAATAACAATACAGTGCACTTGTTTGTTTTTCTGTGGCGTGTGAGGGAGCTGTAAATCACTATTCCTCTGCTTTTCACACCATTTAGTCATTTAGTTAACATTTTACAGACACCTACACATGAAGATGCACATCGCAGTGTCGCTCTGCTCGGCTGCACACCAACACAAACAAAACAATTCTGCTGCAAAGTTGAATTTTAATAAGCTTCTAAATTTTTTATTCATTGAGAAAAGAGGTAAAAATGGAACTGAAGCCGTCTAAAAGTGGGATTTATGTCCCTAATCACCTCACACACACACACACACACACACACACACACACACACAGAGGAGTGTTGTGAGTCATCCTCCCTGAATCTGCACTTGTGACGATGCAAGAATTCCCCGGCAGCCAATCAGAGCTCATTGAACGGGAGGTGTTGCCGTAGCAACGACACAGTGACAGCAGCAGATGGGGTTGCTGTCGAGAAGCGTGAAGGAGGAGAGAGAAAAAGAAATGAGGACACGCAGAGAGATGTGGAAGGAGAATGAACGTCTCATGACGACGAATGTGGCTCGTGACCTTTTCACCCTCGTTCCTCGCTGGGTTTCTCTCAGGTTCCCCAAGTTTTAACTGATACGTAAACGAGCACATGAGAACGGTTTTGTGCCCGAGCTGTAGCACTAGTGTCTTCTATCATTTGATGATCTGACAGAACAAATTGACATTGAGTTAGAAAAATCAGATATTACTAACGGGGAGAAAGAAGCCGTTTATCATCGGCAAGCTGCTGCCCAAGTATTTGTGTTCGTGTCTCGTTCACATGCCGTCAGCTGTCCGTATTACGATAACTTATTTCTGTCTACATATTTACTAACCGCCCTTTGACTCCCCAGCATCTACCTCCCTTTCCTTTTTCCCCTTCCCGTCTTCCATCTCTTGTTTACTGTCAGATTCATTACACTCTGTCCTCCATCACTCCCTCCTTCTCTTCCCGCTGGGTTAGCGTCCCTCAATCAGAACAAAATAAAACAAAGGACGTAAGGATTTGGGTTTGACTCTTGTGCCAGAAAGCAATAAGCAATTTTTTCAATAACAGTTCTTGTTTCTTTCATCGTCTTTGTTCCTCACAACAACGTTACAGTAGATGCAAAAATCATTACAGGACACTTGTTGGTATCATATTTCTCCATCTGTCCGTCTCAATGTGATTGATTGTGATCGTAACCCACAGATATTTATCACAAGCTTAGTATTTGTCATTTAAAACAAGAATTTTCCTGTAAAGTTTTTTATTTTATGTCGAGCAGTAAACTCGTTTTATGTGTTACGTGTCTGGTCAACTTGACCTTTTGCGATGCGAGGGTCAAGGGTACATTGCCGAGTCGACATGAAGATGATACGTCTCTAATGTCTGCTTTAATCCCTCCCTCCCTCCTCTCACTTTATTTCTCCATCCCGGTTTTATCTCTCTGCTTACCGCTGTATCTGTAGTGCCAATATATTCCTCATTAGCTTCGTCTATATTTAGATGTGGAACAAACTGAAATGTGTCTTTCCTGTCAGGCACATATGTGCTGTAATACTGTAAATGTGAACACGGACTGCCAACACCTTTTCCTGCTCCTCCTCTGTGCCGGGCAGCTGAGAGTCACAACTTAACACAATGAAATGAGGAAGCAAAGGGTCGATTTTTATATTTTTTAAGATAATTACTAGATTAGTCTTTATAGCAGGGATTATTAATAGTTAATTAACTCAAAGACATTACAGGTGTTTACTAATCTTGGTATACGGGTCAATGTTTGGACTAAATTGGTAAAGTAAATCTTAACAATGACCTTTAGTTCTTGTGAACATCACCTAACTCTCGGTAATTCAAGGGGTAAAAGACCAGGTACAGAGCTATGATCCTCTCCACTGAGCTCGCTCCTGAGGCTGTTAAATGTCAGGGTGAATAACAGGAACACAGCTGTACTTTTATACCTCCATGCTGGTGATAACCGGGGCTAGAGGTGTTATGTTTTCGTTTGTCCGTCTATCCCATTCATGTGGACATCATACCTCAGAAACGCCTTGAGGGAACTTCTTTAAATTTGGTAGACAAAGGTCAAAGTTGCTGCGACCTCAGATCCATTTATCACATTCTTGTGGACACTTGGCCTTAACTTAAGAATTAATCTGCTAATAAGCTTCACACAAATGTTTAATATGATAATATACTGAAATTCTAACATTTTATATTAAAAACGTGAAATGCACTTCTGGCCGTCACTCAGTGCCATAACTCTAATCTTGACTCTGTGGTGATTGTAGAGATCTTCTGTGCTGACCGGTTGAACACATAAAAGTAACATAATTGCTTCACATTGTTTCTTTAAATGTTCATCGTGAATCAAATTACCCTGAAGGAAACGGTTCAGATCGACAGAACGGATTTGCTAAAGAAGAATCCCTGTGTGGTTTCTGCGCCTCGAGTCCTGTAATTACCGACGTCTTCACCTTTCCATCTCAATTAATGGATCATTTTTAACAGGTGACCTTTTGTGTTTGTTCTCAGATCACAGAGCTGCTGGATGACGAGCGGTGCGAGGCAGAATGTGAAGAGCTGCCTCAGGACGGAGAGGAAGGTCCCGCCTCCTCTGACTCACCACAACACACACACACTGATGACAGCCCCGCAGCCAGGTGAGGCTTCACTACTGCATCTGTTATTATGTAAAACACGTCCCGGGTCATCTCAGGATGGGACTGAGAGGCAGAGTGACGAGACAAAGGTTCACAGTCTGGACTGGATTTGATAACTCTGACATTGCAGTTACATGGTTTTCACCAACAGTCCATCAGGCCGACTTGTGATCTGAACTGTGTCAGCTGCTTGTTTCAGTCTGATTTTCACGGCTTCTGTTCGTTTGGTGTTTCATGGACGTCCACGACAACAACATCCCGTCACTGTCCTGACTGTGTGGTTCAGACGGTGTCTCTTTAAACTTGTCAGAATCTTTCCTACATTCTTTTTCTTAATTATGAATTTTGAACATTTCATTTATCGCTGTGAATCCTACTAAAGTCAGTCAAAATAATTAGATGACTAAAAGATAATTATTCACTGGATAATGGTAGACAAATAAAACTGACTTAGACTTTGTCTCTCTTGGCACAGAAGGGATCAGCCAGGAGTTGAGTTACATCGTCTAGTTTTCAAGTATTCAATTCATCAGCAGCTACTTTTAGTTCTACTTAAATGTCAGAATCATCTGGTTCCAGCTTCTTGAATGTGAACATTTTAAGTTGATTTTTTACTCCTTTATGTCAGCAAACTGAATATCTTTTGGTTTTTGGACAAAACCAGACATTTGAGGATAACATCATGAGTTTTGGGGATTTTTCACATTTCATAGATCAAACAACGAATCGATTAGTCGAGAAAATCATCAAGAGATTTAATTGACAATAAAAATAATCATTAGTTGCAGCCCTATTCTTAATACTGTTCCTATTCTTAATGAATTATTAGCTTATTTTTCTAATTTATTATTGTAAACTTTTAATGTTAATACTCTTAAGAGTTTGTTAAGTTTAAATACAATAATTTCTGCTGGGAAGAAGTGACAGCATCATTCTGAAACATGTCAGTAGTTAATTTAGTTAGCGGTGGATGTTTATTAGTTATATACAGTAAGTATGTTAAGAAGTCATGTATATGTTATAATGTATGGCATCTTGAAATTAACACTTAAGTCAGCTGCTCAGCGTTAAATGTCCAACACTCATTCAGTCATTCATTGAACCAGAACATCAGTGGCAGCAGTTTCCATTTGGTCTCACCAGAAGACGCCGAGCTCGTGTTCTGACCTGTTGATGTTGTGTAGCTGCTAACAAACCAGAAAACAAAGGTCTGACACACACACGCAGACGCTCACGTACGCGAGATAATGAGTCTCCCTCCGGGCCGAACGACCAGAGTTCAATCCCCTGAAGGAACATGGAGACCTTCTCAGGTTCTTGTGATCTGCTGATCTCCTTTAAGTTGATTACTGAGTTAAACACGCAGACACCCAGAGATCTACCGCGAACAGAGCGGGTGTATCAAAGTGCAAAGACGTAAATATGTGAAGAGTCGCTTTCATTTGTGGTTTAATGGCGGAGTAAACCCAAACAAACGAGCTATATCTTGGGACAGGAAGCACAGCTTATGTTTTTTTCTACAGTTAGTCCTAAACGTGCAGCAACAACTGTTTTGTTTTGTCTGCAGTTTGAGAGAGCGCAGTACTTTGACTAAGTTTCATCAGAGGAATGCTGCGCAGACAGACTCAGAACAGAACATGAAGGGAGTGGTAACTAAGTCAAGATTTATTCATAGAGCACTGATGGAATAAAAAGTTGGCTCTGGGAATATGAGCGAGTTTTGAAGTTGTTTTTTACTGATTACTCTGTAATCTCAGTTGTGTTTGAAGCAACAGTGCAAGTTAAACTTTCTTTTTCTATCCAGAAAAGTTCGTTTTGTTTCATCGTCCACTAACACATTCCATCCGGACTATTTTAGATCCTGACTCATGGGGCAATTAAACCAGGGATTATGTTAAACCTGTGTTTATTCAACACTGTTTGCTCTGCATTGCTCTGGTTGTTCAGGAGCTCGTTACCTGTTAAATACAGATAAAGTTGTAAAGCAGAGGACCATAAATCAGCCCGCTGTGATTCTTTACGACACCGTGCTCTGCATGTGTGTCAGTCAGGGTCATGCTGCTCGCTCTGTCCTACTGGCCTTTAAGATGATTACAGTAATCCATAATCCACACACACACACACACACACACACACACTCACGCTCACATGACTTTGAACATACAGCACATGCATTATATCTCTCCGCCAGGATGCTGACATCTCATTTTAAAGACCAGTCTGGGCCTTTAACTTGATTTCTGAACAGAGTTAGTTGCAGCCGGGCCGCAGATTAATTGTTTGATAATATTTTATATTTGCAAAAATGTAAATGTCAGGCATTAACATGAATCCAACATATTATTAGTAGTGTTGCATTTGTTTTAAAGAAAAACAACAAACATTTTTAACACAACACAATCATGCTAACGTGCCTAGCTGTTGTTGACTTGTTTCTACATGGCACTACAGGCTGCACTACACATTTGATAGGCCCAGTTTAATATGCAAGGTAATTTAAATACTAGCAGGGGGCCCTGATCTCCTGCTCCGTCTCTCTATCAGCTAATCGGGTCCTTGACCTGAAAATCGTTGGAGACCTTTGGACCAGGTGTCAAACATAAGTTCAAAACAAACATTGTTTAAAGATCTGGCTCTGGAGATTCATACAAACTGCTTCATTTAAATTACATAATACATAATTTACACATTTAACACCATATTTCAGAAAATAAGAAATAGAAAAAATAACTGTCTTAATGTAAGTGATCAGCTGATGTGTCACATGAAGCCCACCAGGCCACCGATAGCAGAGAAGTTCAGGCTGCTATGTTTGTCATCTGTGCGTGCGTGTGTGCATCTTCGGTATCTAAGTGGTTTAGTAGTTAATGCATTGTTTGTGGGGTGACATGAAAGGATTCCTCTGCGTGTATTTGTGTGTATTTTATTGGATGAAGGCTTTAGGTTGCAGCTGTCGTCCGTCGGCACTCAGAGTGCACTCACGGCTTTAATCGTTGTTGATGAAGACGAAGCAGATCATTTAAATGAAACGACGCAGGCCAGACAGTTTTATCTCTAAGTCTCATTTGATTGTTTTAGTTAGTATTAATTGTCTTTAGCTGTGGCTCGCCCGCAGACATCATCCCCCGTGACCTCGTCTAACCTCAGTGTCTGGTCGGGGGGATTAATGCTGTATTTGTAGACCCTGTACTCAACAGCCTAAACCACAAAGACATTTAAATCATTTAGGCCCCGAGCTTCAGAGAATAAATTGCTAAAAATATCAAACACGGTGACTTCTTCTTTTGGAGGCATCAAGCATTTAGTCTCAGCGCCAATCTGACCAAAATTTCTGCATTTTAATTATACATTTTCACGTGGTGGCGTTTAGTGCTGCAACTGATGCAAACTTTCAATATCGATTAACTCGACGATGCCATTCGTCTAAACTCAGTTCTAAATTTTCAAACAGCTTCTTGTTCAACCAACAATCCAAAACACACTAAGTATATTTGCTTTACTAAAATGGAAAACTCAGAGAACCTGTGAATGTGTACATTTGCAAAAGGGGGAACCATAAAATTATTACGTTTTCGATTCCTAAATGAATTGCTGCCAATTAGTTTTCTGATGATCGATTTACTGACTTATTGATTCAGCTCTGGTCACGTTGAGATAATAAATATGACATCTTTTCCTTTCTACTCCATTTAAATATAAAGTACTTTTAATGGAAAATCAGTCAGAGGGCAGTTTTTTTGAGTTTTTAATCAGTTGATCATTATTTTCTTGTCTTTTCTTCCAGTTCACTCCCACAGTACGAAGTGTTTACCCACTAAGATTGTCTCCAAATGACAATTAAATATAACCATGAGCAATACTGTGAAAGATTTGCTGAGTCAGTGTGTATCTGCATTATTTGACTCAAAACGATTTGATTGTTTCGAGAGCAGCTCGCTGCTCCATGTGTCCGACAGCCGCTGTTTGACTCATAAGTGGTTGTGACGGCTCTGAAAGGGAGAGAAAGTTCCCGTCTGGTGACTCAACAGTAACTCTGGCTGAGTTGTTTGTCTAACACTTGACAGACGGGGAAGTCTGTCCTCTGTGGCTGTTGCAGTGCCCCTTTAATAGACTCTGACAGCCAACACACACACACACACACACACACACACACTTTACATGCTGACAGCCTCTGCTCATTACAAATCTATATATAATACCTGGTATTTCTCTTCTGATCTCTCTTCTTCCCCCGTCTGATGTCCTCTCTCTCTCTCTCTCTCTCTCTCTCTCTCTCTCTCTCTCTCTCTCTCTCTCTCGTGGAAAGTATTTTTTATGAGCCCACTGATTTATCCCGGCAGGCTGAGGAAGAGGGCTCTTGGGATGAACTCCTGGCCCCGGTGAGGAGAAGCAGAGCAGGAGGGGGAGGGCGGGATTAATGGATGGAACGGAGAATCAGAGGACAGAGACGGCCGTGACGGAGCAGCGAGAGGGTGGGGGAATTGGACAGTGTCCCTACTTGTGAACAATTTATTGATCCCCGGTCTGAGTGAAAATGCAATATCAGACCTCAGGAGGGAAAAGGTCAACAGAGAAGACGGCGTTTAAACACATTATAAAACACTTGTCTTCAATTTTGTCCTCGAGTCAGAGCCTTCCTGCTCTCCGTCTTGCTGGTCGTTCCTCGCCAACAATCGGAGCATTACTGACGCATGTACCGTCTCGTGTTACAGATAATCACTGTTGGTCCTCTCTGAGAATCCTCGCACATGATTTCTCATACAGCTGTGGAAATTATTTATACCAAAGCTTGACACTACACTTGTTTCTCTTTGTGCCAACAATGTGCACGTGTTCACCCACACATAGCAGGCACAGATGAAAATATAGGCCCCGTCCTCGCTGCCAGGTCAAGTACATTTACTGGTTTGACCTGATGATTCGTGCACATGCAGCCACAGAAGTCTTAAATATGTACGACAGAAGTAATCATGTGAATTTATTGCATCACGCCTTGCAAGATTAGTCTAATAAAATCATACAGTGTCAGACTGTAGGATATTAATTTGAGGTGTGTCAGATTGTGAGATGAATGCATGAAGAATTGTCATCCTACGTCATCCATCTGTGCAGCTCATATGTTTTGAAAATGCAGCCAAATAATAGAAAAAGCTCTGGCTGTTTTGTTCCTCCTCAGCTCGATTAAAAATGGCACAATATATCACACCGGCCAGCAATTTCTGCGTCATTTCAGGTTTTATTGGTTTCTATTACCACGTTTCTCTCAGAGGTGTCGGCGCTCATTTCAGACAGCTCAAAAATCCCACAGTGTAAAATGTCTCTAGACATGATCAGCAGAAACCCCCATTGATTTTCTATAGAGAGAGCAGATGCACAGATTTACCACCTGAATCAGTTTTTTGACATCTCAGTGAGCACCAATGCAAAAACAGCTGTCCAGGAACTAAACTAAAGGAGACCTGTGATCGATAAAAAGCCTCCTGGATTGTTACACGCTTCCTTATTTTGTTCTACAAAGAACAATGATGGCTGTTGCCTTCTTCTGCATTAAAACATATTTTACAGAAGATCCTTTGCGAGGCTTTCTTCTACCTGTTGCACATAGATGGTAGATGATACATGTTGTGTCTCAGTGTTGACCTTCGTTTCTCTCTGGTTTTCTTTTGACTTGTTTATAGTCGCGTTGCCGCCTGTCCCGTAAGGTACACACTATATATATCAAATGGTATGTGTCAGCATGACCTACATACATACATCCATACATGCACACACACACACAAATACAGTATATAGGTCGGACAGCAGTATCAGCTGTGTACTTTTTGTGTTTTGACCTACTTCATTGATCAATCCCACTTTGTCTTCTATGGCTCACACCAAAGGAAGTAAGAATTGTTTCAAATATTCTGTTCTGTAGTTTTTTGCACACACGAAGTAATTAATCATAATGTAGGTTTAAAATATTAAACATGTCTTGAAACTAAATCAGGTTAGCACAAACCCCACAGCAGCGGCTGAAATGACGACGGGATTTCAGTTGGTTTCTGTTCAAAATGATCGTTTCTCTGGCAGCTGATCGGATAATTTCATTTTACACTGGTCCTGAAAGCACCTCCAGGGAGACTGTATTTTATTTATTGCATATAAATGCATGAAATAAAGATAAAAAACTAGAGAGAGATCAAGAGATATATCAATTATTGTGACATTAATGTAAAACTCAAAGCATTCTCCCTTATTAATACAGTAAACATATAAAACTTGTACTCATCACTGGTTACTGTTTAAAAAGAAGTCGTCCTCTTTCCTTCAGTTTCTCTCACTTCTTGCCCTCCTTTCCATTCTTTCCTCACCCCTCACGTCTTCAGTCGAGCCTCGGCCTGGGCGCCGGCACCGGGCACAATGTGTAACACGATACACTAACTGACCTAGATAGCGACCGCTCACCAGGCGCGCTATCAGTTCTCACCCACAGTCCTGGTACAGCCGTCTTATCTGGCTTTCTGAGCAGCACTCACGTTCATAAATCGTCACGGATACAGGTTAACTTCGATTGTCACCCTACAAGGACTCGTTGTGTCCGCAGAAGTTGCTTTGTGTTAGTCACAAACGATAAAGTTTGAGATTCCTGGAAAGTTGTCAGATACACTTTGAGGAAGTCGGGACTGTCGGGTATTTTACAAATCAGTCAAGTACACGTTGTCCCATAATGCACTTGTACTTTAACACTCGTGCTGCATTGTAATTCATTATGTACCAAACACTCTTATAGGTTGGCAGGTGTCAGAAGTGGTTTAACCTCATGTATCCAGTTAACCTTTCATAAGTTATTGCATAAGGCAGGTTTCTGTAGAAACTGCAGCTCATAATGTCTTTCATTATCAGCTCTGTCAATTATTCCTTTAATGAAGAATCGTCAGAAAATAGACAAGAAATGTCCGTCACAGGGTCTCAAAGCCCAAGTTAAAGTCTTCATATTGTTGAATATGTAAATGTATAATGATATAAAATGGATAAAAGCGGCAAATCCTCACATTTTAGTCACTGGAACTAGTAAACTGTTCTGTGTTTTTGCTTGATAATGTCTGAAACAATCAATCAAAGGTCAAAATTGTTGATCAATTAATCATTTCAGCTGTTTAAGCAACAGTTCTTCCTTTCTTCTGGGTCAACACAGGTTAACTTGTCTAGTGTTATAACTCACTAAGAAACCAGGAATTATTTTTACTTTATATATTATTCAAAGGCTATTTTCTTATTTAAACTTCAGCTTTGTCGAGGAAAGTCATGAAGTCATCAGAGCTCAGAGCCAATTCTAAAGGTCAACAAAGCTTTAAATGCACTTTAAAAAACAAAGCATTGATCTTGTTGCTCTCCAGCAGTGAGATCTCTGAGAGCGATGACTTGCATCCTAAAATGGCATTCTGTTATAGTGTTTCTGATAAAACTTATCTTGTCCTGGTCCAAGCAAAATGTTCTGAGCAGCTTCTCTGAAACAGCCGGTGACACAGAGTTAAAAGGATTATTTGATTTAGATTAGAACAACTCGTCTTTCAGTCAAGTTTTCGTCTGGTTATTCTTTGATAATATTTGTCTTTATTGCTTCTTTTTGGGAAAATATCTTTGTTAAAGTGTATTTTAAAGCTTTCAGTCACACAACTCCGGCTCAGATCAACTGGTCAGGCAACAATCACATGGTAGATTAAACCCCTCCTTTGCGAGGCTTTGCTTTCCGGTGCTTTCTGTTACACTCTCCAGCATGATATCGTCCGTGACTTTGATTTAAAAGAAGTTGATCTGAAGTCTCGTCCTATTGGAAACACACCGACTGACGCACAGAAACATTATGAGGACAGAAGCAGCTAACCTAGTTTTCCTCTGAAGTGATTTGTGACTGTGTCGATTCTGTCATTGTTATCAGTGTCGTCTCTCACACGGCGTTGACACAGATATTACTCTGAAGTGCACTTTTAAAGCACATTAATTACGTGTGAATACCTCTCGCCCTCCTTTCTTTCCTCCGGTGCTGTTTTTCCTCCCTCCTCTCGTTTCCTTTCTCTCTGATCGGCTCTTTACGTATCACCGTCAGTCCCATTGTGATCAATGATTTGTTAAACGGAAGGCTGCCGTTACAAAAGGCTAATAGAGGGTGATGTAAAAGTCTTGAGGTGTGTGTGTGTGTGTGTGTGATTACGTGCATCTCATGTGTTCGTTTATGCTTGTGTGTGTGTGTGTGTGTGTGTGTGTGTGTGTGTGTGTGTGTGTGCGCACGCCATTACACAGCCCACCGGGTCGGCTGTAATAACTGCTGAGTTATAGTCACCTCTGAGTGGACCGAAAAGAATCAGCCACCCTCCCACTTCCCTCCTCGTGATTGGCCCACATAATTCATTCCCTCTATACAATTGGCTCCCGATGTCAGCCCCTCTCATCCCATTGGTCCTCCCGGAGTTGTTGCCAGGTTACATCAGAAGCTCGTATATTTGAGCAGAGCTCTGGATGTTTACTGCAGCACTTTTACAGGCAGAGTGCAGAGTGAGACAACCTCACTCACCAACACACACACACACACACACGCACACACACCCATTCAAGAACCCACACACACTCGCACACACACACACACACCGGTTCAGAGGACGCCACAGAATGCACCCAGGCGATACCCTGGATCTGCTGCTTGACCTGCTGGTACTGACGCTGAACCCTCAGTGCGCTCGACTGGGATAACCTTCCCGTTGGATACAAGGCCGAGCTACAGCACAGACCCTACCGATACTGAAGGAGAAGACATCTGAAGGAACAGAAGAAGACAAACAGCTGGATACGGCTCCTACAGGAGATGTGTCAAGTGGTTAACGAGCAAAAAGAAGGAAGACACCAAAATCGTGCCGAGTGTGGTTAAAAGTCGAGCCGACTCCTCTGCGAGATTCGAAGAATAATAGAGCCGACTGGACTTTAATAACCTGCGTGTGAGCTCGCTGACCACACTGGGCAGAAGAAGAAGAGGCACCTCTGACTGAAAACAGCCTGTGAGACCTGCTGAAACCCCCTCAGGCTGCGTCCACTGAGACAAAACACCCCAAACTAAAAGGACACATCGCAGTGAGAGAAAACACAGCTGGGAAAATGAGAATGGCCTGTGACATTCTGCTGCAGAGGTAAACATCGGGGTTACGTAACTCCTACGGTCTGATTGGGATGGATGGGTGGTTGGCTGTATGGATGGATGGATGACACAAATATGTGATCGGATTGATGGAAAGATGATCAGTGGAGGGTAGCAAAGCAGGGAAAAGGGCAGAAATTGGATTAATTAAGTCGGTTAGCTGGGGAATGCCAGAGGATCGGATCAACTTGTGAATGCTGGAATGAATCAAACCTTCATGGTGTGTGATTTAAAAGCTTTTTATTGTGAATGGAAGAATGGAGGGGAACGAGGCTCTATTGTGTTTCCTGCTCATTGTTTTGTCGCCAGGGAAGAGATGAAAGAGAACAGAGAGAGGAGCGGAAGTCTGTGACTTTCCTTTTACAGGAATAGAAACGGAGCAGGAGATGAAGAGAAAGGGGTCATGGCATTACTTAACAGCTGGTTTTGTGTTATGCAATCTAAGTATGAGGAAAGAAAAAGGGGGGCCGGCTGAGAATGTGTCAGCATTTTGCTGCGCAGGAGGGCAGAAAATGGCTTTTCTCACCTTTTTCTAATAAGCTGTTTCAACAGGGCTGTTTGGATTAGTCAAAGTCATTCACCTTTTGCAAGCACAATAGGTGAGCTCATGATTGGAGGAAATTGCAGATGTTGGCAGTTTCCATACAGTTTGAACATTGTCGAGTACCTTAAAAACCTCTGCAATCAGTTTTCAGACTATATATTAATGTTTTCTAAAAGCGTTGAGGAGAGATGAGGTGTGATTTTATGTGTCAGGTTTAATTCTCACAATCAGTATCACTATTGTCACACATAATATTCAGTTGTAAGTGTTTTCTGACGATGTTTGAGGTGGATCTATGGATCACTGTATAAAACATGTCATTTCCTGTTGCCACTAGGTGTCACTGTGAATATAAGTGATTCTTCAGGCCTGGAGTCCTGATCAGACGTCGTTCTGTCTGACCAACAGTCTCAAACCCGAAGATATTCAATGAACTATCTCAAGGAAATTGAATCGAACGCAACTGGATTTGGTTTTTGTCTTGAAGACGTTTCACCTCTCATCCAAGAGGCTTCATCAGTTCCTGCTCGCTTGACTAGGCTGGGACTAGTCTTCAAGACAAAAACCAAATCCAGTTGCGTTTGATTCAATTTCCTTGAGATAACTATGACCTGGATGAATGAGAATATTCACAGACTTATTCAGTGAACTACGATATAAAACAGAGAAAAACGGGACAACCTAACTTTGGAGAAACTGGAATCAGAGAAATTTGGTGTTGTTCTTGAAAAATGACTGAAATTATTAACTGATTGTCAAAATAGTTGTAGACAAAATAACCTTTAGATGCAGCTTTGATCTGGAGTTTTATGTGACGCCACAAACATATCGTACATGCACACATTCTGTTCAGTAAAATAAATCACGTTATTCACATTCTCCGGCTGTGCCAAACATTTTAAGAGCGAGCAATCAGCAGCCTTGCAGCGGCTCCCCGTGACTGCAAGAGGGAAGATTAATTGAAGGAGGGTCGAGGAGGTGGAGAAGAGAGAAGAGGGGCTGTGGGAGAGTCGACTAAACAAAATAGAAGTTATTCTCAGATTGCACAAATATCTGTGTGATGATTATGGGAAAACGACTGAAGGAGAGCTCCACCGGTCATATTTCGTCCTGAAACAAAACAAACGAGCAGGAAATCACACACAGATCTTAAATCGTCGGTGTGTGTTTGAGCTGTGGAGTGTTTGAATGCTGTAAGGCTCTGAGAGAGTTTCTTGGCTCCGACATGAAGGACTTTAAATGTTTACTGTTTCAGAGGCAGCGAAGAGCTGTTTATGAGATGTAAGATGATGCTTGTGATTGTGTGTGTGTGTGTGTGTGTGTGTGTGTGTGTGTGTCTGGCTCTGTGTGATGTTGTGGCTGAGGGACGACGAGGCTTTCAGAGGCAGCGTGTGTGTGTGTGTGTTTGAAGTAGGTTACTAGCTGAAGTGATATATGTCCTCCTGTGCATGCTGATATATATAGGTGAGGTGTGAAATGTGTGTGTGTGTGTGTGTGTGTGTGTGTGTGTGTGTGCATGTGCGTGTGTGTGTGTGGTGTGTGTGCACTGTGGGTATGTAGGCTGCAGCAGTGTGTGTTACCTCCCAGTCAGAACAGAGCAGAATCAGGTTTGCTGACAGCAGCACCGCTGTGGAATCACAACTAACCTCGAACTCACCTTAGCACACACACACACACACACACACACACACACACACACACACAGCCAGTCTGTCTTTGTTTCCTTTACATCGAGCCATCAGAGCAGATGTTGTGAATAATCGAAGGACACCGTTGATCTGTCCCTTTCCAGCTCCTCTGTTGGTGGTATTTTATTCATCAGTCAAACTGACGCTGTTCTGTCCGACATGTTTCTGGTGTTTAGTCACTCAGTCAGCTGAGATGAGGCCACTGATACCTCACCACCGCACAGCGTCTCAGCTCTGCACTATATCTTCGCCGTGTGACATGATACTCCTGCCCTATATACTGTATGTGATGTGTAGGACCGCCGTATGTTCAGGTCAGCTGCTCACACAAAAACAAAATGAACCCAGATAGCAAATACCAAAATAAAAGCTGGACCACGTTTTGTTAAAGTTCTGCATCAGAGGAAAAAAGAACAGAATATAAAAATAAATAAAGCATTTTATGGTGCTCTTGTTTAAAATCATTAGGGTGTCAGTGATTGAAGACATTTTTAAATAATCATAAAAATCATCTAGAAAAGCATAACCAGATTAACATGAGGCTGAACACTCAGTATTTAAAAGGTTAGACTGATCGATAGATGATGTTTTCTGATGTTATTTTGTCATTTACTTTATAAATGTGATGTTTTTTCAAATTAAATCAAAAGTAATAATAGCACTGTGTTTGTGCAGAGATGAGATGCAGCCCAAAGTGTGAAACAAAACTGAATCAGATGAAAAATGAACAATAACAATAATAAATGAGAATGTGAGAGAAAAACAAACACTTTGATTCAGAGTGATTCCAGCAGGTGCGTTCGTCAGCCCTCAGGTGACGCAGTAATCTGCCTCCAGAGAGATTTTCTCCTGCTGACGATCTGGTTAGCAGACTGCAGATTAGCCTGATGTGATCTAAGTGAATCTGGCAAGAATTCATTTAACTCAGCCCTTCACCTCAGATCCTACAGCCTCCTCGGATGTCGATGAATAACTTAGCGACATAATAATAGTAACATAATAATGATTAATGTGTTTTAATCTAATTTTAACACAAAATCAGAGGTGGTAGACCAGCGATAATTGTAGTTTTCAGGGATGTGAAGGTGAAATGTAGCATCAGTCGTGAGCGTTAAATCAAATTCAAAAACAGGCGGAAGGTTTGTTTTCTTCTGAGACGTCATCAAAGACGACGTGTTTGTCCTCTCAGGTCACTTTAAAAGATTTTACAGTGTCGCTGCCAGAGAACAGGTCGCTGAAGGTGTGAGTCCTTAAGATGTTATCAAGGTTTAATCTGCCTTTGGCTTCTGCCGCGGTCGTGTCTGTAGGACAGGAGCTCATCTGATCTGACCTACTTGGAGCGATTTGGAAAGCCAAGCCCTTTATTGGCCACCTTGTGCTTGTTTGGCACGATGGCACATGGTTTAGGCCAAAATCACAAAAATAACCTTTATGTGTCTTTGGCTTCATCCAAATATCATCTCAACTCCCCTCGCAGTCTCCGGACTTTGAGGGCGCATTCACAGGAAGTCTGTGAGTGCTGACAGCCGTCCAGACCCACAAAACATCCACAAGGGACTTTCTGCAGACTTCTAGAGAGTTCAGCAGCAGACTTCACCTGATGTTAGCGATATAATAACGCACATTTCATTACGATATGGACGTGTGGAAGATTTTCAAACTGTCCAACTATCAGCAGCTCATATCAGCCTTGTAGTTTCACGCTCACAAGAACTTGACATGGTGACAGTGAACATGTCACAGTTTTGTACGACTGAAGTCCAAGAGATTGTTGTTGATATATTTTTTAAAATGCATACTGAAGATCCCTTCTGACCTCGTGGTGTTTGTTGCTATGACTTGATTAGTGAAGAAAAACTGCAGGAAACGTTTGACATAATGAGACACAATCAAAACCACTTTCTGCCACATCAGGGAACCAGAGTGCTCAGTGCTCTCTGCCCTTCATGTTGTCCTCAGCGGGGACGAAAATGCCCAGAAGTCCTCTGAAGCGTGTCCTTTATGGCTCAACTGACACTTACAGAAATGTCATCTCTGCTTCTGAGGGAGCTGGAGGACGGCAGCAACACCCCGGAGGCTGCAACGATTTTAAATCAAGTCTTCAGGGGCAAAATGGTGCAAGGGCAGATATTATCTCTGCTACTTAAGGCACATGAAGATTATGTAACATCCTAGAGGACCCTATCAAAGATCTATTGTTGGTGGTGCAGCCACCCAGCGTGGACCCGAGGGTGTAACTCAGCAGGAGAGCCGCTGTCAGATGTTATCAGTCCTTCGGAGGGACAGTCGATGCAGGATGGAGCCTGCAGGGAGCGTTTCTGTTTAAAGGGCAGCTCGCAGTGTTGACGAACTGGAGGAGACGGGAGAGTTTCAGATGACAAAGTGTCTCAGCCCAGATATTTATGGACTCAAAAAATATTTGTCAGATGGAAAAAATAGATGTTTGTCAAAGTCAGAAGTTCGTTTGACATCATCCAAGTATGTAATTAGTCAACTTGGGAGGTTGTTATGGATTTTTACCGTGTCCTTTTATTCACATTTTATCACTCCCTCTCTCTCACAACCACAGTTTTGTGGCGGGTTTGTAGTTTGATTTCTGCAACACCAGAACCTCTTTCTCTCTTTTTCCACTTTTTTGTCTTGTCTTTCCGTCGCATTCACATTCTCGATCGTGGCTACGGTGTCAGAAAAGGCAATTTAAAACCAGTGAGAGTCGAGGGAAGAGGAAGGAAATAGTCAAGAAAGATGGAGAAAAGAGAACGTGAGCAAAAGAGTAAGATGGGACGGTTTGAGAGAAAGAGAAAGATGGAGTAAGGGTGATAAGTCGTGATAAGAGATGAGTAAACTGAGAAGTCCAGGGGAAAGTTTAGAGAAAAACTAATGAAGAAGAAATTAGATCGGAGGAGAGAGTCAGGAGGCGATTGAAGGAAGAGGGCAGGAACAGCAACAAGAAACAGGGAATTAAGACGGAGGGCGTTATTGTGTCCTATCTGCCGTTAATAATTCAGTCGGTATCGATCTACCTGAGGACGACTGCTCGCTGCATCAGGATCGTGCGTCTGTGCAGTTGTGTTAAAAGACCAACATACATCCACACATAAAGCTCGCGTAACGTCAGCTGCCGTGCTTCTAATGTGATGACTTTGACCGCCAGACACACACACACACACACACACACACACACACACACACACACACACACACACACACACACACACACAGTATATATGATACATGCCCATGCACTTGGGCCTAATGTGGACGACCTTGTGTTGTGTGTGTAGGAGTGTTATATAAATCTGGAGTCCTGGCGTGCCTTTGTGTGTGTGTGTGTGTGTGTGTGTGTGTGTGTGTGTGTGTGCTGCTGAATCAATGGATACGTCTCATCCCATGCCACACACACACACACACACACTTCCTTGCTTATAGAGGAACATCAGGGAACAAATATGACTGGACACACACCCGTCTATCTGATCAGCCGGGTTTAACGGAGCTCTGTAGCCTAAATAACAATCTGCCCACCCAGAGTGGCGCCACTGACTGAAACTTTGTGTATTTGTGTGTGTGTGTGTGTGTGGTGCGTTTTGTCGTTTGGCACAAAGGATCCTAGATTAGAAGACAACTGCTGTGAGAACATAAACTCGTCCGTGCCGACTTGCACACGTCTTATATTTCATCCTTTTTCAGCACACACTCTCTGACACACAGTCTCAGCAGCTGTAGCCGCCGTTTAATTGTTATTGTCGTTCTTCTTCCCTGTTTTGACTTCTGCTGTCCGACGTCCACGCCCTCCAAGGTCGTGTCACGTCAGTGGAGAAGTACGTGATGTTCTAACCATGTTGTCCTTTTCCCCTCCGTCTCTCTCTCTCTCTCTGCAGCTCCCACCTCTCCCCCATATCCATCCTGCCTGCTGACTCTGCTGAGTGAGTACACGCACACACACTCCAGTAATTTTATCCACTTTACGATAACATACATAGGCACCACACACACACACACACACACACACACACACACACACTCCAACACCCTGCAGACGTACACGCCTCATATTTTAGCAACACTAAGAAACTGAAATCTGACAAGTCGTTTCATGCGCAACTAATTGGGAAGAAAATCGTAAAATAAGCAGTTAAAATCGTGCGATCGTTATCGAGACAACGATAGAAAGACTGCGAACAAGGTGTGAGAGCGACAGCCAGGTTTAGGTGTGAAGAGGGACTGAAGAGCCATCTGCTGAAGAGGCAGAGACGATGAGCGAGGATGTGAGGAGGAAGGAAGCCGTGTGTTTCGATTACGAAGCTAAACTAAAGCATTCGGCCTGACTTGGTGGTTTTAGAGCCCCGAGGACATGAACTCAGCAATCACATGACTGTCAGGCCTCTGAACCAGAGCGTGACACGGCAACAGGGTGAAATCGCTCTCAATGCTGCTGTACATTAATGTGAGTTTAGTGGCCTGAAGGCGAAAGGACACAAGTCTCGAGGCTCAGAAACAGTCTGATGCTTTAATAACTGAAGAGAACAAAATGGCAGCAAGTCGGTCCTGATTGTTCTGATTTAATTAAATTTCTGATTTAATTTTCTGTTCAAAATTAAATTAAATGATCTGTATAAAACAGGGTTTTGTACAACATTTGGAAAAATGGCTTAATTTAATTGATTTCAAGGTTATAGGTAAATAATTGAATCTGAATTTACTCTTTGAGTGATTGATTGTCAACATTTGAGTTTCATCTACACAGTCACTCGTGTAAACCAAAGATCTTTTAATGTTTAAAATGTCTCATCATATTTGTCTCCTCCAAACACTGGACACTGCAGGTATGAAGGAATAAAAGATTTATTTTCACTATTACATTTATAGAAACAATTTACATGTGGTGGTTAAAGCTTTGAAAGTCTGGAAATGTTTGGTTAAGGTTCTTTCAGAGTTCCTGAAAAGCCTGAATTTTACACTAACAATTAATCAATTATCTGTTTAGTTGCTGATTAATATATCTATATATATATATAATATAGATCCTGTCCAGCTTACATTTTTACTTCTACAAAATAAATCAGTCAAACATCATCAAGATAAACAAAAACAAATTGATGAGCTGGATGAGAGGTTTTAAAAACATGATGTGTCGTCTTCAGGAGGCACATTATTACATCCAGCAGTTCAGTAATCTAATGAAACTTAAATTAATTCTGCCTATTACTAAGAATACTTAGTTAATGTCGTTTGAGTTTCATTTCTACCAGAAGTTTGTACTTTATACGCGAGTACATTCCGTGTTTCCATCCCAGCAGTGCATCAGGTCGCTGCAGGGTCTCTGCTGCTGAGACGGTCTGAGAGTGATTAATGTCTTCATTTTCCTCCGGCTACCAGGATGTGTTCAAAAGGCCTCTCCTCTGTCGGGAGGCAGGACGGATTTAGACAAAAGCAGCAAACACACATGGTGCTTCTCCTGACCGTGTGTGTGTGTGTGTGTGTGTGTGTGTGTGGACGAGACAGACTGCTAGCACACATGTTTTAGTGCTCCTGTGTTAGGTAACTGTGTTTGAGTGTTACGGATGGTTACTGTTTGTTGAGCTTCCGGCGAAGGTTCGGCTCGCCATCCAGGGAAATGTGTGCACAGTTGTGTGGTTGTCTCAACACACACACACACACAGATTTATTTGACCCAACACCTTTGTGAGTTTTAGCTTAAATGGTCATGGAGTCCGAACATAGTTCACGTTCCAGCTCCAAATCCTGTAACTTTGTTGGTGTAGATGAGTTGACACACCCAGAGTGATGTCCTGGAGGAAGATCCATCAGGAGCAGCAGCTGCTGTGGAGGAGTGTGAAGCGAGCTGGAGTCTTTCTCCACCAGATCTTCAACCTCCACTGCTGTCTTAGCTGGAGGAGAAACAAACCTCACAGCCTGCTAGAAGCCAGAGTAAACGATGGAGCGGTACATTATGATCTCACACACGTGGTCTCAGCAGAGCCTGAGGATCAACCTCTGCCTGTCAGCGTGGACGAGGTCAGACGGACCGCTGCTGTTACCTTTTATAGGCCGTTACGTCCTCCCCTCCTCTCGTCCGCGGCTCTAGTTAGGGCATAATTAATCCTCTCAGAACCGGACCAGGTTATTCACTTTATAAGGACTTAAAGGTTAAAATAGCCCAGAATAGAAAAGAAAGCATTACAGTGATTACAGGCTCTCGACAACGTTCGATTCATTATCAACCTTCAGTAAATGTCTCTTATTGTATTTTACATGGAGGTAAACAAATCCGCTTGCCATTTAAAGCTCCGGTCTTTTGTATGTTAATTGATCTGTTCATTAAAAAGAGGCGGATGACAGGCGGGATTATGTGAGGAGGCTCCAGACGTGAAGGTTTTCACCCGCGCATCATTACTCGTCACCGCTAAACCTTCTTCTGACACACCGAGATCTTAATTAAATGGACGAACAATGCGCTGAGCTTATTGGATTCAGTGTAAGTGAACAAAAGAGCACGTAAACTAATCTCATGTAGAGACAATTCAGTGATTTAACACAGTGAGGAGTGTAACACGTCGTTGAGCCCTGTTTGTAGAGCAGAGGATAGAGGCTTTAGTAGCAGTTAGGAGGAAATTAGATCGTCATTAAATATTAATATGATTCAGTATATTTTTAGTTTTGTATGCTTAATGGTGAATGTTGTGAGATAACGGCTTTCAAACACAGCAATAAACTGAAAAACATGACGAGCGATGTGAGGAAGATGCTCCATTTTTGTCGACTTAATGCATCATCACACAGAGTAAAAGAAAAAGACAACACGTGGAAATCTCTGTGAATTAATTTGAGTTCTTTTGTGTTTTCCCAGGATAATCCAGCGAACCATCAGAGCTGCAGTGGAGCAGCACTTCTTCGATCTGAAAACCTCCATCGACCAAGACCTCAGCAACTACGACAGCGCTGGGTGAGAGCACACACACACACAGAAACACACACACAGAAACACACACACAAAGACAAGAAAACCAAATACACCTGTTCGGCTGTTTTTCCCTCCGTGCACCTGCCGATCCAAACATGCGTGACACAGATTCCTCGGTGGTTGAATTCGGCGTCGGATGACTTAAAAGACACATATTTGTCATAGTGAACATAGTGTACAGAGGCACGGAGCCAGCCAGATGGATCAGTTTACCAGTAAACATGTTGACAGCTGCGATGTTAATTAGCAAACTCTACGTGTTGATGGGAGCAGCTGTTCAGTGGTCCTTCACCTCAAGGAGTTTTACACACTGCCAGGACCAGAATAGACGTTACATGTTGGCGCGAACGTCGGCCACAAAGGCTCGCTGGCATTTCAGTGTTTTATGACGGTAAATTGTGAATACGTACATTATTGTTGCTTCGAGTTTCATCATGTTATTAACCCTTTTTTTTTCTGTTTCTGTTTTCCAGGGTGAGCCCCAGTGAGCCTGCAGACCAGGGTTGCCATGGAGACGAGGAGCAACAAACTGACCCCGAGGACAGCCCCTGCGACACAGAGGGGGAGACCCCGCTCATACAGGCCGAGCAGCACATACAACAAAGCCAGACAGACGCGCAGGTCAGTGGGAGACACACACACACACACACACACACATTCGCACAATATCTGTGTTCTGACTCGACATCAGAGAAACGGCACAGAATCATCCAGGTCTCTCACAGTAAGTGGTAACATGAATAAAACAATGGCACAACTTGAAAGTGAAATCAGATGGCATCACACACACACACACAGTGGAGACACACACACACCGTGAGCAGTTGCTGTGTGGGTCAGCAGCATATTTCCCATCGCTGACCTCCTTCCTGTCTCAGTCTGTCGGTTCATTCCGAGGCCGAATGTTTGATGTTATCGGCTCAGTCCGTCTTCGCTCCTCTCTGATTGCGTCAATCGTTGGAATTCTACCCGGAAACACAGCAGAGACAACAACACATCTATTGTGTTAGAGTACATGTACTCAAGTATTGTACTTTAGTTCAGTATTTCTATTTTCTGCTACTTTTACTCCACTTTATTTGATACATTTAGTTACTTTGCAGATTACATGCTGCATCAGAGCCAAAGTAGAGCAATTTATTTCATCTACAATCAGATTTAAAAAAACTCAGATTCTGATATCTGATCAGATACAGTTTATACATACATGTGTAAACTGTCATTGTCCTTTTATGTGTACTTTTGATTCTTAAGTACTTTTTATATCAGATACTTCAGGACTTTTACTCAAATATTATTCATTTGGGTGACTTTCACTTTTTACCAAAGACATGATCTTTGTACTTTTCCTCAGGTTTGAATTTTGGTTATTTTTACAACACTGCTCTCCACTACATTTACATTTACCTTTAGTTACTAGTTACTTTTACAGATTACAGATCATTCAGTGTCAGATAGTTGAGATCCCAGAGAGTCACTGTTGCTGCATCAGAGCCACAGTAGCACATTTTTAGATTAATTTATTTCATCAGCAATCAGAAAAAAAACAAACACAGACATTAATAATTTGAAAAAAAGACGTACGACTGACATTGGTATCATACGCCACGGTACGTTGTAAATCAAATCCCCTCCGTGCGGTTGCTTTCCTCCCAAGAACCATTTTAGCGTCCAGACGGCAGGAGACAACATGGCAGACAGAGTGAGACGCGTCCCGGGACTGATGAGAAATCTGTCACCTCGTTAAATAATAATCTTGGTCCAATTCTTTAAATAGACGAGCCGGGAGCTGAAGAACGACAGCAACACCTGTGCACCGAACTACAAAACACACATTTACATACTGTCTTTGCATAACAGGACGCAGAATGTGTGCACAGCAGGTTGTATGTACACACATGATTCTCATGTGACAGCTTTGTCACTTTGAGGAGATCCACAACTTCTCTATCCTCACCATGAATCATCAGAAATGTTGTAGCAGTATTTATGATGGAGTTGTGATGGTTAAAGCCTGTTTGCTTTGGCTTTGAAATCTTTTTAGGATTGGAGATTTTCACACAAACCTTGTGTTTCCTAACGCTCGCAGGAAGCGAAACATGATGATTTGTGCAGTTCCTAAGAGCAGGGCGCTTCTGTTTATCAGAGATGTCTGTTTGTTTCTATTCTGGCTTAATTTCTTGCTGTTGCTTTTTCCCACAGGATTCACTGGACTCTGGCGCCGCCCTGGAGGAGAGCTCAGGAATGGACCTGGATGCAGACGCTGTCAGAGATGCTGAGAACAACATCAACACTGCCAGGTGAGCTTTCAAGCCTTTAATGAGTCCAGTTTCACCTTAAATCAAGAAGATAATGGCATGAAACACTCGACAACACTCCAAGAAATTACATCAAAATTAGCAAGAATCTCAAGTTAACATTTGGACCAGGTAGATAGATGCTGACTGAATCTCACTGATGTGGAGAGACGACTTCCTTCTCTCCCACAGACAGTGAGTTGTTCTGTCTTTACCTCGTGCAGAGACGTCGTCCTGAACAGATCTCATGTTTACAAATCACTTGGACATGCTGCCTCAGCCAGAGGCTCATTTCTACGCTGCATCTGAAACACACCATTGATATCTCTGTCTGTCTGTCTCACACACACAACACGTATTAAATTACTCTGCTTCCTCGTGTAGATTTACACCTCGTACATCATCCCGAGTCGCGCCTCTGGGTCGTGATAATGCACTGTGGCTGATTGTGTCATGCAGTGTTTAAGTGTAAAACAGGCAGCTAATGCTTCAATTCTGTTTCACACCTTTTAAGGAGAAACGTCACAGAACTGAGATGTGACAGATGTGAGATGTCCTGATAGTTCAGGTGGCAGCTTTGTGCGTTTGTACCACAAGAAATCCTTTAATGATGTGAAACGGCGTTTAGTTGTGTGACTCTCAGCTGTTGTTCAGATGTTCAGATCGACCACAGACTCCAACACGGCCTCATGTTTCTTCTCTTTGTTTTCAGGCGGGACAATCAACCCTGTGAAATCATGGAGCAGACTCAGTGTGACACCATAAGCTGTGTAAGCATCAATAAGTTCAAAGACAAAATGTGTCCGTCTGCCTTACTTACTGTACTTTCCTTCAGTCCTTCCATCCCTTTGATTTGTCTTTCGGGTCCGTCTCTCTCTGTTGCTTCAGGATTCGGGCTCTTGCCGCTGTGATCAGAACGCCAACACCAGCGAGAACAACAGGAACCTTCTGTCGCCATGCCAACCGAACTCTGGCCAGAACCCCCACCTCCAACTGTTCCCTGACAGCCAATGGGAAGGTTGGTACAGTACGCTTTCTGTTCACCACCAAAATAAACATGAAATCAAATTAATATCAGATATTTTCAGATTGTTATTTTTTTTTTTAAAGGTTGCAAAGCACAACACACTCATCAATTTTTTTGATAATCTATTTATTGTTTCAGTAATTTTTAAAGCAGAAATGTCAAACATTTGCTGCTTCCAGCCTCTGTAATATGAGGATCTGCTGCCTTTTTGTGTCATTTATGATAATAAATGAAGAGACTGGGTTGTGGACTGTTAGTTGGACAAAGAAAAGCCTTTTTTTGCAATTTTTCTTAGATTTTATAGATTTTATTTTGTGATTCCCAAAGTGTGGGGACTGCAGTTGGGCCACGAAGAGTCAATTTACAGTGAATTAATAAATAAACATTTTTAAGTTCCAATTTTGTAATAACATTTGAGATTACTGTAGAATATTTATGATTAAGTAATAAAACAAGAGAATTAAATTACATGTTTTTCTTCATTTGTTTTTGGCAAATATTTTCGGTTGGGCACCAAAAGTTTTTCCGATTTTAAATTTCATTATTCTTAAGTTTGGGAATATCTGTTATAGACCAAACAATTCACTGATTAACTTAATAATAATTAATAATAATTACCAGAATAATCATGAAAATGTAAGATAAAATCATGTCTGTGTGTCTTTTGCATTTTTAAATGTTTCTCAGGGATTTCTATAAACTCGTCAAACATTTTGTGAGCTGTGATTCTCCTTCATCTCCATCATAACCAATCAATCCCAAGATTTCTTGTATGACTGAGGAAAAGATTTGAAGTTTTGTCATGATACACAAAAACCATAAAGTCACATGTAGTGAATGAAAGATGAATGATTGACCTCAATGCTCGTCTTCTGTACTATCTCTCTCCCTGTCCCTCCTCCATTTCTCCTCCTCCTCCTCCTCCTTCCATCCGAACAGCGTCACCCCCCTCTCATCTCCACCTCCCTCCCATAGACTTCTCATGTATGCACCTGCAGAAAGAAGGCCACGGTAAGTAGTTACACCTCCACCAGCCTGCCCATCCTTCATCTCATCCTTTCTCGTTAACTTTTTCTTTTGCCGGTTGTGACACAGCACGGGAAGCTTTATTAAAACATTCTCACATATTAAAATGTGCCTGTGTGGTTGTGGATGAATCCCTGCATGTGAAACACTCTTCCTTCCCCCGGATGTGATAACACGGCTGGTGTTATCTTCCCTCTCGCCTCCTGCTGCAGGGTCACTGGCCAGATTGATCTCTCTAAACACAGTTTTTTCTCCTGACTCCGCTCCTCTGTTTCTCCCTCGTCTCTTCCGTCACCTTGCCCACGTTTTTCCCCTCTACTCAGCTCGTTAGCATATCGCTGACAGTCAAGACGCCGTTAATAAGGCAGAGAGTGAGTCAGCAAGTTACCGAAGAAGAAAATGTGTTGTTGAATGTATCGGCCCCCCTCGCAGGCAGCTTTTGTGTGTGTCATAATGACATGAACAGCATCTACCTCACTTCTAACACTCGTGTGAGCCAGGGATTACATTGATCTTTCCCCCTCGTCCTCTCCTCACCTCTGTTGACTCTCTCCTCTCTTTATCTCCTTCTCTCCAGACCCCGTCCCGGCTTATAAATCCTGGCAGGACGACAGCGAGAGCGGCGAGGCGCAGCTCTCCCCGCTGGCCGGTCGCATGGTTCCTCTCCCCCCTCTGCTCCTGGAGGAGGAAGGCGAGGAGGCAGAGGAGGAGGGAGGACAGGACGCCTCCCCCTCCTCTTCCCGCTCCCACCCTCACCTCCTCGCGCGCCGCTTTCTCGACTTCGGAGCCCACAGTGCCCAGCGGTTCCTCCAGCAGGACCTGGACGCCACCTCACCCACCAAAGCACAGAGGTACGATGAGCGGAGAACATCCGTCTACAATCACACCTGAAGACTCGGAGCAGAATTGAAAAGTTAATTCCTACTTGTGTGTCCTCCGTCACTCCTCAGGCCACGTCGAGCATCGTTCGGCTCCAAAGAGGCGATGAGAGGAGGAGATTCAGTGACCCACCAACTCACCAAGAAGCTCCAGCACCTGAAGAAGAAAATCAAACAGTTTGAAGAGCAGTTTGAGAAGGAGAGGAACTATAAGGTAAGAACAGAATTAGTTCATGGACTCAACAGTAACATCTGTTCTGCAGGAAGATGCTGATTTACACCCGTCAAAGGGAGCTGGTGTAATTTCTGTTGTCTGTACATCTTCAGTAAATATTCTCTCCTCTGCAGCCGTCTCACGGAGACAAGGCGGCCAACCCCAAAGTCCTCAAGTGGATGACTGACCTCACCAAGATCCGCCGGCAGATTAAAGGTAGAACCGCTCGCTCTATTTCCTGTGAATGTGCACTTGTGTGTGTGTGTGTGTGTGTGTGAGTGTGTGTGCGTGCGTGTCAGGGTAAGGGTGTCTGTGTGCCATCCTGTTCCACGCTGGACAGCTTGACCTTCCCCACTCCGAACCTTTGACCTTTGTAACAACGTTGCATGCGTGCTGGTCTAACACACACAAACACTCACAGACACACACACACATGTCAGGAGCCGACGTGGCTCCGCCCTCCAGTGTGCTGGTGCGTCCTTGTGAACCCACATTCATTAGTTCTGCGGTGAATTCAGTTCGGTGAAACGGTGGATAAGACTTGATTCATAAACAGTTTGCAGAAGAAATGTTGAATAAAATAATCTTACTGATCAGAATTAAAGTTGATGCTCCAGATGTTTTTTTCCTTTGGTAAAATGAAGTTCCTTGACAGTAAACGAGGTGTTAGGATGTAAAATCTGACACATCTGATGTGTGTAGATAGTTTTCTACGCTGCGACGTGTCTCTTGTGCATCGTGTCACCGCTCTGAATCGACCCCATGACGCTGAGGTGACGCCTCTCCTGTTCGGAGAACGCAGTGGCCGAAACATTTCTCTCTCTGTATCAAATCAACAATTGAAAAAACAACAATAACACGAGCACCCGCTCTCCACTTTCCTCCCTCCTCCTCCTATCGCCCAACGACCCATTGATTGATTGATTGACCGATCGGCCAACCAGGACGCCAGCACCACCTTTTACCCAGAAGCACGCTGAGGCACCAGGCTTTGCTGCATTCATACAGACGCCACCATGCTCCCTACTCCTCCCCTTCCTCCCCCTCCTCCTCCTCCTCCTCCTCCTCCTCTATCTGCTCACCTCCCCATCACACACTCACCCCCCCGCTCCACCCGTACTCAGGCCTGAGCTCTAGACCGTTTCACCTCAGTAAGTACCAACCCCTCAGTAAGTAACACCACCTTCACACCTGACAGTCACAATGAGGCGGCATTGTGACAGCATCATGCTTCTTTGCTTTGGTTGTATTTCCTGTTGAAACTGGACATTTAACCACAGGTTTCTCTCTAAAGTCTCTTCATGACTTTGTTTTTAACGCAGGGATTTATCCATACGTTTCTGTTCAGGTGTTGATTTACTGCTGACGATGATTTTATGTAATTGTGACCTGAACTGAACTCGCAAACTTTTTACTGTGGACGTCATCAATAAGCAAATGCTGTAGGCTTAAAGGAGGTTATTTCCTGTTAATCTCATTTATAAATAATACCTGAACATTTCAAACAGTATGAACTGTTTCTACGAGGAAACAACAGTGTAATTTAAGAACCAAAACTGATGGTGACATGGCAGAAACATCGTCCACGCAAGAACCTGAACGCAGAAGACACTTCCCTCATTGTTGAAATCTGGGTTCTGTCACCTTGAAGTTCAGCTCCTGACTCACTGAGCCTAATTAAACATGCAGTATGTAAGCTAGCTAGTTGGCTTCTTTAACACAATACATAGGGATGCTTTTGACGGTACCGGAGCGAAAGTGGACCTTTTAAAAAAAGCTGTTTTGCCGCTCACACAGCTGTGTGGACGTTGTTTCTGCCTTTATTATCGATGCTGCAGAACTGAATCCTAAAATTCAGACAGACTCGAGGGCTTTTCAATGTCTTTTTTTTTTTATTGTTTTTTACCCTCTGATGATGTTAAAAAATGTTCAGGAGGAGGTGTTGTGCTTGCTGTGTTTGGGTCCAGACTGTCCGGTGTTGTGCTTCTGTTCTCTCGTGTCAGCATGGTTGTCTTCCTCCTCACATTGTGACTGGCTGACTTGAACCACCGCAGCTGTGTGTCAGACTCCTGCATGTCTGATCATCCAGTGAAAGATGTTTCATGTGCCGTCAGAAGAGTTGTCTCTTTTTAACCCATTTCTGTTCCTTCTTTCGTGCCTCACCCTCTGTATCCCCTCTCCTTCGTTTCCCTCCGTCATCTCTTTCCTCATCACTGTCTTCCTCGTCCTTACAGATGCCAAACACCGTGCAGAGACCGAGCTCGGCCCGCAGACTCGTCCTCGCAGCAACACTTTACCCAAGAGCTTCGGCTCCACGCTGGACCAAGGCGCTCACGATGCTGCGGTGGAGGCCAAGGGTCAGCATCCCACCCGGGAGGAAACACTGGAGCTCATCCAGCGCAGGGTCAAAGGGAAGAGGCAGGAGGACGGCTGGCCGGATGACATCAAGGTTAGCAGCTGATATTTTGGACTCCAGTACTATTACTGGACTCACAGCAAAGTTCTCCACTCCAACACAGGTGTTTCAAATTGGGTTCTTGAACTGTTCGGTTGAACAGACCAAAACCCAAAGTCTCTTTGTTTCCTGCCAATAATGTCAAAGAAAAGCAGATAATCACAACATTTAAGAAGCTGGAACCAGCAAACAAACACTTTTATACTCACTCATAGATACCAGCCACCTTAATACGCCTGATTCTTTTCATCAGATCCATCCATCCATCCATTATTCCCCAAGAAACTGACAAAATTGTTGAAAAGCGCCGTCTCTCATAATGTTTAAAGAAAGTGAGAAACAAATCCTGTATCCCCGTCCCTTTATTTCAAGAAGTTAAAATCATAATCAGCTTTATTTATACCGTACTTATCAAGCCAAAGTACAAAATGCTTTAAATAGATCAAATGAAATAAAATACACAAAGATAAAACATTCAAGGGCAAAAATAAAATCTGAAATGAATAAACAAACAACAACAAATTGGAACAGTATAATCAGGATTTGCTTTGCGATAACAGTACGTTTTTAGTAAAGATTTTTAAAAAGACTCTCAGACAGCCTTCTCTCCTCGGGCAGGTCGGTCCAGGGCCTCGTGTTTGTTTGGTAGCAAAAGCTCCTGTCAGCTTTAGTTTCAAGCCTGAACACCGAACTAGACAAAAGACCACTGCCGAGGATCTTAACGTGCACACAAGGTATTAGAAGGTCTGAAACCTAATCCGGAGCAGGGCCCTGAGGAGCTTTAAAAGTGATCAATAAGATCTTAAAATCAATTCAGAAAGACTCAGGGAGCCACTGTAGACAGGCTACAACAGGAGTGATGGTTAAAGTCTGTCTGTTTTAGTTAAAGGTTGTAAAGAAACTGTGTGTCTCTGCAGAAGATGACCAAAGAGCAGCTGTCCTGTGAGAAGACGGTCCTTCAGAAGAACCTGCTGCACTACGAGGGCCTGCACGGTCGACCGGTGAGTTACCGACATCCTGAATCCGTCCTGGATCTGATTTTGTCTCTGTGAAGCTGTTTTTAATGTGAACTTTGCCTCGATCTCTCAGGTGACCCGAGAGGAGCGTCTGGTGGTGAAGCCTCTCTACGACCGCTACAGACTGGTCAAACAGATGCTCACCAGAGTCAGCATCACGCCCGTCACAGTACGTACACACAAACACAACAACACACAGACGCAACGTAGGCGCAACGTAGGACAACTGTTAACAGCTGTAAACCTCCCCTCTCTCCCCCAGGTGTCCCCCTCCAGCAAGAGGCGAACTCAGACCCTCCAGCCAATCATCGAGGGCGAAACGGCTCATTTCTGGGAGGAGATCAAAGAGGAGGAGGAGGACGAGCGCAAAGAAAAAGAAGGAGGAGGAGGAGAAGAAGAAGAGCGGGAGGAGGAGAGGGAGGAGGAGGAAGAGGAGGACGAGGAGGAGGAGGCGGAGAGCAGCGGCGGGGAGATGCAGAGCTCCGAGGTCATCATGGCCGTCGACGTCATGACCCCGACTGACGGACCAGTGAGGAGCCAGAACCAACCCGACAGGCAGAGCAACTGCCCAATGACAGCCAAGATGGAGGAGGGGTCGGGGAGGCTGGCGCTGGACCTGCGGCTCTCCAGCTCCAACGCCTCGTCCATGTGAGCACACACACACACACACACACACACACAGGTACTGTACATCCTCTTGTACTTCCTGTACACCTGTAAAACAAACTGATTATCTCAGACACCAGCAGGAATAATGTGAGACAGCAAACAAACAGGTTTTATCTGATGAGTCTGTAATCTGGTTACTGTGTCGCCAAACATACTGCACACACACACACACACACACACACACACACACACACGGATAATCTTCTTCACCAGCTCAGGTTTGATCCTGACAGCTGATCCCTCACACCACCACTTCCTGCTCACAGTGACCTCACTTCCTGCCTCACTTCCTGCCCTGCTGTTCTCTCTGATGTTGATTGTTTTCTTTTCTTACGTTGTCTCGGTAACTTGAATCTTTCTCGTAGCACCATTGCAGCGTTCTCACGTGTCCCATCTTCCTCCAGGCCAGAGCTGCTGGAACAGCTGTGGAAAGCCAGAGCAGAGAAGAAGAAACTGAGGAAGACCATCCGGGAGTTCGAGGAAGATTTTTATCAGCATAACGGAAGGTGGGTGGAGACACTGTCAGCGTGATAGATTCAGAGTTCGATTTTCTTTAAAAATTACTTGTTAATTCAATTTAATTCAACTTTGTTTTTTCGAGCCAATGTTGATATGTGAGTTTGTAATTGCACGAAACACTGATTCTCATCCAGGCTGGTAAAAATAACCCAGACAAATCACAGTTCAGTCATGTAAACATTTGGCCATTATCATGTTTTTAAGCTTGTAAAACAGCCTTTATGCCCTCGGAGGTGAACACTGTGACAGATTACGTGACCCTGGTGTCTAAACTTCCTGCTGTTGCCTTGAAAGAAACCTGTGAAGAGTCACTGACTGTTGAAGGTCGAGTCTTAAACCTGAATTCTTTCTAATATCGCTGATATACGATCATTAAGAGTGTGTGAGCCTGTTTGTCTCTCGCTGTGTCACCTCAGTAAACACTGAACACTCTGCACCAGCTGCTGCTTTGTAGTAAAGCTTCAAAGACTAAACAGAACCAGAGCTGATTTGCTGGAAAACAGTTGTTAGAGGTTCAGTTCGCTCAAAGACAACTTATCAGCAGCAGCTGGTGCAGGAACAGTGTCATCGAGAAGACAAAGCAGGGACTTCTTCAGGACGTGAAGTTAAATGTTTTCCTGACGTGTCTCCGTCTTCTGCTGCAGAAATGTTCAGAAGGAGGACCGGGTGCCGATGCTGGAGGAGTACAGGGAGTACAAGAGGATCAAGGCCAAACTCCGCCTGCTGGAAGTTCTCATCAGCAAACAGGATTCCTCCAAATCCATCTAGACCTCCTCAGATGCCAACTATCACCGCGCACATCAGCTCTCATCACTGCTGCGAGGACTCGTCGGGGACGCCATCACGCCCGGGAGGGTTCGACGAACGCCCCTCCAGACATGAACAGTCACCGCATCACGTCAAGACGCTCGGTCACACTTGACGAACACAAGTTGTTTTGCTGCATTCACGTCACGGAGAAAACTAAACTAGAGTGACTTGCTGGTTCAGAGTTACAGTACGCTTTGGAAAACTGAACTTTAATGTCATGATTTAACTTTTCTTTAACTCTCAGCTCTCAGATGAGTTTTAATCGTTCCAATTTGCAAATTCTTTGCAAGACTTTGTCCAAAAAAGTGAAGAAAAATATGCAAATTTTAAGCATTTTGATCACAGAATCACTTGAGTCGACACATTTGTTTGATACGTACATGATAATCTACGTGTGACTACAGATATTTATTTGCTGGTGATCTCAGAATTCATTAATGTGGAGATATTTTAAAGGGTGAAGTTAGAAATGCATTTTTACAGATGTTTTCCCGTGACCTGAATGCATCACCAACACCAGTTAAACTTAAAAATCACTCCTGTCAGCCACAACTGATCTCTGCTGCCTCGTCCGACTGCATATCATAGAAAACCACGGAGAAAAAGGAATCATCATCATCATCACTGTTTGTCTTCATCATCATCATCATCCCAACAACGTGACTCAAGACTTTGCACTCGTCTTCTTATTTCCTCGACTTTCTGAGAAAGAAAAAAAAAAAACACTTTCTGACTTTTTACTTTCTTTTCTTTAGTCGATCGTCGTCGAGTCTTAGCGGACAGACTGGCATTTTAGACACTCGCACTGTTTCGCCTCGCTTCAGGGAGTCGGGACGTCTCGACGCCGCCTCCTCGACGCGAGGCGATCGGTTATTATTCTATTCTGTCTGTGAAACTAAATTTAACACCCTGGATGCTTCACCTTCTGGGTGATTTTACGCTTAAGTCACGAGTTTAAAAGCAAGTTTGTGTAGTGTATACATACATGTTTGTGAGACACTGCTGTTCACCTTTTTCTTGACTGAAAAAGAATATGAAAAAATAATTGTATTAACTCCCCGTGTGACCTTGGAGCTGTTGTGAAAGACTTTTTGATTTTCCTTTTCATTTATTTCTATTCTTCAGCATCTTCTTTCAGTTTTTTTTTCTCCCTATTTTGGCAACATTTGTCAGTGAGATGGACACTAGATTGGCAAACGGCGGTGTGGAATAACTCTGAACTGTGTTTCCCGTGAGCCTCGTGCAAGAAAACACTGCTCTGACGTCACGTTCGTGATTTTAAAGGCAGCATTCGACCGATGGCGTTCATAGAAAACGGTCCTTCGATCGGGAGATTTTAAGATGCAGGTGGTCGTCTGTCGGCTTTTTTCTTTGTGTTTCACTACTCGTGGCAGTTTCTGAGGGATTGTGGGTGATAAATGCGGAGAAGAGGAGCCAGTATCTGTTGCTGCTTCTTCTCTGAAACCAAAAGCATGTTGGCTGCGAAGACCGCTGCCGGCGTCAGCGCAGTTAGACAGAGTTTCTTAAACACCAGTGACGACACAGTCGGCGGTTGCCGTGCAGCTGATGCGACTGTCGCAGAACGACTGGTTAACGTTTGATTGTAGCTCCAGAGGCTGTTGAATGGATGAGGTGCCGACGCTGCAGGAGCAACTCGTGTCCGGTGAGTCGGTGCTGAGGGTCTGATCGGTATGTAGCATGAGAGCGATCGCAGAAACAATCCTCCGCTGTGTTTCTCTGCAGTCCCACTGAAGTTTCATTTCCTGCTGGCAGGTGAAATGAGGGCAGGTGAGGAAGAGGAGAAGGTTTGAGGTGTGATGCATGCCGACGTGCTTGTGCTCTTCATTTTTCTTCTTCTTCTTCTTCTTCTTCTTCTTCTTCTTCTTCTTCGTAGAGGCCGTGTTGTCGTGTATCAGATGAGAGTTAAGATGTCACAGTGTGATTTGAAACGTGGGACGAAGAAGTTGTCCGACTTCTGCCGGTGTGTTTGTAAACCGGCGCTGTCGGCGGGGGAGGTTCTATTATCAGAACCTCTTGGGCTCGTAAAGCGGCTCGGCGGGACGGATTGGGTTCTTTTCTTTGCTGAATTGCCAGAATCAAAGTCGACTGCAGTCTGCTGCAGACGTGTTGGTTTAAAAATCAAAGTTTTGAACGAGTCACGAGTTGAACTTTTTGTGAGTGCTTGTGAAGAATACGAGGGAGGCGGCGGTGCGTCCGTCACGGCGGTGAGGTCCGGAGGTTTGATGTAAAAAGATGTTATTTGCACAGCATTCACAGAATGCAGCCCTTTTGTGTTCTTTTTTTTTCATTTGTATTTCTAAAAATGAAGCACTACTTCTATACAAATATAAATATATACTGTACATAAAAAAACACCCGAAGGAATGAATGTCAGAAATGTTTAAATTATTTCAAACATTGCGTTTGGCCCCCTTTGGTTCATTATATTTGTGATGCCCTGAGAATGTGTTTTTTTTATTATTATAAATATTGCTATTACTATCATAACCATTATTTTGTGTGATAATGACAATAATAATAATCCTTTTGTATCTACTCACAAACTGTAAAACCAGCTGTAGAAGTTAGTCTGGCACTGTGTGTGGCTAATCGAACATGAACCTGCTCCGTTCTCTGATTTCTTTCGTCGCTCTGTGTAATATAAGCTAATCTAGAAGCAGTACTGTAGTGAGCTTGCATGGCAAACGAGAACATAATAGTATGAATAACACAATGTATTGTTTCTATTATTTGTGCCATGAAGAAGCAGCAATAATAAAAGTCGGCGTGGAGGTTTTACAGTGCCGGGTAACGATGGGTGTGTGCGAATAGTCGAGGTACATTATGATTTCTTTTAGTCGGAAGTGTTTTCAGCCTCACGTACACACACTCCGCTCAGACGGTGTGTTTTTACCACTGTTGTCAGCATAATGTTCATGTTGGCGCTGCTGAAAAACCAAAATAAGAATTTAAATGAAACAGGAAGTTGAACAGGGATTGAAAAGCCAATGACAGATGTGTGAAATCTGCAAACATTCCAGTTTTTATCATCACTCAAAAAGTGGAAACAATCCATCTTCAATCTCTGAAGGGCTTTTCTTTGACTTTACCTTTTGTTTTTTTTAACAACAGTGAGCAGTTGATTTGTGTGGCGCCTCAGTTTTCTTGAACTTTGTTTTTCATTGTGCCTGCAACAGAGTGGTAAAACTCACATGTGGTTCATAACGCTGTAAACTGTAAATGTGTCTCTGTCGGTGTACAGTTTGTTTCATCTCACACTCGCCCATCCGACGTGCACGGTCGCTTCACACACCTGGAAGTCACAGCAGACGTCGCCGTCCGAGACGTCTCACTCCTGCTGGAGGTGAAGAAACGATCGGTCTGTAACGAGTCTTTAAAGTTTAAAGGACATAAAGTGAGAAATCAGACGCTGACCGACGTCTGACGCCGACGTCTGCTGTGAGTTCCTCCGAGCAGAGATGTTTCTTGCTTCCTCCAGGACGTGTGATACTGTGTTTTATCACATCGATATATTGTATGTACGTATGTTATCTATAAATGTTTTCTTACTTTGTGAATGCTTTCTGTCTGTTCTTCTTCATTAACAAAACGGATGAGAAAAAACAATCAGTAACAAACATTTACACATGAAAATAAACTTTACAAGCTTGCCACATCAGTTCTCCTGCTTCTTGAGTCAAATGAACCAAACTGTTCTCAGCATGTGAAAATGTTAATAAGGTTAAAGATGAATGAATATTCTGAACTAATTACCACATATTTACAGTTAGTCTTGATTATCACTGCATTATATTCAATATTCAAAATACCGAGTGAAAACATTTTTTTAAACTTTTTTTTTCTAAGTGTGAATCTGAATGATTTTTTTTCTTTAAGTAACTTTTTTGAAAAAAAGTAACTTTTTAAAAAAAGTAACTTTTTGAAAAAGTAATTTTTTTAAAGAAAGTAACTTTTTGAAAAAAGTAACTTTTTGAAAAAAAGTAACTTTTCGAAGAAAGTAACTTTTTGAAAAAAGTAACTTTTTTAAAAAAAGTAACTTTTTTAAAAAAAGTAACTTTTTGAAAAAAGTAACTTTTTAAAATAAAGTAACTTTTCTGAAGAAAGTAACTTTTTTGAAAAAGTAACTTTTTTAACCCTTTCACAGAGGTCTCTACAGTGTTCAGCTATTTAAAAGCTGTTTTCTTGTATATGTATAAGTTTTGATGGCAGAGTTGCACATCAGCCACTTCAGTGGATGCTATGACATCATCTCATTCACTGCCGCCCACTGCAAAGCCACTGCAAGTGAAAAAAAAAGAAAGAAAGAGTGAAACCAAGACGGCCGACAGACAGCCAGGACAGGAAGGATTAGCAAATTCTAGCAGTAGTGACAGTGGAGCTGAGGACCTGAGTCTGACAAGGATGCTGACGGAGCTGAGGCTGAGGGAGCTGAGGGACCTTAGGGAGCTGAGGCTGAGGGGGCTGAGGCTGAGGGAGCTGAGGCTGAGGCTGAGGCTGATGGAGCTGAGGCTGAGGCTGAGAATGCGTCAACTAACAGAGCTCAAGGGAAAAAGGCAGAAAAATACAGCAGATATGTCCAGAAAACTAAAGACAACGAGTTTGAGGGAGACTTGCCTCCTTTATTAGGAGAGTGATATAGTGCACAATACAAACCTGTATGCTCTCCAAAAAGGGAAAGAAAATCTGGCCTTGACATCAAAACATTTGAGAAAACATTTCTGTACTGGTCATCAGAGGACTTGGTCTTGAATTGATAGCAGATGCAATGTCAGTGAACCAGATTCTGAGCTACATTCACTTTGTTGATAACTTCTCACACGACAGAGAAGGGGGAATGTCATGCAGCAGTCGGTCCTCAGGCTGGGACTTGAACCCAGGGCCGCTGCAGCGAGGACAAAGCCTCTGCACATGGGACGTCTGCTCTACCAACTGAGCTAAACGACGCCCTGTACAGGAGAATTTAATGAATTCCTCAATGTTGTTTTGGTTATGCTTGCATAAATTATGTTATTTTATAGTTCACATCACATTTCACATTTCAGCACACCTTATTATATATTTTTATTCATTTGTTTGTTAAATACATATTTCTACAAAAACGCATGAGTGGACGTGTAATTATATCTTTATAAAATATGAATGAATACATTTTCAAACCTTGTTTTTCAGCCTAAAGATGAATAAAAACACTTTGTAAAAAATCCTGACTGAGGTTTTTGTAATTCATGCTAACTTCTCTGAAGAAAACACTTCACAGACTCAACAGAAGCACAGCATCGTCTCCACTCTGCCCACAGTATCAATGACTGAAGAGTCCACCAGCACAGAACCAGTCTTTTAGCTACTTTTTTGAGGAAAGTAACTTTTTTGAAGAAAGTAACTTTTTGAAAAAGTAACTTTTTTGAAGAAAGTAACTTTTTGAAAAAGTAACTTTTTTGAAGAAAGTAACTTTTTGAGAAAAGTAATTTTTTGAAGAAAGTAACTTTTTGAAAAAAGTAACTTTTTTGAAAAAAGTAACTTTACTCATTTTTTTCTGAATTTTTCTAATTTAATTAATTAATCTAATTTTAAAAAGCTGCTTGACAAAAGAACAGTTCAAACCAAGACTCTCCGTTTGTAACACTGGCAATAAGGAATATGTCAAACTGAAATACAACACAGCTGACTTTGCTATAATTCAGATCTCTTCACTTGTGGGTTAAAGATTAGACCATGCAATTCATTCAACTGACTGCTGAGCTGACTTTAGCTCAGCGGGTAGAGCAGGTCAACGCAGTGATCAGGAGGTCATTGGTTTCAAATCCCAGCTCCCTGGAGTTGAAGTATCCTTGAGATACTGAACCCCAAATTGCTCCTGATGTGCAGTTGGCACCTTGCAGGGCAACCTGGTAGAGCTTTTAGCTTTTAGCACTGACGGACTCTGCCATCAGTAAGGGCCCTGCGATGAGCTGGAGACTCATCCAGTGTTTACCCTGCCTTCGCCCAGAGACAGCTGGGATTGGCTCCCCAACAACTGAAGAGTCCACCAGAACAGAACCAGTCTGTGAACGGGTCACCTGCTGAACTACAGAGAGGTCCAAATGTATAAATACAAGAGAGAGCCAAGAGTAAAGTAACCTTTTAGAAAAAAGTAACTTTTTTGAAGAAAGTAACTTTTTTTAAAAGTAACTTTTTTGAAGGAAGTAACTTTTTTAAGAAAGTAACTTTTTGTAAGAAAGTAACTTTTTGTAAGAAAGTAACTAATTTTTTTTCTGAATTTTTCTAATTCAATTAATTAATCTAATTTAAATTGCACAAGCTGCTCGACAAGAAACTGAGCAGTTCAAACCAAGACTCTCCGTTTGTAACACTGGCAATAAGGAATAAGTCAAACTGAAATACAACACAGCTGACTTTGCTATAATTCAGATCTCTTCACTTGTGGGTTAAAGATTAGACCATGCAATTCATTCTGACTGTGAGCTGACTTGGGGTGACTTTAGCTCAGCAGGTAGAGCAGGTCAACAAGTGATCAGAAGCTCATTGGTTCAAATCCCAGCTCCCTGGAGTTGAAGTGTCCTTGAGATGCTGAACCCCAAATTGCCCCTGACGTGTATTTAGCACCTTGCAGAGCAACCTGCTATAGTTTTTAGCTTTTAGCACTGACGGCCTCTGCAAACACAAAGCTGTAAAGGTGCTGCATTGTAACGGCACGTACTCTCACCAGAAACAAAAGCTTTGGTGAAGTGTTAACAAACAGGCAAACAAAAAGGAAACCGTTTTATCTCCACTTAAATGTTTGTCAGTGGATTTACATGGCTGTTACATTCATAGAAAAACTACAGAAAATCTCAGCTGGCAACAGAAAAAGCAGGATGATGATTCTGGTTTATGGTCCTCAGGCAACAAACTTGTTCTTGGTTGTGGAGCCGCTCTTTGTGGCCGTGTCTGCATGCGACTGGTATCCAATGATCACACACAGAAGCACAGCATCGTCTTCACTCTCACCTGCTGACCCACTACAGGATCACTCCTCAACTACAGAGCGGTCCAAATGTATAAATACAAGAGAGAGCCGGGAGTAAAGTTACTTTTTTAGATGAAAGTAACTTTTTTTTAAAGTAACTTTTTTGGAGAAAGTAACTTTTTGTAAGAAAGTAACTTTTTGAAAAAAGTAACTTTTTGTAAGAAAGTAACTTTTTGATGAAAGTAACTATATTTTTCTGATATTTTTCTGAATTTTTCTAATTTAATTAATTAATCTAATTTTAAAAAAGCTGCTTGACAAAAGAACAGTTCAAACCAAGACTCTCCGTTTGTAACACTGGCAATAAGGAATATGTCAAACTGAAATACAACACAGCTGACTTTGCTATAATTCAGATCTCTTCATTTGTGGGTTAAAAATTAGACCATGCAATTCATGGTGGCTTTAGCTCAGCAGGTAGAGCAGGTCAAGGTGTGATCAGAAGCTCACTGGTTCAAATCCCAGCTCCCTGGAGTTGAAGTGTCCTTGAGATCCTGAACCCAAAGTTGCTCCTGATGTGCAGTTGGCATCTTGCAGAGCAACCTGCTAGAGTTTTTAGCATTTAGCACTGACGGCCTCTGCAAACACAAAGCTGTAAAGGTGCTGCATTGTAACGGCACAAACTCTCACCAGAAACAAAAGCTTTGGTGAAGTGTTAACAAATAGGCAAACAAAAAGGAAACCGTTTTATCTCCACTTTAAATTTTTGTCAGTGGATTTACATGGCAATAATTAATAATGGTAAAGTAATTTTTTACTAAAAAGTAACTTTGTTGAAGAAAGTAACTTTTTTGAAGAAAGTAACTTTTTGAAAAAAGTAACTTTTTGAAGAAAGTAACTTTTTGAAGAAAGTAACTTTTTTGAAAGAGTGACTGATTTTTTTTTTCTGATTTTTTAAAAATGAAATCAGGGCATCAAAACATCTTTTCCTCATCTTCAGCCCTCCACCACAAACACAAAGCTGTAAAGGTGCTGCATTGTAACGGCACGTACTCTCACCAGAAACAAAAGCTTTGGTGAAGTGTTAACAAATAGGCAAACAAAAAGGAAACCGTTTTATCTCCACTTTAAATGTTTGTCAGTGGATTTACATGGCTGTTACATTCATAGAAAAACTACAGAAAATCTCTGCTGGCAACAGAAAAAGCAGGATGATGATTCTGGTTTATGGTCCTCAGGCAACAAACTTGTTCTTGGTTGTGGAGCCGCTCTTTGTGGCCGTGTCTGCATGCGACTGGTACTTTTGGTGGATCACAGAGTCAGGGAGAGTAAAAAGGAGATGTTTTGTCTTTTATTGTGTGTGAAAAAGAATGAAAAATACATTTTAAATGTTTTTTTCCAGGTGTGAAACTGAACCAAAAAAATAAAATTCAAACAAATTCAGATGTGAAATCGAGTGCATTTTTTAAAAAAGTCTTTATTAAGTTTATCAATCAACATGAAAATGACCACAAATGTACAAACATGGAGAAATAAAAACAACAAAATACAAAAGACAGAAACAGAACACAGACTCAACAGAAGCACAGCATCGTCTTCACTCTGCCCACAGGATCAATGACTGAAGAGTCCACCAGCACAGAACCAGCCTGTGAACGGGTCACCTGCTGACCCACTCCAGGACCACTCCTCAACTACAGAGAGGTCCAGATATATAAATACAAGAGAGAGCTAGGAGTAAAGTTACTTTTTAGAAAAAAGTAACTTTTTGGAAAAAGTAACTTTTTTGAAGAAAGTAACTTTTTTGAAAAAGTAACTTTTTTGAAGAAAGTAACTTTTTGAAAAAAGTAACTTTTTGAAGAAAGTAACTAATTCTTTCTGATTTCTTTTTTCTGAAAAATAAATAATAAATGAATGAAGTGTCAGGTGTGAAGCTGAGTTAATTATTATCCAGGTGTGTTTTTTCATGTCTCAAGTCATAAAAACAGGAGTGGGTTTTCACAGAAATGAACTTCAACGCACCAAAAGCACCTTTAAATGTATTTTCTGCTTTTGAGAATGGTAAACATCTCAATTTTAACTCTTCACATAAAATTGCACAAGCTGCTTGACAAGAAACTGTTGACTCTCTATTTGTAACACTGGCAAAAAGGAATATGTCAAACTGAAATACAACACAGCTGATTTTGCTATAATTCAGATCTCTTCACTTGTGAGTTATATCACTTTCCCTGGTTTTAGCATTTTTTTAAAGTCTTTTTAAGTCTTTATTAAGTTTTTCAATCAACATGAAAATTACCACAAATTAAAAAAACATTAAAAACAACAAAATAGAAAAGACAGAAACCGAACGCACAGATTCAACAGAAAATCTCTGCTGGCAACAGAAAAAGCAGGATGATGATTCTGGTTTATGGTCCTCAGGCAACAAACTTGTTCTTGGTTGTGGAGCCGCTCTTTGTGGCCGTGTCTGCATGCGACTGGTATCCAATGATCACTAATCTCTCTTTATACACTCGCCTACAGAGGCAGGGAGAGAAAACAGACGTGTAAAGCAAATTACACAGGAAAACAAAAAAGAAAACAAAAGAGAAACTGAAAAAGCATTTTTTTTAAAAAAGTCTTTATTAAGTTCTTCAATCAGCATGAAAATTACCACAAATGTACGGAGCGCCAGACATGAGCTATAACGTGTGCACATTATACTAATTCTTGGCCATGAAATAAGTATAATGTGCGCACGAAATTCTTATTGATAATATTAATGTCATTCCTGGACAGCTGGGTAAGCAAATCAAGCGCACCTTCTAAGTAGAGGCAGGAGAGGGGCTGCAGCTCCTGCAGACACAGATGAGTTTACGGCTACAGAATGGATGAAGATAAAAAGTGTGTAAGTCGGGTGAGACATCAGCAGAAAGTATCAAACATAGGCCTCATTAATAACGGCCTAAATGCAGAATAACAAGATATTGACGAGAATGAGAAATACAGACAGAATAAGAAAAGACATTCACCTTAACAACATCACGTAGGTTATTTTCAGTTTCTAGAGAAGGTGCGTTCGATTTGCTTACCCAGCTGTCCAGGAATGATATTTTTTGACCATGTCATGGAGAAAAACATGGAGAAATTAATAACCACAAAATCCAAAAGACAGAAACTGAACACAGACTCAACAGAAGCACAGCATCGTCTTCACTCTGCCCACAGGATCAACGACTGAAGAGTCCACCAGCACAGAACCAGTCTGTGAACGGGTCACCTGCTGACCCACTCCAGGATCACTCCTCAACTACAGACAGGTCCAAATGTATAAATACAAGAGAGAGCTGGGAGTAAAGTTACTTTTTAGAAAAAAGTAACTTTTTTGAAGAAAGTAACTTTTTTGTAACTTTTTGAAAAAGTAACTTTTTGAAAAAAGTAACTTTTTGAAGAAAGTAACTTTTTGAAGAAAGTAACTTTTTTGAAGAAAGTAACTTTTTTGAAAGAGTGACTGATTTTTTTTCTGATTTTTTAAAAATGAAATCAGGGCATCAAAACATCTTTTCCTCATCTTCAGCCCTCCACCACAAACACAAAGCTGTAAAGGTGCTGCATTGTAACGGCACGTACTCTCACCAGAAACAAAAGCTTTGGTGAAGTGTTAACAAATAGGCAAACAAAAAGGAAACCGTTTTATCTCCACTTTAAATGTTTGTTAGTGGATTTACATGGCTGTTACATTCATAGAAAAACTACAGAAAATCTCTGCTGGCAACAGAAAAAGCAGGATGATGATTCTGGTTTATGGTCCTCAGGCAACAAACTTGTTCTTGGTTGTGGAGCCGCTCTTTGTGGCCGTGTCTGCATGCGACTGGTATCCAATGATCACTAATCTCTTATACACTCGCCTACAGAGGCAGGGAGAGAAAACAGACGTGTAAAGCACGTTACACAGGAAAACAAAAGAAAGAAAAACATTCAGGAGATATTTTTCTTTTATCATGTGTGAAAAAGAATGAAAAAGACATTTTCAATGTTTTTCAAGGTGTGAAACTGAACCAAAATAAATTCAGGTGAAAGTGAAAAAGACATTTATTAAAAAAGTCTTTATAAAGTTTTTCAATCAACATGAAAATTACCACAAATGTACGGAGGCCCAGACAAGACATGAGCTATAATGTGCGCACAAAATACTAATTCTTGGCCACGAAATAAGTAGGCTATATTGTGCGCACAAAATTCTTATTGATAATATTAATATAATTCCTGGACAGCTGGGTAAGCAAATCAAGCGCACCTTCTCTAAGGCTCAGGTAGAGGCAGTAGAGGGGCTGCAGCTCCTGCAGACACAGATGAGTTTACGGCTACAGAATTGGATGAGGATAAAAAGTGTGTAAGTCGGGTGAGACGTCAGCAGAAAGTGTCAAACACAGGCCTCATTAAATAACGGCCTAAATGCAGAATAACAAGATATTGACGAGAATGAGAAATACAGACAGAATAAGAATAAGAAAAGACATTCACCTTAACAACATCACGTAGGTTATTTTCAGTTTCTAGAGAAGGTGCGTTCGATTTGCTTACCCAGCTGTCCAGGAATGATGTTAATAATATTAATCAGTATTTTGTTTGCATGTTATAGCTATAATGTGGCCACAATTTAATTTTTTTTTGACCATGTCATGGAGAAAAATATGGAGAAATGAAAAACAACCAAATACAAAAGACAGAAACAGAACAGCAGACTCAACAGAAGCACAGCATCGTCTTCACTCTGCCCACAGATCACGACTGAAGAGTCCACCAGCACAGCACCAGTCTGTGAACGGGTCACCTGCTGACCCACTCCAGGATCACTGCTCAACTACAGAGAGGTCCAAATGTATAAATACAAGAGAGAGCGGGAGTAAAGTTACTTTTTAGAAAAAGTAACTTTTTTGAAAAAAGTAACTTTTTTGAAAGAAGTAACTTTTTTGAACAAAGTAACTTTTTTGAAAGAGTAACTGATTTTTTTTTTTTCTTTTTTTTTCCATGGCTAAAATAAGACCATGCAATTCATTCTAACTGTAAACTGACTGACTTGGATGTAGAAGTAGAAAATGTTTTCTTGCCTTTAATGTGAAGTTCTTTAAGAAAAACGTGGTGGTGGATAAGTTAAATAAATCCACAAATATGCAGCCGCATTTAAAAATGAAATCAGGGCATCAAAACATCTTTTCCTCATCTTCAGCCCTCCACCACAAACACAAAGCTGTAAAGGTGCTGCATTGTAACGGCACGTACTCTCACCAGAAACAAAAGCTTTGGTGAAGTGTTAACAAATAGGCAAACAAAAAGGAAACCGTTTTATCTCCACTTTAAATGTTTGTTAGTGGATTTACATGGCTGTTACATTCATAGAAAAACTACAGAAAATCTCTGCTGGCAACAGAAAAAGCAGGATGATGATTCTGGTTTATGGTCCTCAGGCAACAAACTTGTTCTTGGTTGTGGAGCCGCTCTTTGTGGCCGTGTCTGCATGCGACTGGTACTTTTGGTGGAGTACAAACATGGAGAAATAAAAACAACAAAATACAAAAGACAGAAACAGAACACAGACTCAACAGAAGCACAGCATCGTCTTCACTCTGCCCACAGGATCAACGACAGAAGAGTCCACCGGCACAGAACCAGCCTGTGAACGGGTCACCTGCTGACCCACTCCAGGATCACTCCTCAACTACAGAGAGGTCCAGATATATAAACACAAGAGAGAGCCGGGAGTAAAGTTACTTTTTAGAAAAAGTAACTTTTTTGAAAAAAGTAACTTTTTTGAAAGAAGTAACTTTTTTGAACAAAGTAACTTTTTTGAAAGAGTAACTGATTTTTTTTTTCTTTTTTTTTCCATGGCTAAAATAAGACCATGCAATTCATTCTAACTGTAAACTGACTGACTTGGATGTAGAAGTAGAAAATGTTTTCTTGCCTTTAATGTGAAGTTCTTTAAGAAAAACGTGGTGGTGGATAAGTTAAATAAATCCACAAATATGCAGCCGCATTTAAAAATGAAATCAGGGCATCAAAACATCTTTTCCTCATCTTCAGCCCTCCACCACAAACACAAAGCTGTAAAGGTGCTGCATTGTAACGGCACGTACTCTCACCAGAAACAAAAGCTTTGGTGAAGTGTTGACAAATAGGCAAACAAAAAGGAAACCGTTTTATCTCCACTTTAAATGTTTGTCAGTGGATTTACATGGCTGTTACATTCATAGAAAAACTACAGAAAATCTCTGCTGGCAACAGAAAAAGCAGGATGATGATTCTGGTTTATGGTCCTCAGGCAACAAACTTGTTCTTGGTTGTGGAGCCGCTCTTTGTGGCCGTGTCTGCATGCGACTGGTATCCAATGATCACTAATCTCTCTTTATACACTCGCCTACAGAGGCAGGGAGAGAAAACAGACGTGTAAAAAGTATGTTAGCAAATGCACACAGGAAAACAAAAAAGAAAAAAAACATTCAGGAGATATTTCTTCTTTTATCATGTGTGAAAAAGAATGAAAAATACATTTTCAATTTTTTCAAGGTGTGAAACTGAACCAAAATAAAAATAAATTCAGGTGAAAGTGAAAAAGACATTTTTTTTTTTTTTAAAAAGTCTTTATAAAGTTTTTCAATCAACATGAAAATTACCACAAATGTATGGAGGCCCCAGCCCATTAGCTATAATGTGCGCACAAAATACTAATTCTTGGCCACGAAATAAGTAGGCTATATTGTGCGCACAAAATTCTTATTGATAATATTAATATAATTCCTGGACAGCTGGGTAAGCAAATCAAGCGCACCTTCTCTAAGGTCTAAGGTAGAGGCAGTAGAGGGGCTGCAGCTCCTGCAGACACAAATGAGTTTACGGCTACAGAATGGATGAGGATAAAAAGTGTGTAAGTCGGGTGAGACGTCAGCAGAAAGTGTCAAACACAGGCCTCATTAAATAACGGCCTAAATGCAGAATAACAAGATATTGACCAGAACAGAATAAGAAAAGACATTCAGGACATCACATTGCAGTTTCTAGAGAGGGTGCGCTCGATTTGCTTACCCGGCTGTCCAGGAATGATATTAATGTTATTAATCAGTATTTCGTTTGCATGTTATAGCTATAATGTGGCCACAATTAATTTTTTTCTTTGACCATGACATGGAGAAAAATATGGAGAAATTAAAAACAACCAAATACAAAAGACAGAAACAGAACACAGACTCAACAGAAGCACAGCATCGTGTTCACTCTGCCCACAGTATCAACGACTGAAGAGTCACCAGCACAGAACCAGTCTGTGAACGGGTCACCTGCTGACCCACTCCAGGATCACTCCACAACTACAGAGAGGTCCAGATATATAAACACAAGAGAGAGCAGGAGCAGGAGAAAAAAGTAACTTTTTTTGAAAAAGTAACTTTTTTGAAAAAGTAACTTTTTTGAAGAAAGTAACTTTTTTGAAGAAAGTAACTTTTTGAAAAAAGTAACTTTTTGACAAATTTTCACATAAATGAACTTCAGACACAATATAACGCACCATAAGCACCTTTAAATGTATTTCCTGCTCTTGATAATGGGAAACATCTCAATTTTAACTCTTCACATAACAACTGGTGGAACGCAGTACAGGAAAACAAAAAAGAAAGTAAACATTTCACAGACGATATTTCTTCTTTCATCGTGTGTGAAAAAGAATGAAAAAGACATTTTCATTTTTTTTCCAGGTGTGAAACTGAACCAAAAAAATTAAATATGTCCAAATATATGAATAAAAGCGAGAGCCGTCCTTACACCATAATAATCAACAGAAGATGAAACACTCAAGGAGTCAAAGACAGAATTATAACAAAGTGACTTTTTTGAAAAAGTAACTTCTTCTGAAAAAAGTATCTTTTCCCACACCGCTCTCTGAAGCTCCTCATATTGTCAGCTCTCCTTTTAACTTCTTTATCAAGCTGCACATTCCCCACCTCCAGGTCCACACTGGGACCGGCCACTTGTTCTAGCTCGTCAGTCATGTTAGCAACATCTGTCTCCATTTTTAGTCTAGAAACTTTCCCATCAAAAATGTCTCCTCATTGAGGAATTGACTGAAATACAGGTGCGCTCTCAGACAATGGGGGATGGAAGTTGTCAAACCTGGTGGGACTGTGTCAAACAGGCGCCACCTACTGGCCATAATGTGATAAACTATAGAAACATTTTCTTATTTATGACTGATCAAAATATTACGTCACTGACCTCCTCATGCAGTTCCCATGGATCGTGACTGACTCAGAATCAGAATTCCTTTATTGGTCCTGCAAACAGGGATATACGCATGTCACAGCAGCCTAGGGACAGTTCAATTTAAGTTTTAATAAACAATAATAATAGTACAAAATAAACAATATAATAAAAAGGTGAGAAATAGATTCTTATATACATAATATGCACAAGTGCCCCGCCCCTTACTGTGACATCACCCCATGAAGTCATCATTCACATTTAATTTCATAAATTTTATAGTAAAAGTAAAGTACGGAAATCAATAACACTTGAGCTGAGGTGTCCAAATTACCTGATTTCACCCGATTACAATATTAAAGTAATGTAACTTGATTACATTCTGTTAATATTGGAATTATAACAAATAAAGACCAGAGAAATTAAATATCAATTTTTTTTAAAAAGTGACATTTCCTATCTATTAACACGTGTTTATCTGTGTCAGTTCTATTGATATTAGTTTTATTTCCCTATTGTTGATGAGACAGATCGAGAGCTTACAGGAAGCAGGTCAAGGTTAAGGTGCCGGAGCGAGACTCGAACCCATGGCGGAGAAAAGCCTACTATTAGCGGAACATCTGTTCTACCAACTGAGCTAAACAGGATTCAACTGTTTAATAGCTCTCTGATTAATCATTCCAGTGCCTATCTCTCTGGATCAGCGTAAATGACGCAAAATAAGTCCCGCCCACAGATTTTCTGACGAATACCGGTAGTGCCCGCCAAAAGGGGCGGTCTTTGCTCGTTTCCCTCCAAAACTGTTTGATTTTTATATCAGTCGCTTGCAGAGCTTCAATCTGATCGCATCGGCTCTTCTCTGAGGACACGAACACGGTAAGCAAACTGCTCTGTACGAATCTGCTTTATGTATGTAGTTACCTGCTCAGTACAGGTGTTTTCATGTCTGTGTGGGAGGTGTACAGATCAGTTATTACCTACAGATCTCAGGTAATAAGCCCAGGTTATTTTCCTCCATATGCCAGCGAGCTCCACATAGTTAACTACCTTCATGCGTTGCCTGCCTCCTTCTCATGTCGGTGACATTTGTGAACAGGAAGCTGAAGACGTCGCGTTTAACTGTTAAGTGTTGAGGTAAATTCGGCTCGAACATAATCCTGTAACTACGTGCAGTTAAATGCGCCATGGACGTTGTGTTTTGCTAGGTGCACCAATCCTCCATTTTGAATTTGGTCGTTTTATCGTTGCCGTGTTTATTACATGAGATAATACACAGTTAATTAAACTAGGTCACTCTCTCAAACAAGTCGTTAGTTACGTTAAAGTCGGCATTAAGTTCTTTTAAACGTACTTATTTTGAACGACATGAAAGCTGGTTAGCTAACGTTTACTGGTCAGCTTAAGTGAGTGGCTATGTTATGCTATGTTAGCTAGCTGACTTTAAAGTTGTTGCACCACTGCACGGTTTGCGAAACATGTTAGTAGCGGTTCAGCTGCCTTTTATTAACGGGTAAGGACACATTAACCGGGTACGGACACTATAACGAGCTTATAAAGACGTCTGAATCGTTAAATCGTCGTGTTTTACAGACAGGTTTGCATGTTAGCTAACTGTGTGTCTGAGTGGCTATGTTATGCTATGTTAGCTAACAGTTAGCTGACTTTAAAGTTGTTGGAGAAGCACTGCACGGTTTGGAAAACATGTTAGCAGCGGCTCAGCTGCCTTTATTATCGGGTAAGGACACATTAACCGGGTACTTACACTATAACGAGCTTGTAAAGACGTCTGAATCGTTGAATTGTCGTGTTTTTACAGGCCGGTTTGCATGTTAGCTAACTGTGTGTCTGTTGGAGAGTGTTAGCATGACGCCATTTTCGTGCTGTGTCGGCTAATGCTAACTTCCTCATACTTACAGAGTACAGCACAGTTAGCTAACAGGCTCCATGTGTTGTGTTTAATAATGTCTCAGTATGTTAGTTTGTCGGCATCTATAAAGGTCATTTTGAGCAGCCTAAGTAGTTTAAACACACAATATGAAGCCTCATTGCAATCTGCACCGAATGGATTCAGTGTGTTTGCCTCAGTTCTCATTTAATGTGTGTTTTGAATGTGTGTATAAAGCACTAAATGTTCTCAGGACTTAATACATTTGGTTAACTTTTGGTTTACCTTTTAAAAAACTATTACTATTACTATTATACACACACACATATGCATGTAGTCATCGTGTTATACTAAAGTGCTTCCTCCTCTCTCCAGGTGAACAGTGGGACTTGTCTTCAGCTTCAGGTGGAGCAACTCTGACCTGTATGGTGATCAGACCCGGAGAGGAGAGAGACCTGGCATAACCAGGTTAGTGCAGTGTAATTTGGAGGTGCTAAAATTAAAGGCAGAAAGTGTGAGATTAGTCAGTACCTGTTCATTAATACTCTAGGATCAGTAAATGATTCTAGAGGGATAGTCAAGTCTCATTCACAGGTCGTTGAATACCGACTGTAGGCAACTGGCCTTGTTCCAGTTCAACATGTTAAATGAGTTTTGTTCACTGAGAGGAAATATAAACAGTGTGTCTGTTAAGAACGCCTGCATTTATTTGATCTCATTTATATATAACATAAATTATATAATTATATTTTATTTACTATCTATATCTACACTGTTCAGCCACAATATTAAAACAACTGACAGTGAAGTGAGCATTGATCATCTTGTTACAATCAAATGTTCTGCTGGGAAACTTTGAGTTCTGTCATTTCTGTGGAGCCTCTTTAACAAACACCACCCACCCGAACACCGTTCAGACCAACTACACCCCCTCATGGCAAAGAACCCAAGGTGTCAAACTGGCCTCCTCATTCTCCAGATCCCAATCCAGTTGAGCATCTATGGGATGCGCCAGAACCAACTCCCATCCACGTTGGGGCCCCCATGGATCGTTCTTGGCTCAGACTGCATCCAGTGGAAGCTCAGTTGGATTGAGATCTGGGGAGTCTGGAGGCCAGGTTGACTCCTTGAGCTCTTTCCCACGTTCCTCGGGTCGTTCCTGAGCAGTTTTTGCAGAGTTGCAGGCGTGTTGTCCTGCTGGGGGGCCACTGCCATCAAGGAGTGCTGCTGCCATGAGGGGCTGTACTCGGTCTGCAGCTGTGTTTGGCTGACTGGTGTTTGTCAAAGAGGCATCTACATGAATGCTGGGACTCATGGTTTCACATCAGAACATGGCATTGGAACACGATGATCCATGTTATTTATTTCACCTGTCATTGGTTCTAATGTTGCGGCTCTCAGTGTAAACACATGTTAAATACTTTATGAATTAGATCAAATAAATGCATTTAGGCTCTGTAACCAGACTTGTTTACATTTCCTCTCAGTCAAACAAAACCTGTTTAAAATACTTTCACTTCCTTTGAGCCCTGTGGGTTTTGAGCTGGGTCTTATACATTTTAAATGGACAGCTTCATTTATGTAGATTCAGCTTTAACATTAGCCTCGGCCTGTTCACCCAGCAGGACATTAATAAGAATCATATTTAGTTTCTGACGTGCAGCTGTGCGGTGGTGAGGTTTTTGGTTTAGAAGCGGTTCTTGCGCTTGGTCACGTTCATGGTAGAGCTGCAGTAAACTGAGCGACAGACAGCAGAATGGCCGGAGACACGTTCATTTCTGGAGGCCTGTGTAAGGTCTCTTTTGAGCGGTTGTTAGTTTGTCTACGTCCTTCTGAGTGTATAAACTATGTCGAGCAGGGCCCGGTGTTAACATCGGTGGGCTTATTCATAGTAGAAGTGCAGCGAATTGAGAGCGACAACACCAGCCGAACTGAGCGGAGACTTGTTGTTTCCGAGGCGTCGTTGTATCGAGCTTTTAGGGACGAAAGGTCAGTAACAGCAATCCATTTGTTAGTGGTCTGCCGGGCAAACCTGGGGTTATCATTGTAAGTTACAGTTAACTTGACCGGACTTCAGCTATCTTCAATGGCAAATGCCCGAGTGCTGTCCTTCAGGCTGTAAGCTGTGGTCTCTATGGCAAATGACAGATCAGTCAGGCCTTTGATCAACTGCTATGGTATTGGTCATAGCGTTCCTTACGAGCCCTTGTGCGTTCCCGCCAGCTTACAGGTCCCTCTTGTCGAAACCTATGGTTCATACTTGATACCTATGGCTGGTAGAAGCGTGCCAGCCGCGTGCGTGTTTAGCTTGGGCCGGGGTGGGAACACCTCGGCCTGGCTAGGGACAAGCTCAGGGCCACAGCCGCTAGCCTGACGCCCACAAAGCGGTTTGGATCACTGCCCTCCTGTCGCCATGACGAGATGCACTAGCGAACTCAGTCTGCTTGGTCATGCGATGCCTTTGCCTTGAAGATAATGTTGAACCTCTGTTATAAAACAAAATGAAAAAAATTGCAGGAATTAATTTTCCTTGCAACTGTGTGCAACAGCATCCTGCTTGATGACATCATGCAGAGATCATTACAAAGCTGTTCCAGGCCCTCGGCCTCTCTGCCCGGCAGGCCACTAATAAGATTCGATTGTGCTGTGGTGACGTTTTTGGTTTAGAAGCAGTTGTTCATGGTAGAAGTGCAGCGAACTGAGCTTGAGCGGTCGTTCGTTTGTCCACGTCTTTCTGAGTGTAGGGAAGGTTTGTTTTCAGTTCTTGTACATCTCCACTCGAGCACGCAACTGTGTGTTCAAAGAGTGCTTGATAAGCTTTATAAAGAAACATCCTTATAAAAGTCATGTCCACTCGAGCGCGCCACTGTGTGCTCAGAGTGCTTGATAAGCTTTATAAAGAAACATCCTCATAAAAGTCTTTCAGAGAGTTCAGTAATCGTGCCTTGTGCGGTCCATTACACTGAGCTGTGGCCACACAGGTAATGGCAGAAGCGGACCTTTCATCAGCTGACTGGTTTTGGTAACATCGGTATCCTATGAGCGACTGTGCGTTCAGTCTCGTGGTCATATTCAGGGTAGAAGTCCAGTGAACCAGCCGTAGAACTGACCAGAGAGATGTTCATCTGTAGTGGCTCAGGCCTGCGTTAACTGACCAACCAGAGCAGACTTAGGCCCACCTCAAAACCCCCAGGATTCAAAGAGTGTTTTTACAGCTACTGGATAAACATAAAAATATATACATACAAAAATATACTTGAAATAAAATGTATATAAAAATAGACGTCTGCTCACCGTCGACAACTCGACTCTCTATGAGTCCTGGTCATTATTTGACAACCTGAGAATGAGACTCAAAAATCATCAACTATTTTTCTCCAGAATTACTTAGGAGTATTTGTCTTGATCTATGATAATATGTCATGTTTGATCAGTTAATATTTTGTATTAAGTGAAAATAGTGAAAATAGAAATACAGAAGATCAACTTAAGTACACAACTTAAATGAACGTACAGAGTAACTTTACATCAATGTAAATGTACAAATATACTTCAAAACTCCATTCAAACAAATTATGAAGAGGGATTTCAAGTTAAATACAACAGGAGATAAGAGATAATAGAAGTAGAAGTAACATTTTAAATGTATATACACCATCAGCCCAAACATTGAATCACTAATAGGTGAAGTCAGCATTGATCATGTTGTTACAATCAAATGTTCTGCTGGAAACTCTTGAGTCCTGCACTCATGTGGACGCCCCCTCATGGCAACAGATCTCCTTGATGGCAGTGTCCCCCTGCAGGACAGTGCACCTGCAACACAGCAGAAACGGCTCAGGAACGATCCGATGAACCTGACAGAGAACTCAAGGTGTTGAACTGGCCTTTGAATTCCTCAGATCCCAATCCAGTTGAGCATCTGTGGGATGTGCCAGAGCCAACTCCCATCCATGTGGGGGCCCCCATGGATCGTCCTTGGCTCATGGTGCATTCAATGGATGTTCAGTTGGTTTGAGATCTGGGGAATTCAGAGGCCAGGTTGACACTTTGAGCTCTTTGTCATCTACCTTGGGTCGTTCCTGAGCACTTTCTGCAGTGATGCAGCTGCATTGTCCTGCTGGGTGGCCACTGCCACTGAGCAGTGTCTCTGCTGTGAGCGGCCGCACTTGTTCTGCAGCGGTGTTTGGGTGAGTGGCGCTCGTCAAACAGGCGTCCATGTGAAGGCTCGGACTCAAGGTTTCCCACCAGAATGTGACATTGTCACAAGATCATCAATGTCATTCATTTCACCTGTCATTGGTTTAATCTTGTGGCGGATCGTTGTATCTACACATGTGATATTTACACCAATGTAAATGTAAAAATATACGTCAAAACTCCATTCAAACAAATTATGAAGAGGGATTTCAAGTGAAATACAATAGGAGATAAAAGAAGTAGAAGTAACATTTTAAATGTATATACACCATCAGCCCAAACATTGAAACACTAATAGGTGAAGTCAGCATTGATCATGTTGTTACAATCAAATGTTCTGCTGGAAACTCTTGAGTCCTGCATTTATGTGGACGCCCCCTCATGGCAACAGATCTCCTTGATGGCAGTGCCCCCCTGCAGGACAGTGCACCTGCAACACAGCAGAAACGGCTCAGGAACGATCCGATGAACCTGACAAAGAACTCAAGGTGTTGAACTGGCCTTTGAATTCCTCAGATCCCATCCAGTTGAGCATCTGTGGGATGTGCCAGAGCCAACTCCCATCCATGTGGGGGCCCCCATGGATCGTCCTTGGCTCATGGTGCATCCGATGGACGTTCAGTTGGTTTGAGATCTGGGGAATTCAGAGGCCAGGTTGACACTTTGAGCTCTTTGTCATCTACCTTGGGTCGTTCCTGAGCACTTTCTGCAGTGATGCAGCTGCATTGTCCTGCTGGGTGGCCACTGCCACTGAGCAGTGTCTTTGCTGTGAGCGGCCGCACTTGTTCTGCAGCGGTGTTTGAGTCGGTGGCGCTCGTCAAACAGGCGTCCACGTGAAGGCTCGGACTCAAGGTTTCCCACCAGAATGTGACATTGTCACAAGATCATCAATGTTATTCATTTCACCTGTCATTGGTTTAATCTTGTGGCGGATCGTTGTATCTACACATGTTAAATAGTTTATAGATGAGAACAGTAAGTGATCAGAATCAAAAGTAGTCTCAGGTTTCTTTGTGGAGGTCAAACAACTAGCACAAAAACAACACAGCTACAAACATACAAAACCTCTAAAAACCTCCATAAAGAGACCTTAGACTACCACTGCTCCTCTTTGTCCTCCTGCAGGTGATGGACGAGCAGCCGAGACAAACAAGACAAACCTTGGAGACGAGCCACAACAGGAGGCTGAATCAGCTCTGAGTGTCTGTCTTCTGAGGACGACTCCTTCAGGTCATGCAGTTGTTTGTTGACTACGGTTTCAGCTGCTCAGACAGTGAGCTCTGTTGTCTTTACTGGCTATTTACTTAATAAACCCTTTTTTGAATTACACTCTGTTGTGGTCAGAACTTTAACTATATTTGCTGTATAGATATTTCTCTGCAGTAGAGACCAGGGCTTCCATTACCTTCATTATCTATTCCTGTTTTGGGAATGAAGCTAACAGCAGCTCAGTGAGAGGTTTATAATGTTTAACCAGCAGCTGATATGAAATATACCTGAAGTGCTGCCTGTAATATCACCAAACAGACGGATAAAAGGTCATTTTGAGCAGTTCCAGTAGTTCATATGCTCATTATATGGTGGTCAGAATGGTTTCTGTGTGTTTGTCTCAGTTCTGGTTTAATGTGTTGTTTTAAAGACTACTTAAATGAACGTACAGAGTAACTCTAACACAAATGTAAATGTCCCAGGCCTGTAACTCTGGAGAGAATCATCTGATGGTGATGCTGATGGAGCCGTTCCAAACAGGTTCTCTTAGCCGAGGCCCACTTTCTGTTTGGGGCAGCTGAAGGACACAAACAAGAGCAGGGATGGTTGAGAATAAGCTGCTGATGTTTAAATACGTATGATTATAGCCTGACCAGAACTGGGCTTTTGAGGCCAACACCAATATTGAGATTTGTTTGTTTCCATCAGCCATTTGTACATTTTTTAAACATGAACAAACAGTCTTGATACCTCAGATTGTATCCAGGCGAGGAGCAGGACTGTGAGTATCACTTTGTTCCACATTTGTTCCACAAATCCAAGTTGCAACCCGAGTCAGCGGTCCCACATGACTCCCACCTGAAAAAAACATTTTTGAAAGAAGATTTTTTTTTCCAGGTGTGAAGCCAAACAAAAAAAAACATTCAGGAGATTTTTCTTGTCTTTCATCTTGTGTGGAAAAACAGTAAAAAAAACCTTTTTTTTTTCGGAATTTACTTTTCAGGTGTGAAGACAGAATCTAAGAAAGATGCAAATCTTTCTTCTTGAATTACTTTTTTTTGTGATTGTGATGTAAAAATGATCCTCGCCACTAACCAGAAATCAAATTGAAATCGTAATAGGTCTATCTGTCAAAATAATTAATTTATTCACCACATCGTGAAACCCTCCACCTGATCAAGCTCGTCTAATTGGTACTCAGTTGTTACCAAAACCCACAAAGAGACCATCAGTCACTGGAAGAGTTAATAATCTTATATTTCTTGTGTATTTAAAGATGTCTTGCCAGTTTTAAACACAACAGCACACAGAGTACATATCCTCTTCACTCTCACTCTGAGGTCATTTTGAAGTTTGGTCAACAGTGTTGTTTGGATTTGTTCGATCAATGTGCCGAGGCCTTCACGAACAAAGACGTTTCTAAGTGGCTCAATCGAGCTGTTTGCGGGGTCGTTTCAGGGAACAGCACGCTCAAGGTTTAGGTATATGACGGTCACGGCTTTCTTAGCCGGCGGGTCAGAACTGCAGAAGCAAATGTCAGATACATGTAGTGGAATAAAAAGCATATTACAGGTTACTCTTCTCTCTCAAATGTGAATGTGTAGAATATTAAGTAGCAGTAAACTGAAATACTTGAGTACCTCAGAGTGAGTGAATAAATGTACTTAGTTACTTTCCAACACTTCTAATTTCTAACATTACAGGATGATTCAAATAAAGTTTCCCCAATGTCCTCAACATACATCACCATGATTTTTATTGTATTTTGTGCTTTTCATTAACTTGACAAATCAGGTGTACTTTTCCGTAATGGTGGATATTATTTCTGTGTAATCAAACTCCGATATTCTCCAAACATCTTCCTTCCACAGTCCATTCTGCGTGACAGACAACGGAAGTTCATTTCATATAAAACATCATAAATGCATATTTGTACAATTTCAGACAAAGCAGCACAATTCAGGTTAGAGATTTTTTTTTTTTGCAAAGTAATCCTGCTTAGTGTGTGTAATTAATTCAAGTTTGAAGGTTTACAAATCACCTGTAAGTACAGCGCACAAGATTCAACTTCCACCTTCGATCACCGCGTGACCTCCCGAACACACGTCAACTATTAAACTCACAAGATCAACTGTTTAGTTTACAACATCCACAGTTTGTGATATTAAAAATAGAACATCGGCGCAAAGTAAGAACATTAGTCATGTGAAAAACTTCAAGGACCATACCTCGTGACAACAACACACCTCCGAGTTCAGGTTCTGTTCAGTAGATCTTCTGGAGCTTCTGACCTCGGGTCGTCACCGGCTGAGGTTCAGAGCTCGACTGAAGGAAAAGTGTTGACCAGCTCCAGAACAGCTACTAAACTGTTTCCAAGGCAGAGAATGAACTTTGAACCTCGACCACACTGGAGTGTTTTTGGATGTTTTAGCCAATAAAAGATCAAATTGCATAAAGTTTAACAAACTGAAACACTGAACAAGTGTTTTTAGACTGAAAAATGCATTTTTCTATGATCCAGGCAGCCACCGACTTCATGATGACTTCATGATGACTGGGTTTTATTTAAAGCAGCAGTGAAGTGAGTACAGAGTGTTTCGAGAGGCTCTGCCTAACATCCAAGGCTCCGGACTCAGGATTTCAGGAGCACCACTTAACAAACACATTCATATTTTTAGCCGCAGTGCCGACGGGAAAATCCTTTGCTCATAAATAGACAATTCACAGAAAGGATATCTTCTGTTTTACTTTAAAAGAAAAGGTTACGAAGGAAAGTTGTGTTTTGAGAGTAATTTTGTGAATTTTCTCTAAACGTTACCTGGTGTTTCACAAGACAAACGATGACTTATAGAGAAATTAAATCACCTGGGCTGAACACAGGTGCTCCGAGTTATAACATTTAGTGACCCTGCTCTGGTAGGTTCAGATGTTACTAAGTTCTGCTTGAATTCACCTTTTATTTCCTGCCAAGTATATTTATTTACGCTCCCTCATTTGGTTTTAGTGTTAAATTGTCAGTGTGCAATTTGTGCCCATAAAAAAGTAAATAATCGCCAAATGGAAAAAAGTGTCCAACTCCCAACGACGCTGCATCATTTTCAGCTATGACACAAAACGCTTAATTCTTTAGTGTCAAAGACACAACTGAGCGTCTGTTGTGTAAGAAAAGGTGAATGAATTAATGCAGGAGTGGTTTCAAATGACAGAAAAAGACTTGAAATGTGGCAGCCAAATTTGTAATACCAGACCCGACAGTCTCCTTTAATTCAATCAGCACGTTTAAATCCGCCAGATTCAGATTTTTATTTGGATCTGCATTAAATTGTTCTCGGTTATTAGACACCTCAGTACACCTGATTGTTTTCTGAGATCATTCCCTGAGAAATTAATGGAAGAGAAATCCTGATTCGGTCTCTTAATCTTGATCCACGTGAATATTTAACAGGGTCTGATTCTGGGTCGAGACTCATCCTCCATCTGAGTTTTGTGGAAATCTGTTAGGTAGTTTTTGAGTAATCTTGCTGACAAACCAACCGAACATCGTAACTCCTTGACGGCGGTGACAAGAAGCGGCTCTGTTGCTTTTGGATCTTGATTTCTACTTTTTTTTTCTCCTTCCAATGAGAATCTCTTCAGTGGCGGGAAACATTTGAGCCGTCACTCGTCAAAAAACTGGAATACTCACAGTGATCACTTACTGTATCTTGAGTTTTATACTGGAAGACACGAAAAAATGCATTAATCAAGCTAAATGTAGGCTGATGTAGAAAACATGACTTAGAAATTGACTGAACATACAAAAAACAGCAGTATGGTCTTTGAAGTGTTTTATATACCATTGTGTCATGACAGCCAATCGTTAACGCCGTGATTTCTGGAAGATTGTAGGCAGAAGTGAAAGGCCGGCTGAGGACGCCTTTCGTTCGTTAGTTACTTCTCGTCAAAGCTATGGCACCAGTCAGTCAGTCAACAACATAACTCCACCTAACATACACCCACCTTCATCTGAATCAGTGTGAGTGGAGCACAAGAGGAAACAACAAGGCTGACAAAATGAAATGAGATTCACTTTGATATGAATAAATGCTATGTGATCGTTATTGTCCCAAAACAATAAATAGAAAATCTTAAACCTGCATCTTTTACATCATCAGTATACAGTTGAGTTTTCTACAGTGCATTTTGACACACTCAAACAAACATTTCCTCATTTCAGTTTGTCACTAAGAGATAAAAACACCACGTGACTCCAGCATGATCATCCTAACTGGCACTTTATCCTTACAATTTCGGATGAACTTATTGGCCTTTTAAGTGTTTAAATGCTCCAACGAGTTACGATCAGAGACGGAGAGCCGAGCAGCCGTCCGTCTGTCTGACAGCAGGTCAGCGATACAGTCGATCAGTCAGAGAGACGGGCAGACGTCCGGGCCGGCCGATCGGCGGCGAGTCAAACAGCGAGCCTGCCGGTCTGCGTCGGTCAGTGCAAGTGATCAGTGCATCAGTAGTGTGTCGGCGACAAGAGTCGAGTCCTGCTGCGTCGACTCAGATCGACCAGCCTGGGTATAAAGTCACAGCAGTGGTTTTTAAGCAGTTTTAACCTTTTTTTTTAAAAACAATCTCAAAAATATTAAATAGCTGATTTGCATATAAGATGTTTTGTACATTCTTTAAATTATCTCGCAGCGCTCCAGGTCCAGGTTGAGATCAAATACACTCTGCAACCACTGTTACGCCTCAGCTCTCTGGACCAGCTGACGGTCGGCACAACAACCTGCCTCACTTCTTAAAAACACGCTGAGCTAATAAGCCAATTTATGGTCGAGGGAATTGTAGCAAGTCTCAGGATTAAAAAAAAAAAGAAAAAATGGCTCCCAGGTTTGACACAGTCCGTTTACCTGAGGGCCAAAAGCACTCGGCTCCATTCAGTCGCTCTGTGTCGGGTTCTTTCCAAAGTCTTTCCAACATCAGACGTTCATCAGTCAGCGAGTCTTACGTGAGCTGATACAGCCACAGATTATCTGCTTGGCATCTGAAAAAAACCATCTCACCAAGACAAAAAGTTCTTATAAGCCCACTTTCACGTGGATAGTGTTTCTTTTCCAGTGCATCAGCGTCCCTAAAAGTCAGGGTCTCACTAATGGAAATTATTTGGACAGAGCAACAAAATCAGCGCCAAAAAAGCCTCCTCAAGTTGCCCCCTGGATTATTAAGACAGCTGAGGACTGAAGGCGTCCCGTCCAGTTGGCGTTACTTCTCAGTTTGCCTGTCGAGCTTCAGACGTCAGCGTGAGCCGACGCAGAGCTGATGCTGCTGGAAGCCCGCGGTCATAATGGCTTGTCAATCACTGCGACTCCTGTGGGAGTGAGAAAACGAAAAACTGAGTGAGGGAAACAGCTACGTGAACAGGTGAACTGTATTTCTCTGGAAGACATCTGTCATCAGATTTACCAGCGTAGCTGCGTCCGTTGCTCATGTTGGTGGGAATGAGGCTCCACTTGTCTGTGGCCGGGTTGTAAAACTCTACAGAGGAGAGGTTACACGACCCGTCGTCTCCTCCGATCACGTACAGCAGCCCGTTAATGGCACAAACACCTGGAGGAGAGAGTTGTACACATTCAACAACCCGGACAAATCAATATATATGTGTTCACAGTAAGTTTAATGGTAATGGAAAGCATAAAAATACATCATTATGTGTTCATCGGAACAAAGTCACCAGATCTGTAAACACAACAGAATTCTCTAAAATCATAAATTTTGCCATTTCTATCATTTACAGTAACCAGTCGATGTACAAAGACATGGCTGATGGACTGTGTGTGTGTGTGTGTGTGTGTGTGATCTGACCTGCGTTTCGTCGGCACATGTTCATGTCACAGACGAGTCTCCAGGCGTTGGACTGCGGGTCGTACACCTCAACGCTTTTCCTCACCAGAGGACCGTCATGTCCGCCTGCTGCATACAGCTGACCGCCCAACACACCCACTCCTAGACACAATAAATTAAAAAACACTGTAGGAAAGAGTGTGGTACTGTTCTTTATATTGTTTATGTCTCACTGTAATGAATAATAAAAGTAATAGCTGTTCTTTCTTGGGTTTGTGTTTGTACAATTGCGGGTCAAGTCCACCAGGTGGTGCTGTTGCTCCACAAAGAACCACTGTTCAGGGTCAAATCTGTATTGTTCTGCAGCTTTTGTGTGTATTATGCATGTAGGAGTAGTGTAGAAGTGTGTGTGTGTGTTTGTACCTGCTCCACTGCGCCGTGTGCTCATGTCGGCTACGTAGCACCACTGATCGCTGACGGGGTCGTACTCCTCCACTGTGCTGAGACACTGGCGAGATGCTCCATCGTAGCCTCCCACTGCGTACAACTTACCTGCAGACACACGAGGTCGTCAGAACAGGCGACATTTGAATTGTGGCTTATGATGTCACACACACACACACACACTTCTGTCTTACCATCGACCACCCCGACACCCACACTGCTGCGTCGCGTGTTCATAGAGGCCACATACAACCACTCGTTGGTTTTATGATTGTAGGCTTCAACTGTGGACAAACCTGATGCACAGAAAGAGACAAAACAAATGAGACGACTGAAGAGACGAGGTTTATGTTCTACAGTAAGCTGGCTGTCGATGCTCAAACATATCGTGAAGCCCTTCCTGCTACTAAAACTGTTTGCTCAGCCCTTCAGTGATGCGTGTGTGTGTGTGTGTGTGTGTGTGTGTGTGTGTGTGTGTGTGTACCTATACTTCCGTTAAAGCCTCCGACAGCATACAGTAAATCTGCGAGCACTGCAGCTCCCAGCGTGCTGCGTCTCTCCTGCATGCTCGCCACCGCGCTCCACTGGTCCCTCACGCCGTCGTACACGTCCACAGTTCGCTCCCGCAGCGAACTGTTGAAACCTCCGACTGCATACACACGGCCTGCCATGGAAACCACACCTGGACACACACACGGGAGGAGGATGAGAACATTATTGGACCAAAGCACATAGACTGGAGATAAAAAGTTTAAATTAACACAGAAAACACAGGCTGACCTGCTCGGCAGCGTCTTGACGGCAGGTCGGCTACTTGGTACCATCGATCGTCCTGGAAGTCGTAACACTCCACACTGCGAATCGCCTTGGGAGCCTGACCGCCGACCACAATCATCACCTGCACACGCACACAGTCAGTTTTTATAGTTTCAATACATCTCTGCTTTGTACAAGGTAAACATGAAGCCTTCTGTGTGTTTCTGTACTTTTGGGATGCTGATGGGAGTTCGAGGTCGGGTCCGGTCCGTCTTGATGAGGTGTCGCTGGTCAGCTGGCAGCAGGTGATACTTCATTGCTTCTATTAGAAAATCCTTACAGGTGTTGTTGTTCTTTATCAAAGCCTCTTCCTCGACAATCTGAAACAGGGACCACATTTCAGGAGAATAAAAAAACACTGATCACAGAGCGCTACGTATTCATATACTCATCACAAATCCAGCACCGAATACCTGGAGGAAGTTTTCTTTTGTTTTAATCCACTTCAAACATTCAGAGTTGCAGAGAAATTGTAAAAAAAAGACATTATAGAACTGTATTAAATCTAAATATGGACACTTTTTACAAGGAAAGAAATGTTTAAGAAGGCTGTAATGATTTAGAATTTGCCGTAGTAGTTTCACAGTTGTTACGTTTCTCCTCACTCAACAATTTCCAAAAATCACACGATTTGTTTGGATATTATGGTTACTGCTGCAAACACTGGCAGAATAGAGAGCCCACAAATGGAAATCAGACTGTTGATACGACGTCTGAACAGCCTTGTAAGTGGTGATTAAATCATTCAGAAATTGTTTGTGGTTTGACAACTTAAGTGTTGGAACTGTGGAGTGACAGTATTGTTTCCAGATTCAGTCACATACACAGATAAATATTGATAAAGTAGATGTTGGCGCACCATTAACAACAGTAACAACGTCCCTCCCCATCAGTCTGGCCTTTTTAGCCCCCATGCTGATCATTTTGGAAAGTCAGTGTGAATTGTAAGAAAAGACAATAACAGCCTTTTTCACAGTTTATTGAAAATGCTGTGTTCAAAACCAAACATACAATGGATCACATTTAGCTGAACAGAAAGTGTAGTCACATTAAATTACTGGAATAATACAAAATTTGAGCAACACATTCTTCGCTTTGACTCCCACTGTGACAATTACGGGATGTTAATAATTTAAAAGAGAGCGTTTTCTTTGGGATGAGTTTCTTATCTTTCATCCTAATCAGGATGCCAGGCTTCAAAACAGTTTCTGTCTGGCTGAATGCAGAGGTAGACGTCACATGTTTTGCACTTCCAAGGCGTTTTAAAGCGCTTTTTCTTATGTAGCTTGCAGCACACACAGCTCTTGGACACAGCGGTGGCCTTCATCCTGACGCCATCGGCGACCTCACGCCCAGGAACTGGCACATGAACACCACTCGCTTTCTTTGCAGGGGTCTTCTGCGTCACGCCGCACAGCTGTGCAATGAGCTCCTCCATGAAAGCCTTCTGGGTCATGCTGTCCTGTTTCATGAGGTCTTTGTGGAGAATGTAGGCGTTAGTCGCAGAGATGTCCAGGAAGTGAAGGAAGAGCTTCCTGTACCACTTCATTATTTTGTGTTGTGTTGCGTAATACTGACTCAGCTGGTCTGACGACTCCGAACTTCCCGTGATCTTGTGGTATTGGTGCACCGGTGCGGGACACGGGAAGGACTGGCTGTGTCTCGCTCGTCCCTGCACGACATCTCCAGTGTAGGCTGCGTGGATGGTGGAGCAGACGGACACCACCTGTGAGCTCATCCACTTCACGAAGAGAAGAGGACCGTCCCTGATCCAGCGGTACGCTCCTCTGGGTGACTTCTTCATCAGTGCGTTGACAGCGCTGCGTGGACAGTCCCTCCTGGAGTCTCTGTATGTTCCACAAGCACCGAACTCAGCAGCCAACAAGTCCTTGAACAGCTTCGGGCTTGTATAGAAACTGTCCATGTACACATGATACCCAGACCCCAGATGCCGTCTGTCAATCAGTGACATGACAGAGTCGTACGAGAGGCCGCGGCCTGCGGGGAAGCTGTTCTTTCCAGTGTAGACAGAAAAGTCTACAGTGTACCCGTTACTGGAGTCTGTGAGCACAAACAGCTTGAAACAACATTTAGTTGGTGTGTTCCTGATGGTCTGGTTCCTCCGACTGCGTCCTGTGCGAGGCACCATACGTTCATCCACCACGAGACTTCTGCCGGGGTGGTAGAACGACTTACAGGCTCTCTGAATGGTCTCCATGAGAGGTTTGACCCTGAAGAGTCTGTCATGCTCCGAGGTTCCCGTCTTGGTGTCGTTTATTCTGTCCTCATCTGGGTCACTCATGTGTAAATTACAAGATAAGGCCTGGAATCTGTCCCGTGACATCACCTGTGACGGGAAAGGGATGGTAAAGATGCTGTTTTCACGCCAGAAGGCCGCTGTGTTTTTCAGCTTGACCATGCTCATGTAGAATATCAGTCCAATGTAGCTGTGAAATTCAGGAACTCCAACATCTGTCCAGCTGTCCTTCACACCTCTGGCGGTGCTCCTGGCCGCCTGCTTGTTGGTGTTACGACAGAGCGTTTCCACGGCGTCATCAGAAAAGAACAACTTGAAGAAATCCAGAGGAGTGCGGTCGTCCCCTCTGCTCAGCTTCACTCCAGGTTTCCTCGCAGGGAGAAACTTTAACGGCGTCGGAGCGACATCGTCTTCACTTTCTGTCTTCCACGACAGCTGCTGCTGACACCGAGCTTTCTTCCTCACAGGTGAAATGTTCTCCACGTTTCTGTTAAATAATGAATGAAAGAAAAGAAGTTGGTCCCCTTCTCATACACCACATACATACATTTATTTTATTTAATCATTTGACAAAGCAGGTTGTAAACACTGACACTCCACTGGTGCTCAGAGCTCTCAGGGTGGACCGCTAGCTGCACGGCTAACAGCGCTCACTAGCTAGCAGCAGTAAGTGGTTACTATGGTGATATGCTGCCCTATATTTGTTTTGAGTATGTAACTGACAGGTGGCCAATTCTGAAGTACTGCACCTTTAAAGTATCAGATATAAACTGCACTTTACTGCAAAAAAGGGTAGAAAAGGTAAATTATTGGTGTTATATGGTGTTTTTAAAAGTGTTATTGCTGATAACTTTGGTTCTGTTACAGCATATAATCTGCAAAGTAACCAATAACTTAAGTTTCAAAATGTAATGATGTGAAAGTATAAAGCAGCAGAAAATGGAAAATAGTCCAGAACCTGTCAATTATACTTAAATACATTACTTGAGTAAATGTACTTAGTTACATTCCATCACTGGCAAATCAATACATTTAAACTTTTTAAGTCAGATTAACATTTTGACTTTTGTTTGGTTATGTGTGAACGTACTTTTACACAATAAAAGGAAACTATCTATTGCATTAACATCTGTACATCACTGCAGCCATGAAACATAATGACAGATACTTTAATCACAACTGTCACAACTTCTATCAGCCTGATTTAACTGACTCTTTTTAACATAACAATCATATCTTATATGTATGTACACATTATATATTATATATACATTGTGAAGTCTGTCGCTACAGATAACAACATTAACACTAACACTAACTTACACCAGCTGGCTTCAGCTCACTTTGCTGGTTGTAGTAAATACGACATGATTCCGTCAGATTTAACTTCACGTTACTTTCATACACAAGCTGCTTTCAGACAGCAGTCTAATCTATTTAAAGCGCTGTGACGTACATAAGTTAAATAATTCACTTACTCATCACAAACTTTCTCCTCATTGGAGTCGAGTTGGGGCTCAAAATGGCAGCTCTCCTCTTCACTGTCCTCCTCCTCCTCCTCCTCCGAGGAGAAGCTGCTGTCACCGTCGCTCGCGTCCACAAACAGTCTCACGTCTTCGGCGGTATATAAACACCTGCGCGCCATTTTTTAGTGTCATGAATCATCACAGATGTGCTTCTGTGAGCTGCGGCCGCTAGCAGCGCTACAACAAGCTAACGCTGCCTGATCACTATGGGAACGGTCGCGATCTGATTGGTCCGACACCCGGAAGTGTCGTATTTCCGTTTCCTACGAACGCCGGGTAAAGATTTTTATTTTTATTTTTTATTATTTGCCAGCTGTGTTTTCGACACAGTTTCACGCCTGCTTTACCCTTTAACGTAACGGAGAATTTAAAAATAATCAAATTAAAAATTGAAATAATAATAAAGTAAAATTATTAGTCTTGTAAAAATATGGTGTAAATAAATAAATAAATAAAATAAATAAGGAAACATTAAACTTCACTAGAGGCCAGATATATTTAAAATCTGTATCTGTAAAATATAAAAGGAGGATATTTTTTGTAGATATGAGATGGTGGCTGTGGCCAGGACAGAGTGGCTCATCCAGTAATTGAAAGTCGCTGGTTCAATTCCCCGGCTGCACATTATCGTTTCCTTGAGCGAGATACTGAACACCAAAGTGCTCGTGGCATCTCTCTGCCATCAGTGTGTTAATGGGTGAAGTGTTTTACAGCGCTTTGAGCAATCAGTAGACTGGAAAAACACTATAGTAATATAAGTCCATTTAGCATTTTACCATAATATTTAACTAAGATATTGATATTATTTATATTGATCAAGTTAAACCTGCAGGGCAGAACTTTTGTCTCCCCCTCTTTAGTTCTTGAATTTTGAATTATGGCTCTCACAGCGACAGGCTCAGGGAGCTTTCCCTTTCTTTTTCCATTTTCTCTTCTTGTGCACTGATTTGCAGAACGAGCTCTCTCACCAACAGGCTCCACAAAGCCTCTGACTCGGTCCAACAGGAAACACTGCAACAACATGCTCACAGATGGCACTGACAGCCTGATGTGTGTGTTTTTTTTAAATATCTGCTTACTAAAGAAAGTCAACTGTAACCTCGTTACTGAAGTGAATGCAGCACAGAGGTAGTGGCAGTAAAGAAACAGGGAATTATTCCCAAATCTGCCCAACTCACATAAAAAAACATATAAACTACACTTAATGTGAGTTTCACTTCAGGAACTGTGGTGCACTGAACTTTTATTTCTTCTTACTTTTTAAAAGACCAACATTAACACAAGAAACTTGTTGATGAACTCCGTATCAGGATGAAGCAGGTATGGAACTGGACTTTATGTTAAATCTTGATGAGTTTTCACTCTTCCGAGACTAAAAACTAAACATCTTCAGGCTTTTCACTTACTGAAGTATTTCTAGATATCCTGCGATCTGGACTACTGAGAGTCTTGATTGCAATCAGTGCAACTAATGAGCTTCACAACATTCAGGGCTTGACCTTGTTCCTTGACTTGTAACATATCGCAGATAAAAAGTAGAGTGAATAATGTCTTTTACCTGCACCAGGTAATCTCTGGACAGCAGTGGAAGTCTTACATACTCCATCAGTTTGGGCATGTACTCCAGGCGAGCCGGCTTATCGTGCTTGATCCAAGAGATCATGGCCTCAAACACCTAAAACAATGGAGAGCAGAGTAAAACACGACAGGATGAAGAGGGAAACAAAATGCAGACGAGGAGTGAACTGCTAAAACAGATTCTGATTTCTGATACAGAATTATTTTATTCATCATGCTTTGGTTCAACTTGCTATTACTTGTAATTGCTGGTACTCTGTTCACAGTATGTGTGTGCAAACTGATTTGTATATTGGTAAAAGATGTGTTCACACTTTCTTCCACCCCCACATTTCCAGGGTGGCAGAGGTTCAAAGAGAGAAGGTTTCAGATGCTGTTCGATGATCTGACACGCCTCACAATTTAGACGATTTAACTCACTGATTGTGTGAATTGCGTCGTAGAAAGCGGTGTTCTTTCACAGTGAAACACAAATATCGATTGCTCCCAGCAGGGTGTGAAGTAGGTAAGTAGTGTAACGAAGGGGGCCGACCTTTGTTCTGCATTTAAATTCCTTGATTAACACACATTGACACTTGATCGTCTCCTGTTGGCCTGTGGAGCGAGTGCCCCTCCTGTTGTGCACAAAGAGGACAACGACCACGATAGAAGACCAATACTGGACGAGTCTTTCAGGGTTTTAACTGGAAACCCTCTACGCACACACACACAGGCTACTTCCACTGCAGATTTAGACAGGCCAGAACAACAGACACACAATAATAAAACATGGTTTACTTAAAATGTAGTTAGATCGAGAACAATGCAGTCTTGATCTTCTGTATGTGTCCTGATGTTTTTCCATCGCTGCCGAATTTCAGCCGCAGCGCAGCGTTACGCTGAGTCCGCAAAATACTGTAGACCTTTTGAAATAACCTGTCACTTCAGCCTCGGAGTTTTAATCTGAGGGGAACATATCAGGACCTTGTGTCAGCTATGATATGCTCGCTTGGCAGAAAAAGAAAATTACCTGTGTGCATAAACCAGCGAATGAATGGCGACAATTTCACCGTCACAAAATCCAATATGAACATTAACACAGTTACATCAGCTGATTAAATAAAATACATTTTTAAGGAACAAGTACTTTTCATTCTCCTTTTTTAAAAACTGTGCTTCTACTCACAATCAAGTATGTGTTTGAGGTAGTAATATACTTTTCATTTTGTACATCTGCTCTGCTCTAAAGGCGAGGACTGACTGCAGGAGGAAATAACACCACAGTGTGATGATGACGGAGCAAACGCCAGAACACAGAGGAAGCTTTCAGCGACAATCTCCGGCCACATCTGGCTGCACTTTTTGTACCAAAATCGATCCGAGACAACAGAAACATGAAGCGCCTCCAGAAAAACACTGAGATCTGCTTCTAATCTTCTGACCTCTGTGAGCACACTGAAGGAAACTGCACATACTGAAGATGAAAATGTAACTAGATATTGAACTATGTTATGAAAATGGAATCAAATCATCTTGTAATTCGTGTTGTTGGGGCTTTTATATTGTGGTGCGCATTTAATGAAGCGGGTTGTACTCTGAGGGAGAAATCACACTTTTACTTCAGTATGATTTCAGTCCTCTGCCCACAACAAGGTCACTGATTGTTTCCCCGGATGCTTTTATAGACGATGTGACTTCACAGTGACGACGGCTCCCTGTGTGTCTCTGTCCGACAGCAGCAGCAGCCGTCACTTTGACTGTTGCTGCTCTGACAGCAGGACGACACACAGATGCTCCCTCAGACGCTTCCTGTTGACTGGATTACAGCAGACAGACAGACAGACACTTCATCAAGTGGAGTACGTCTGATGTCAAGCTGAGCTAATCAGACAGGGCGAGTATGATGAGGATACGTGTCTTTAATACAGCTGGAGATGCTTCTCAGCTCCCACTAGACGTCTTAATCTCTTTCCCTTCCTGGAAGTTTTATTTTTCTGTTCCTCAAAAACCCACAAAACCTTGCGTATCTTTTCACCAACAAAGACAGACAACTTCTGCTTTAATTAAAGGACTGAATCTGTGTGTGTGTGTTTGTGTGTGTGTGTCGTGCTGTCTGACCTTCTCTTCTGTGGACACGGTGAGTTTGTCGCTGGAGATCAGGCTGCACACCTGCTGCAGAGAAAGGCCCAGGAACTCCTCTCCCTGCACCACCTCGCTGAAATGCTGCTCTGAGAGACACAAACACGTCGGGTTACACACAGCGACACCTAAATATTTCATCTAATAAGCTCTGTGACATCGAAACACCGAGTCAAATATGTCCTGATGTCCTTTTTCTGACATCTGACACCATCAGAATTTAGCAGTTTTTCAGGGCTGGTCAAACTAACGGTTGCATAAAAGCACCATCGTCCTACCACACCCCACACACACACACACACACACACACACTCTGGCAAAGATGAGTCACGATCTGTGGTGTGAACACGGAGGAGCTTACCAGCGTACGCGTGGGCCTGGTTGAGGAGCTGCGTGCATGTGTGCAGGTCAGCGAAGGCTCTGATGCCCAGACAGTTGGTGGGGTGGAGCTGAGACTGCAGGAACTCGCAACACACCTGACGGACGTCCATCAGCTGCAGGAGGCTGGCGGCCGGCAGCAGAACCTACGACGACGACACACATGAGGTCAATGTACACTGGAAGGAGCAAATTGAGCACTGTATTTAGGAGTTAGTTTGTTAATTAATGAACCAGCGGAACAGTCACCAAGCTTGCCGACGAGCTCGTTTCGTCGATAAGGCCAGCGGAATATTTAAAATGAAATCAATGTTTGTCCGTACGGGGAAACAAAGCCCTGGATTTGGCTTTAATCCCTGAACTGTGTTGCTGCTGAACAAGCAGATTTGTTGCAGTTTACATGCAGCTTTGTTCATTTACAACTTCAGAATCACCATCGTCTGCATGAACAGAGTTATGTAGGTCAGTGTGTTTTTTTTTTGGGGGGGGGGTTGTATTCTTAGATTTAAAGCAGCTTCACTGCTGCATCTTCTTAACTCCTCCATCCATCTCGTCTTTACATTTTTTAAATGAACAGACTTGGAATCACGGAAACACTTGATATGCAGAAACAACCCCCAGCACGCATCTTGAGAACCATGATGATTTTGAGACTGTGATACCAGATTAAATATTGTGAAGTTTTGGTCACTGGGACATTATCATCATCCTGAGAAGATACTGACGCGTTACTTCTACATTTATCTTTCAAGACATTTTGTTAAAAGCACTGAGGTATCTGATTCTGTCGCTGCTGCTCAGCCTTACAGCCAAAATCCAGCTGTGCTTTAAAGCAAGTCAAGGACTCGTCAATGAAACAAATCCAGTGAAGAGGATTTGAGTAACAGATCACCGAGTTTCAGGTCTGATCAGATATAAAACCAACTGACAGCAGTTTATAATCCAGTCTAGATTTTACAACTCTGCCAAGTTATTATGACAATAATCATTTTATGGTCGACACAATCATAAAGTAAACAACAGAAATACAGCCCAGCGTTCATATTAAGAAGTAATAGACCAAGAATGGAGGCCTGCATGTGTTCGACCAGTGGAGGAGGACGTCGACGTTGAGCCACGTTTGACTTTTTTGCAGGACAATCTTTAACCTGAAGGGAATGAGAGGGCTGCTTTTTGTCAGTTAGCAAACAGTTTAGGTCGGCAGGAAGTTAGCGCTCTGTTGAAAACAAGATGCTAACACAGAAACTTAAAGCTGCAACGGGGAACTTTCTTTCACTGTTGGTTCTGGCGGCTCCTGTGGTGAAACACTGGAAGAGCACAAACCACCTCGTGTCCAAAGATCTTGACTTTAATACGATCTTCTTTCATTAACCACAGGATGTATGTAGTAACTATAACTATAGTTTTAGTGCTTCTTTCCTCAGCACTCCACCTTAAAAGGTTTTAATTGTGACTCGTCTGACTCGGCGACAGACGTTAAGGTTAATATAACAACCGAGCAGAAACGCCTGGTTTTGTTTGCTTATGTAGGTCACATCGAGGCATCAGTGTTAAATTGAGGCTGTTTCATAACCAGTTCAGAACTCCTTGTAGTGCGTTTAACTGGGTCAGTGACACAGTCTGTCTGCCTCACACTCGCTCAGCCGTCCTGAGTGTGTATTGTTACAGTCTCCTCTGTTTTCTGAGCACAGCTGCCCTGAAGCCTCGAGTCTTCTGAGAGGGAACATCAGGTCCACTGAAACGCTGCTCGCGGCAGATGTGACGCCCGAACACACATACGGGACCGAGGGCAGCGCGAACAACACGTATATTGTCCAGAGAGTCCATGAGCGAAGGCAAACTTTTCACTAAACAGGAGCCAATCATTAAAACACACACACACACACACACGTTACACAATCCAGAGTGAGCCAATCAGACAGGCACGCTGCTAACAGTGGGAGGATTTCCTGCCTCCCTCCATGCACACTTCCTGCGCTAATAATCAGAGGAAGTATCCTGCCTGCAGCTTTATCCCGCCGCATTTATCCAACCCAGCGTCACAGAGCCGTGCAGCGGCCGAGCGTCAGCGCCGCCGAGACAAACAAGGCCTCAACCCAGCCAGTGTTTTCACACTCACAACCAGCGCTGACATCACCTGTGAGCAGGTTCATTTAGCACCGCCTGGAATTTAAATCAAAGAGTTAAAGGTCATTTATGGAAAATTTAAAAAGTACATTTTTAGAATCAGTTTTATCAACCAGGCTTTTTTTCCTCATCTGATCTCAGATATAAACTTCTGTATTTTTATATCTTTACATACAAAACTTCTGACTTTGATGCTTTTTTGCCCTTTCTGTGGGATGTTAAACTGCATTATGCCCTGCAAGGACAATAAAGTTGAATCTAATCCAATCAAATCAACTGAATAAATAATAATAAAAGGCTGTGTCCTCTGCACAGCCTGTGAAAACCTCTCTGAAATTCTTGAAAACAAAGATTTTTGGCAGAACAGAGTTCAATAACAGCATGTTCCCACACACAGAAGAAGGTGGAGTCGGCTATAAGAAAAGTTTCCTCTACAACGAGGAAGTTTTAGCAGCGTTTGGTCAAAGCTGTGAGCTCGGCTATTTTCACCGAGAGCAGCAGCGCTACCTTGATTTGATTATTTTAACTGTGAAAAGCTGTGACAAAAATGAACTGAGCTGGTCCCCAACAGAGGAGAGGAAGAGCCAAGAGGTCTAACAGGACACGAAACACAAAAAAATATTGTTTTTAATCGAACTAGAACGAACACTTGATGTTTTCAAAGAGAAACTACAGTTGGAAACGAGGTGAAACCCGCCACGAACGGGAGAAAAAAGAAAAAGAAAACATTGTGTAAAAACAGGAAAACACTTTTTCACTCCCTTTGTCCTCGCTGCCCGTGTTCATCAACACTCTCTAACCAGTCGCTCCGGGACGTCGCAGGCTGTTTTGGGGGATTTCAGAAGCTTTAAAATTACTGATTTCACAGCAGTGTTTTGTTTAAAAGCACTTTTAAAGGCAATGAAAATGAGCGAGGAAGAGAAAACTGCTCTCTCTCTTCTTCACACATCCGATCTGATACTTTGAATAAAGCACATCATGTTTCATCGTTTCATTGGAACTTGTTATTCCTACGTTAGTGATTTGCTTCACTGAACCTTTTTACTGATACCATACAGATGTTTGACTGTGAATATTCTCTTTCATCCAGGTCATAGTTATCTCAAGGAAATTGCGTCGAACGCAACTGGATTTGGTTTTTGTCTTGAAGACGTTTCACCTCTCATCCAAGAGGCTTCATCAGTTCCTGCTGCCTGTTTCCAGTTCCTGCAGGAACTGATGAAGCCTCTTGGATGAGAGGTGAAACGTCTTCAAGACAAAAACCAAATCCAGTTGCGTTCGATTCAATTTCCTTGAGATACATACAGATGTTTCTTTTGTTGCTGTTTTATTGATACAGACACTAGTTTTTCTGCACTTTTTGCAGATAATCAGGGTTATGTTGTGGATTTTAAGCAGTCATTTTGTCATGTCTGCATCTTCAGTTACAATGATTGGGCAAAATGTCGAGGCTCTGCAGGATTCATGGAGACTGATTGGTTGATTTTTGCATGAGTGAACTTCTGAGACAGAACAGGTGAACACACTCGCAGCTCTCACCTGTACGTTGTCCTCCGTGACCTCGATCTCAGCTGTGTAGATGTAGTCCACCAGTTTTCTCAGCGTCTGTCCGTCCACCTCTCTGATCTCCACCTGATGGGCCTTGCTCTCGCTCATATCGCCTACAGACACACACAGTTGAACAGTTGAGCCCACGTCAGCACACACACACACCTAAATATGACGCCAAGCAAACAACATGTGTGTGTGTGTGTGTGTGTGTGTGTGTACCTGTGAACATGGCACAGAAGTAAGGGCTACAGGACGCCAGGACCACCCTGTGAGCTGGCACTTCCACGCTGCCGGCCACCAGCTGGACGTCACACAGCATCTTTTTACTGAAGCACGAGGAACAACAGAGAGAGAGAGAGAAGGTGATAACTGTTCTCCTGTTTGTTTAAGTGTGATAGATGATGTGTTAAAAATAAACATGCACACAGGAGCCAGGGAGAGAGAATGTCTTTAGAGCCAAGTGTGGACAAATCGGCTGCCAGCAAATGTGACAATTAAGGTGTTTACTGCCAAGATTTCACTTTTGTAATATCTGGATTTAATGCTTTTAGCTTTAGTGTGTTTTTATCCTTGATAGTTTAAATGTATGTTGGATTTGGGATTGTAGTAAATAAATCCATCTGTCCATCATCAGCCTCTGAGCTTTAGTTCATTTCACGTGTCGTTTAAAGTGAACGTGTCGGCGTCGCACCTCCTGAGGTCGTTCATCAGCTGGAAGGCCTTCCTCATGTGCGTCTGGTTGAAGGTGTGCATCCCTCCATTCACCGCGTCCTCCTCCGAGTCCGTGGCGCAGGTCGGACGTGGCGAGGCCGGCGTGGCCACCAGACTGGTGAGACATGAGAGGCAGTGTCTGGATGATTGGAGATAGACGATGACCCAACGGTTAGATCGTTCATCTCTTGGGTTATGAGAAGAGGATGAGACAGGGACGCAACACCGGATACGACATATACTTTTTCTCTCACTGTTGTCTGAATATCGTGCTTCACCACAGAAGAGGCTCTTCAGTAGAAGTCCAGCCTGTCTCTGTTTTGTTTGGGTGATTCCCCAGTGGGCAGATATGAGGCGCTCTCTCTGAGCATGCCTCGCTGTTTGCCAGCAGCAGCTATTTTTGAATACTTGTCTGACGCCACTGACCCATCCTCGTTCAATAATCCTCGCTTCTTCACAGTAATCTGCTTTGGTTGCCATGGAACTCAGATGCTGTTGCAGCGTGTGGATTTTATACATTTTTTAAAAATTAATTCCAATCACGTACGAGATTATAAACATGGCATGAGGGCGTCACATCATGCAGAGGTGCAGGGCTCATTTCTAGGACAGCAGCTAACACTCATTTTTATTATCCATTAATCTGATGATTATTTTCCTGGATTCATTAATTAATTCCCAGAACCCGAGGTGATGATTTTGTGCTGCCTCGTGTTGTTAAATAACACAAATACGAGACAAAACCAGCAAATATCTATATTTGAGAGGAGGAACTTTAGGACATCTTTCCTTAAATATTACTTAAACAATTTGGTGATTATGAAAATTGCTGCAGATTACTTGGGTTATACATTTGTGCAGGACCAACACTGAAATTGTTTTGGATTAGTTAAAGAACTCAAAAGGTTTATAAATACCAAGAGGATGAAGTACGCTGAACTTGAAGGCAACAGTACATGAAAAATGTTTAACACACTTTGATTGCTGGATTAAATTTAACTTATTTTGTCATGATGCACAATGTTTTGTTTGTTTTGATGATACCGACCACTGAAAGCTGCATGTTTTATGTCCTACGTGTAAAGAAGCCCAACGAGGGACGAGAGCTGAAAATAAGCAACAGCTATAAACTCTGTGTAGCAAATAAAACACCTTTCAAATGAACACACACGTGTTTAAAAGACACTTGTGTACATTAAACTAATGGATGCCAATTTCCTGACGTTCTAATTGCACTTAATAACCATTTAAGCGTCTCTATTAGACCGAGGATCTCTGTTGTATTCAAGATAATGGCTCGGCAGTGTTTCCTTGACCAACATCCATCAATCATACTCTTAAGTGATGAGGACTTAAAGGATCGAGCTGCTGATCTCGTTCGTTTGTTACTTGTTCAATAATTTAAATCTCAGAACAAATATATGATTTATTAAAGGATAAATTCAGTAAAAGTACCATCGTATCAGTGATTTTTTCTGTCAGATTGCTGATAAAATAAACACATTTTTAAAGTCTTTGGCTCTGATGCAGCTTCCTCTCACACAATGTCCCGCCTACAACACCATCTGATTGGTAACACGGCACAATTAACAGCCTATAAATGCTGAATAATCTGAATCTAGTCACTGAATTTATTATTTATTTATTTTATCACTGGTTATTTGAAATTTTGAGACAAAGATTTTTTTGATTTTTTCTTTTTTACTGCAAATGAATATCAGTTTTCAGTGTCATTGATCTCTAATAATCGGTAGTGGCCCTGAAAAGTCGGTCGACCCCGAACTCTCAGCACATGTGGTTCATCAGTGAGTGTTTTTATAAACAGGATGTTTGTGGGATTGAGCAAAAATAAACTGCAGCAGTTGTTCACAGTAAAGAAGAAAGATGTTAGCCAGTGGTGTGTGGACAACTACGATATTCATGGCAAAGTGAAATCAGCTATATCAGAAAATATTTAGCAGATGGGATTCATTTATTATTAGTTAATATTTCCATGGGAAATTTATAACCGAAAGAAAAACACAAGTCTTATCTTTTACGCCGTCCTCAGACAGGTACACAAGGAAAAGAGGAAAAATAACAATGTTTCCTGTTACCCAGTGTTTCCTGATCCAGACAGGAGAAAGCTTTCAGTTTTGTGAATCCAGATGAAATCAGAACCTTTAACAGTTTGTAAATTCAGTTTTAAATGCAGCTAATAAGCACAGGTGACCTGCACTCACCTCAGAGCAGGTGGCACGAGGTAAACACAACATATGACACCATCACCACTGACTGAACATTTACTTAATGTGCAATGTTTCACACTGTGAGTCAGAAACAGATGACAGTGTGTAAGTTACAGTGCTGTTTCTGATCTTCTGTGCACAGACAACTCAAACACAATGAAGAAATGATGATGCAGTCTGAGGATTACTGTTGTTTCCAGACACAAATCCGTGATCAATACTCAGTGTTGACTCATGACTGTGGCTGTTTGCAGAGAGCTCGTCCCTTCTGATCAGGATTTCATGAAGATCTCAGGAGAAAATGTTTGTTTTGAGTTTGTTGCGCGTCAAGTTGGAACGCTGGCTAGCTGTTAGCATTGCTAATCATTTAACTTCAATGCTAACATAAGCTTATAATAGCGACCGTTACCTGCCACAAACCACCGCGTGGTAAAAACCACAACAGTCTGCGCGTGGTCAGCTGTCTGCGAGCAACGGCTTGATAACAGTTTCCGCGTGTCAACGTGTTAAACTTGGGGAGTTTGGTGGTTAGCTGAACTCAGCCGCATCAGCTGGGCAGCCGACGATGCTAGCTAACTTACCGAAGCTAACCAGTCAACAAGGCTAGCTCGAGTTCGAGCTTTCTGGACTGTCCGTGCTGGATTCAACGGCCGGTGGATCATGTGAGGTTAAATGTTATTCAACAGATGTAGAAGCGGCGTGAATCACAGTCTCACAAATTAATCCCTAACGCTGAGCCAACTCACCCCAACGACACACCGTCCATCCTCCCGGAGTCCGACAGCACCGCAGGCATGAGCGCCGAGCAGCCGCGCGCAGATGCTGGATAAACAGGAGGACTCACTCCGAGTGCAAAAAAACACAGCAGACTCGTCTACTTCATGGAATATAGTTCATTTTTTCTATTTTAACACATTTATCAATATAAAAATAAAGAATGACTGGTACACATAAAGAAAATATGAGTAACTTCTTATTCAGTAATTTATCCCAGGAACAATAGAACATGAGATGCTGTATAAGGTGTCCACACTTTTTCATAGGAATTGTTTATTTCTTGTACAGTTGTATAGATTATTTTTGTTTATAGTATAGTCTAGTATATTGTATATATCTTGCTTTCTATTTCTGTTATGTACAGAGTGTATTTTTGTGGACCCACTGCTGCTGTAACAAAATAATTTCCCAGTCTGGGATCAATAAAGTAATTCTATTCTATTGTTATTAACTCTATTTTCTCTTGTTTTAAATTAAAAGTGCACTATACAGTTTTGAGGAATACATTTTAATCAGAAGAGAAAGTTTTTTTTTTTTTTTATGAAACAAACTAAATAAACAAACTCTCTTTGTTTTCCTGACTGAAGAAACAAGCTAATCTTAAAGGACCACACCATTTCATACTGTTTTACTTTGTTTACATGTGGCGGACCCTGCCACCTTTCTAGCTTCTGGGGACCTTATTTTCCTCTGAGAACAGCTTGTTCATATTATTTATATATGAAGTTTATATTATTACCTCATTAAAATCGTAAATATAAAAATTCTGAGTTTTAATTTATTTTTTCCAAAACCACATAGTGCCCCTTTAAATATCTGATTTTTCCAATGAATGGTCATAAGACAGATGACATGACACACAGCCTTTAATTTCAAAAGCAAATTAATTCAATTTTATTAAAAAGTTCTTTTACAGAAATACCATCATTAGAATATGAAATATGAAATATGGACAGAACTTGAAGGTCACTCCAAACAAACAGATCTGGATGCCACAGCCTGTATGATGGTGATTCATTGTGTCTGTTGTCCACAGCATTCAGTCTTTCTACAGGTGTGTTCTGTGGCAGTCAATCGATGACTTTCTCTTATGTTCCACCATAATGTTTAAAACAGATCATACCTGCTTTCATGCAGAACATCAGAGAATCCTCTTGCATGGTTGCATGGAGACAACTGACTCTTCAGAGGATGCTGTTTTAAATCTTGTTATTGATTAGTTAAGTGTACGTCTAACAGCAGACTGGAACAGTGTGATGACACACTGTTTCAAATGATCAGAAAATGTAATAAATGTACAGAAGCGTCCACTTGATAGTTCAGACTTGTCCCTTAGCTGTGGCCGTTTTCATACTTGGAAACAGGGTCAGAGTGAGAGCTCATACTTTCTTGGCCACCTGTCTCTGCTCTCAGTGAATCTTCTGTTTTCCGCAAACACAATAAAACCAACATCCCCCAACAGATTCTGCAGGCACTGCAATTCTGGGGCCTTAATTTAATTCATGACCTGTAGTTAAACATCCCAACAACCATAAAAATGTTTGATGAGATGTGCAGAGAGGGAGAGAAAGGTGATAAAGATTAATATTTCCCTCCACTTGAACTGAAACCAGCTTACAAAATGAAATTGCCAGTGTTTAAACCTAAAAGCCTGGATTGTTCCTAGATTTATATTTAAAAACACAAAAATCAGGACATTCCACTATGTCTCAATTTGGCCTATAATTAATTCAAAGTGATTTGTTGAATTAATGGTTTTCACACAGTACTCTAAATTATTAAGGGATATTTTAGTGTTTCACATGTTTATTCTGACACATCTTAATTTCAATTTTGTGAATATTACACACTCTTTGGCCTTAATTGCAGATCCATGCAGCCAAATCCCAAACTGGGATTCATTGATGGTGATGATCCCTTTAACTGACTCCTCATCCCAGCTGGGCTTCTGTGTTGTGTATAAATTCAAGTTCGTTGTAATCAATGCAAACTAAGCTTCAAATCAGAGGACCATGTCAGAAATGCACACAATCAGGTTGTTCCACCAAGTAAATATTTCCCGGTATAAAATGGCCGATGAACTGGAAATACAGGAATATTTATGCGACACTCCCTCCTGCTGGCAGCTCCATGAACTCGAGTTTCTGCTCCACAAAATGCGTTTCGAGTCTGATTAAATGTAAAAAAAACAAACCCCACACGATCTGAATTAAGACTGCGAGATTAGATGGATTTTCAAAACATTAAAAACTTTAATAAAAGCAGAATAAACATAGGGGTGAACTGAACACACGGATTTCAAACACTTTTTTTAATCCAAACAAAAGCCTGTAATGGGACGGGAAGAGTGGAAAAGGTAATTGACAACTGACAGAAAAAACAAACAAAAAAAAAAAGTCCGTGACATTTCTCAATTAAAAAATACTTTGTCACGTGTTTAAGATCAAGAAACTCAAGCAATCGAGTCCCATGCTGCCCGACACTGCCACCAACTTTACTTAAAACCCTGAGTTCATGATGCAAAAATAACAGACACATCTGGCTGGTTTGCAAGACAAACAAACTCATCTCTGAGCTGAGAAGCAGTGACTGACAAAGATTACGCCTTTTATAAATGGTTCAAAGCAAGTCTTTCCAAAAACATAACAAAAAAAAAAAAAAAGTACAATTCAATAATTCACCATTCGTAGTAGTAAAGTACATAATGTGTGGAATAAGAGGACAGATGGGGTGTCCGGGTGGAGGGGGAGCCAGGATCCGGAGGACAGTCTCATTCATTCGGTGTGGGTGATGATGGGCGCTGCTCCCTTTAACTGACCCCTCACCCCAACTGGGCTTGTGTCGTGTTGTGTGTTGTGTGTGTAAATTCAAGTTCGTTGTAATCAGAATTGTCCCCATGAACATCTCAAAACTAAACTAAAGGAGCCATTAATAGCCGCCGCCATATCCGCCGCCGCCTCCCCGGCCGTAGCCGCCGCCGCCACCTCCACCGCCGCCGCCTCTGTTGTAGGGAGCCCCGCTCCTGTAGGAATAGTTGCCCCCCTTCATTGCACCATAGCTGGAGTGCTGCTGTCCGTACCCGTCCCCAAAGTCACCGTTGCTGTACCCACCCCCCATCTGGTTGTCGTATTCTTCGTATCCCCCATATCCGCCGCCGTATCCTCCGCCACCACCGCCGCCGTTGTTGTAACCCCCGCCATAGCCACCGTAGCCGCCGCCTCCTCCGTAACCGCCGCCGTAGCCTCCTCCGTAGCCACCGCCGCCTCCTCTTCCGCCGCCATAGTTATTCATCCCCCGTCCTCGACCTCTTCCTCCCCGGCTGCCGGTGGACATCTCCTGCTTGGTCAGGGCTTTCTTCACCTCCACCTTGTTGCCGTTGATGGTGTGAAACCTGGTGAGCGCAGCTTTGGTGGCGGAGTCGTTGTCCTCGAAGAAGACAAAGCCGAAGCCTCTCTTCCTGCCCGTCTGCTTGTCAGAGATGATCTCGGCCTTCTCCACCACGCCGAACTGCGAGAAGTACTCGGTCAGGTTCTCCGCCTCGACGTGGTCTTTCACACCGCCGACGAAAATCTTCTTCACGTTGGCGATGATGTCCGGGTTGTTGGCGTCCTCCCGCGATATGGCCCTCTTCAGTTCCACGTCGTGGCCTTCGACGACATGTGGGTTAGCCGCCATTGCTGCGTCGGCCTCCTCCGGCGTTGAGTAAGTGATGAAGCCGAAACAGCGGGAACGTCCGAGCTGCTGGTTCATGACCACGACGCAGTCACTGAGCGTGCCGAACTGTTCGAAGTGCTTGCGGACCCCATCTTCTGTGGTCAACACGTTCAGACCCCCGACAAAAAGCTTGGTCAGTGTAGTCGACATGACCGTATTTCTTCTGAGGATGGTATGCAGCGAGACCGTCCTTCTTCTTCAATGGACTACGTCAGGGCGGGCCGTTTGACTTACTTGCTTTCGTAAGACGTATTAGCCGCTGATTGGTCATCTTGAAAAATCCGTTAACCCCATTGGCTGGCGAGCGAATCACGTTGTTGTTGCCTTCAGGTGGCGTCGGAAATCCCATGTTCAATTGCTGGAGAAGAAAGGGAAACGTGGATTTCAACCTTTACGGTCCTTCGTTTTGTTTTGGTACAGTAAAACATCCCGCTAATAAAGAGAAAACCCGATTAATGCCCCGAACAACCACCACATACAGCTGCAAAGCATAGCTAATGCTGTTTAAATCATAACAACCACGCGGCTTTTCACTGTGTAAAACGCCTATGTTCAAGTACATACGGCATTTTATCAGATTGCCATTTTGAATATAATAACAGGTGACTAGATAGCAACATTTTGAAAGTGCAGACGTATCTGAGAGGATCCAAACAATGGTCTATAACACATCCCAACAATATAAAAGGTAGCACACACAACCAATGGCAGTGGTGCTGAAATTAAATTCTTCCACCTCCTGTAAGTGTTGAATATGTTGCTGCCATGTGGCTGTGACCATGACTACTCTTCAAGCCTTGTGCTCATTATAAGTTGGTTACTGCTTGACATCTCAAATCTGAGCTTCTACATTCAAGTTCACTTATTTACCCCAATATAAGAAGTCACACATTTGTCCCAAGAAGCTTTTCAGATGAGGAGGAACTCCCCTAAACCCCTTTCACAAGGAAAAACATGGCAGAAACCTTAAAGCAACGCCACAATGTTAACATAATTCCCTCCAGAGCAATTTCTTAATTACCTTAGAGAACTGGTCACACTGGTTAAGAAGGACCAACACAGATTTGTGTTGTTTTCTCCGGTGAATTGGTGCTAATCAACCTAAATAATCTTTTCTCGGTAAAATAACAGCATGTTTCTGAGTAATTTTGGTGGGCTGAGGGCAGTCTTGTCTGAAACTCGTCTCAGCCACCTTCCTTCAGGCTGCTGGGATATTCAAATATTCAAGGTGCTCCTCCACCCTTGTACCAAAGAATCCACAGGTCATTAATGCATGTTCCAACATGATGTTTTGTGCCAGTACTGACTGTACTACCTTCTGTTACAATAAACGCTGTATCAGACATGTCCCCGGTCAGTTATGCAATTATTAAACCAGGTTGTTTTTTTGTCATCTGTATTAAATTTAGGATATGCATGATGTAAGAAACCTAAATGATTGGCTCAGTCACATAAGTGAAAACTCGCCAGCAAAACTTTAAATGCCATACACATTAACTTTTGGAAACGATGTATGATTCGGTTGTAAATGTGCGACACACGGAGGTGAGACCTGTCACGGAAGTATCTTCATAAATCCTGTGGTTTTAGTCAAGAGGACAACTGACGTTACAACAGCCCAGCCGAGCCTGCTGCATATACCACCAGCAAAAATGTCAAGACCTGAAAATGTACACTGATCAGAGGACTTCGTACAGCTGCAGCATGGTTGAATGAAACGCGTATTCTTCAATCTTTCTTTGGCTTCTCCGACTCTGCAAACCTCATTTCCAACAGAATGGAAATTATCAGTGCGACCGTCAGTTCACAACCTTATTTCAACCCCTTCATGACAGGCATCACCAGGACAGACATAAATAAGTAACATAAGTCTCTTGGTTTATAAAAATATATAAATTTATTGTAGATTCATAAAAAGCATGATAACAGATGTTTCCATTTCCTATGGGATGTTCACAAATCATCAAGCACCGTTATCCTATGGGGGTAAGAGAACAAAAGTAAAGTTTACACTCCCACCACCCTGTCGAGCATCACGTAAACACAGTACTGGTGTCACACCGGGCCTCCAGAATCATCACAGTACATCAGACAGAATTTAGATATAGGGATACACTCTCTTCCAATTTTATGAAAGGGAGGGATTACTCATGTAATATCCCTTTGTTTTAATCTTTGACTTACAATTTCAGCTAAGACATCAGGTATACATTACAGTACCTGTTGTATTTATGATTTACAGGCACCTCCACTAAATGTAGGAGGCATTCGAGTTTATACTGCCAAACATTTTGTTTGCTCAGGTGTCTGATTTCATTCCAGCACTGATCCTTACTCCTTTATTTACTGCAGCCTTTAAATATACCAATAAAATAAACACCCACACTGAGTGATAATACAGACCTCAGCAACAATGATGCATTTTCTTTTCGGTATCGCATTAGCATTTTGGTCTGCGGACTTAACAGAAACTATAAAAATTCTCTGCAGACCGGAATATTTCCCTCAAGCCGGTGTTGACTGCGCTGCCATTAGCTTCTAATATTTACCTGTCAAGCCTTAATTTAGTTCTGAGCCCAAGCTGCTTATTTAGGCCCACATTTTCTGTTTTTAGTACTCAATTCAATCCCTGTGACCAATCTCTTCTTTATTTAAAATATGCCTCCTGTTTTCTTCAAATTCTTAAAGGGAAATGCATCACCCTTGAAAACTGGTCCACACAACAGTGCAGTAATGTAACGGATCAGTTGTGGTTCATTCTGCAGCTTTTACCCTGAATCTTTAGTTTACAGACACTAATCAAGCTCCTGCAACACCTGAAGAGGTCTTATGTAAAGCGCTGTTAAAGTAGTCATCTAGTGACTGACTTGCTTATGACTTGCTGCTTACGTAGGTGTAATTGACATTTGTGGTGTGAGCATGTGACTTTCCATCACTGTCCCTTGTCTGCAGACAAATGCTCATCAACACAAGTGTAGGATAAAGGATAAGAGCACCTAAAACCGGTTATTCTACTCAGCCTCATACATGGAAAGTCTGGTGAAGGTTTCAAAATCCACAAAACAGTGTTGCAGCATTCTCCTAAATACAACTGATGTAGTTGTGGACATGTTTGAAAACCTACAGAAACAAAATGGCTCCATATAGCCCACCTGGTGTAATCCAGTTCCTGAGATCTCAAATTGATTTGAAAAAATATATAATTCAAATGTTTTTATTAAAGCTGAATGTTTATTGTAGCCGCCTAGCTAGGAAATGTTTGCACGCACACTTAAGCATGTGCACAACATAAACCATGTGTCGAGGGTGTAAAGCCAAGCTTCCTTTATACCTTATGGACGACTTTTATGTTTTGTTTTTTTTAAATTGAAGTCCATAACTTGTTTAAGAGAATTCTGCAAATCCGTTTTGTTGCGCAGCACCACAAACGTTTTCATGGACAATGAAACCTCACCAACTTTACCTCTGCATGTGGGTGAATAAAAAAGTAAGGCATTTAATTTTTTCGTAACCTTTCTTTAAGTCAACCATTATGTATTAATTCAAAAATGTTTACCTTCACCCATTTCATTTCAAGTGTTGCTAGTTTGAAAACTGTATTATTGCTAAGCTCACACACAACCTGTTATACAACTTTAAAAAATAAAATACCTGGAGACCATTAAAAACACAAGACAGATATAATAATAAAATATTTATTGTATTTTGAAAACCACAGTGCCCGAGTGCAATCTCTTTCTCCCAGGATCATCAGCACTATAGAGGAATATAATATTTTATATTACACAGAATTATGTTTTTCAATCACCGTCGCAGGTCAAAATGGTCAGAAGCCACTAGAATTGTTTAGTCTTTTCATCTGGAGAACGGGTCAGTGCTGGTCACTGGGGAAAGAGCACTTACGATTGCACTGTGACATGGTGTTATCAAAACTCTTAAAACCCATCTTATAAAAAATAAAACCTGAGTGAAACCATGTTATACTCTTCAAAAAAAAAGCATCAACACCACACTTGGGAATCCTTTGTGAAAACTGACTTCACCTGAGGGGGAGAAGGCACAACCACTCTCCGGTCCCCCCGATGGCGTAGCGACACACACACCCCATCGTGTTCGGGGTGATGTTATCCAGGTTACCGTAGCAACCTGGAGGAGATGGGAGAAAGAGAGAGTGAGAAACTGGGCAGAGTAAAGTTTCCTGGACGAGACACAAATTTACTCGTTCCAATATTTGTTTTTATTTTTTTAAAATGGTGGAACAAAATTTGCGCCCCCTTCCACCCACTTAAAGTTCATTAAAGACCAAATTAAGTAACCCCCCCTTTTTGTTTTGTTATTTTAAGATTAGCTATATAAGCCGCATTGCGATGTAAGTGTAAATTAAGTTGTTTAATATTAAATAAATGGCACACTTGTGCACCATCTCAGAAGATAATCCATACATGGTTGACCAACACAGAGTGAAGACAGGTTGATTTACATACCTAGTTTGCTGGATGTGGATATCCTAAAGAGATATTTCAGACTCCTATCACAATCGACCCCAGGTAATCAACAGGGTCCTGTTGCCTAAAACAAACTGCTACGGCTATATTGGCTGGGATAGCCTACAGGAATACGAGTAAGAACACCTAAATGTAGGAATAATCAAAGATAAATATCAGAGCCCTCATGTCCACATACTGATATGTATTCAAATGCGTAAAAAAGAATAAGAAATATATGAAGTCATATTAGCAGTGTCTAAAAACCACATACTTTTAAAAACAAGGTCAAACCCTACAAAGCCTACATGCATTGGCTGTGGGTAGACTACAACCATTCTGTAACCATTTCACCCACCTGAATGTAAGGGAATAAACTGGGAAAGATGCCATGTAACTAAACATCGACAAGATGATGTCACTTATAAAACCTGTGGATGAACTTGAGGAAGCCTGGTTAAATAAGTAAAATAACTAAGCTAAGTGGTATAACGTTTTATTTAAAATGAACATACATAAGCATACCAAGGTGGTTTAAACAGTAGGTTTTGTTCTCCAGACATGAAAGTATACAATATACATTAGATATTGCTACAGGTAATGAAAAATGAACAATATTTAGAAACTATTACTATGCGTGAGGAGAGTTTGAGTACAATGTTGGGAAGGAAACAAGGAAACTGGATCCTGCAGTATCACGTTCCGACTTTGCTGAATGACCAAAGTAAAATAATTATACAAAATGGATGTTAAGACAGCTATGAAATCCAAAAACCACAAAAACATGCTTTCTCATCCTCATACATTGAAATCACACTAAGTTTACTCCAGAAAACAAAATTTAATTACTTAAAAATGCAAAATATTGGGATAATCAGAACTTGTCAGCAAAACAATCCTACATCGAAATTGGAACCGAGTGAACGCAAATAAAAAAAACTCTAAACGACAACTACACGCCGGTGGCGTGGGTACATAATAAAAAGGGATCACTGTATGTTTGATTCTTCATTTTTTTACGTGTCCTAGTTGAACGGCAACGACGGCTGCTCGTTATAATCAGGTTTTCTGGGAAGTGACCTTCCTACCTGTTTGGGTTTTTGAGGTCTTCATTATGATTAGGGGGGATCTCTGTGTCCGAGTCTCTGCCGTTGTTGGGTTTCACGGCAGACGCCCCGTTACTGAATTTGAGTTGAGCGTCCGAATCCCGGCTGGAGGTAATCTATGGCAGGGGGAGGGGTGGTTGATTTCCCATTGTGCAGTCTCATTTAGTAGCCGCCGCCGCCATAGCCCCCCCTGGGGTAGCCGCCACCACCGCCGCCGCCTCTGGTGTAGGGTGCTGCGCTCCTCTGTCCGCCGAAGGGTGGCCCTTTCATGGGGCCGTAACCAGAAGAATGCTGGCCGTAGCCGCTACCGAACTCATTGTAGCCGTTTCCACCTCCATAGCCACTTCCCTGGTCTCCATAGCCTCCCCCATATGGCCCGCCGTATCCTCCGCCGTAGCCACAGTTGTAGCCTCCTCCGCCATTTCCGTAGTTGTAGTTTCCGCCGTAGTCCCTGCTGCCGTAGCCATTTTGATTCCCCCTCATGCCTCTACCCGGCCTACCTCTCGGCGCCATACCGGTTCTGTTGGCTGCCTGCATCTCCTGCTTCGTCAGGGCTTTCTTCACCTCAACTTTGTGTCCATTGACGGTGTGGAATTTGACCACAACCGCCTTGTCGGCAGCATCGTGATCGGTGAAGTAAACAAAGCCGAAGCCTCGCTTCTTTCCGGTCTCCTTCTCCGAGATGACTTCGGCCTTCTCGATCTCACCGTACTGGGAGAAGTATTCGCTCAGATGCTCCTCTTCGATGTCGTCTTTCAGGCCTCCGACGAAGATCTTCTTCACCTTAGCGAGTGCCTCTGGCTTGTTGGCGTCTTCTCTGGCCACGGCGCGTTTCACCTCGACCGCGTTGCCGTCGACGGTGTGGGGCCTAGCCGCCATTGCTGCGTCGGCCTCCTCTGGCGACGAGTAGGTCACAAAGCCGAAGCAGCGGGACCGCTGCAGCTGCTTGTTCACGACGACGACGCAGTCGGTGAGCGTACCGTACTGCTCGAAGTGCTTGCGCAGGCCATCGTCGTCAGTGTCCACGTTAAGACCACCGACGAAGAGTTTACAAAGCTGGTCACTCATTTTGGAATTACGGCGAGCTGATACTTGACGGCTTCAACTACGCGCTAATCTCAAGATGGTGGTGGGGGATGAGCGCAGCGTTATTTATAGCAGACGCGCTGTGACGTAAGAGGGGGCTTGAAAAGCGGTGACACCTCTTCCGGTCCGCCGTCGTCTCTTTTGTGTTACAAAATATCCGATCTTCGACTTAAAACGAGTATAAACTATTTAAAACACGACGATAATTATAAGATACTGTAGAAAATAAATTAAACAGCACATGTTTACGTTATTAGGCGCAGTATCGATGCGGTCCATCGTTTCGCGGGGCCATTTTAATGTGTAACACGGAACCAAAGTGCGCCGAGCGAATGCAGTTTTATACGTATACATTTGGCAAAAAGCTTAATGTCAGAGTACATATACATAAACATAATGTTTGTCTTCACAGGGAGCTCATAAAACCGAGCTAGTAAAATGAATGGGGTCATTATGGCTACATGGGCTTCAAGCAAAAAATATATGACGTGGTATGAAGTTTAAATTACGTTTGAAATCTGGATTAAATGAAGGTTAGTGAGCCAGTGAGACATGGCTGCTGATATCAGTACATGTGAGGGGAAAAAACTTCAGCTAAATGGTTTAAAATGACAGATGGTTGAGGTGGTTCATTCATTTAAATAAGCCCGGCTTCTCAAATTTGTCAGATTTGCTGCTTTTCTCTCTTCTGTAAATAATATGTTTTTAGGTTTCATACTGCTGGGTCAAACAAGACAATTCCAAAATGTTAAATTGGGCTCTGGAAAACTGTGAACTGGTATTTTTCACCATTTTAAGAATGAGAATGGATGCCAGTTGCTGCAGCTCCCCCAAGAAAACCCAATTTCCATGCAGGAGCACACACAAAAGCCGAACAGATGGCCCATTCAGTGTCCTCGGGGGAGAAAACTAAATTTGTATCTTGGTGAAATCACAAAGTGAAGGCTTAGTTTTGTTGAAGAGATTTTAGTTTTTGGAAAGACCAATGAAAGATTGTAAAGCAAATTGTACTGCCAAATCTAATCAAATCAAATTTGTCCAGTTTTTATCTTGAAATCCACGTAATTCAAACTCTACAGTGCATTACCATCTGCAAACATGCTTTTTCACTGCTAGACTTAGCAAACACCCACACCAAATGCTGACCTCCTCACACTTGGAGGTGTAGTTTCAGGTGAAAGACGCAACACTGGGGGTTTAATTTCCATGTCAACAGAATTGCGATGAATCGTTGACCTCGTCCCACCCACGGTGCTTATGGTAATGTTGATTTTAGAGAGCGCCCGCAGAGCAGAGGAGACATTTTCAAAGAAAGAAACACTGAAATCAAATTTCACTGAAATCTTTATGAGGCATGTTGCTCATGAAACAATCCTTTCATCTATTCTACCAACACAAACACACAGGACAGTCTGTGTCTGTACAGATACAGTTCCAAATCTTTTATGGACACAAATGAGGCAACTTTTGGTTTGTCAATAACAACAAATGGAAGAAATGTTCGACTGTTCATGGTCAACATAAAACGGCATTTTTGGGTTGCTTAGTGTGGGTGTTACGGGTTAAAATGTCACAATTTAAGGGTTGTTTGTGCGTTAGCTGACATTGATCTTCTTGCTGATCTGGTTCTGATTACATTCCCTGTCCATCATCTACAGCAAGTTTTCTAAGGATGAGCATGAGTCGCGTGTGGAGACGTTTTTCCTTGAGAGCTTTCAAGAAAAGGCAGGATTTGTTAAAACCAGCAGCCTGGACGAGGTTTTGATCCCGGCTCTTAAAGGATAAGTTCCCCCAAAAAATGAAAAGTCAGTCATTATCTTCACCCTCTTGCAGATGGAAAGTCGAGTGGAGTTTCGTAGTCAGCAAAATAAAACATTCTCCTTAACAGCTGAAGTAGACGGGGACTAACCAGTAGAAAAACCAACTGATAGCAAAAAACTAAAAACTAAAATAGCTCTGAAAGTTGATTTGAAAGGATGTTATTTACACACTTAGCTGCTAAGCTTAAAGCATTAGCGCGCAGCCCATCTGAAGTGGGTGCATGACCTCTAAACATGCACTGAGGGTGTAAGTAACGTCTTTTCAAATCAATTTGTTTTTTAATGTTTTAAAACAAGTCTCCATCTTCTTCAGTTATTTAGGAGAACGCAGCAACGTTGTTTTGCTGTGAAGCTCCAGAAATGTTTGTGGACTACGAACTTTCCATCTGAACAGGGGTGAGTAGTGACTTTTGGGTGAATTTATCCTTTAGTACATTTCCTTTAAATGAAAGCATGCTAACATGTAATGTTGAAGCAGGTGTACTTTTATACTATGCAAACGTCGCAGTGTCGGTGCTGCGAGCAGCTTAACACACGCAGAGTACAAGAGTGAGAAAAATATTGTTACCTTTACTTCGTTGGAAAAATAGTTAAGAAATAAAACTATTTAGGCAATGCTAAATTTACTAAAATCACCCCCACATTTCTTCTTTCACAATAAATATCCGTCCACTGAAATGTACTTTTTTTGTTATCTAAAGCGAAACAGGTGGAAGAAAAACTAAAACTGCAAACCTCACACGCAAAAAAGGAAGACAATTTCTTTAATAATAAAAAAAAAAACACACATCACTAACGGCTGTCTTGTTTGTATATTGCGTAATTTTCATTATGGTATTTAATACACCATAATTAATATTACCACGTCTGTGAACCTAACTTCTTTCTCAGAAATGAGAAGTTGTACTGAACAACCGGTCATCTTGAGGACACTGTGGGCTATATCAGGTTTAAAGCACCCAAAAAAAGACTTGTTCAGTTCACACAGCAATCTTCGTAGAAGGTTTATCTTCCTTGTCGTTACTTGTCCCCAAAACGTCTGAAGTCATACATGAGGATGATCAACTCCTATCTAATATTTACATTTGAAAAGGAGCCAACTGAGGCCCAAATCAGGCTCCGTTTTCACAGCCAAGGGGGGATGAAATGCAAAGAGGTAGGCAGTTTAAAGGAGGCATTTAACATATATATCCCCCCAACAACCCACCAGAAAACATGGCCAGAAGACAAAAGGGCGTCAACAGCATGCATCACAGAATGAGATGCTACCACGTGACCAGGAAGTCAGCCATGTTCGTTTTCAGAAAAAGGCTCAACTCACTTGTGTAATCTAGTTTATGGAGCGAGTTCACACAGTCCTGCTTTATGGTGTTTAAGTAACACAGGAGTAAGTCAAAGTAACCTCAACAAGTTTTTATTTGTTGTAGTAAAATCAAATATCTACCTAGCAGTTTTTCACCCCCTCAGTCTTTTTTCTGTAGTCTCTAATCTTCAGAGCGAGGGCCTGTAAAATAATGACAATGCTGATAGTCCATGTGCTTGAATGGATCAGATCAAACAACTTCTCGTTATCTAGCCACATCTAAAACAGTCTGAAGGGAGAGGAGTCCAGTTTCTGCGTGATGAAACGGGAGGGGAGAGGGAACTGGCAAACTTGAGCTGATCGTGTACTGGGAGAGGAGGGTGGTTCTGGGGAAACGTCGGGCGTGTCTGTGGGGGAGGAAGAAGGGCACTGGATCACAGCTCCACAGGTGGCTCTCTTGAGTAGGCCAGGTCACAGGTGATGAACGACGGGGCGTTATCGGTCATGTAAATGACTCAGACGGGTTCATCTGAGTGATCACATGATGTAGACCTTCTCAGCCTGAGAGAAGTTGAAGACTTCTTTGGTTCTGGGACACACCACTTTGTCATCTTGGCGGATGGACAGAAGAGACTGAAAGAAATTATAAAGCAGAGGATAATAAATTATGAGGAAAAACAAACATTACAGTTTTGTGTGACTTTTTCTTGCATCTAAAATGTAATTTAAAAGTGCTTTAAAAAGCAATTCCAGTATTTTTAAACCTGGCTCACAAGTTTACACTAAAATAGGTATAAAAAGTTTGGGTATCGGTCGAGTACATCGCCTCAGAAGGCAGCTGCAACAGGTTGAGATTGTTATTCTGATTGTTGACAACATTAAGGAAAGGATTCCTACGGGGACAGACCCTTTTCTTGAAGAGTAAAACCCTTCGTCTTTTACCAGAAACAGTCGCACTCGCCACATCTACCAGACTTCATTTACAGAAACAGTTATTTTATCATCATAAAACACCTTTGACTGTGTATTAAGTGTAACAAAATAAAATTGCCAGAATGTTTTCACATATTTTTGATGATATTTGGATCAGTGGAAAACAAACCAACATGGTTTTGGTGAGTTTAATTTAGTTTGTTTATTCTGAAACAAGTTCATTTTATGATGATAAAATTATAGTTTCTCTAAATGATGTCTGGTGGATTTGGCACGAGCAACATTGCAGCTGTCTCTGGTTTGACAAAAAGGTCCATCTCTGCAGGAATCCTTTACTTAATGTTGTCAGTCCCTTAAATAACAACCTCGGCCTGTCAGCGGTCAGAACCAGCACTTTAAATGGTCAAAGTTTCCACCAAGGATAACAGTACAGTCTCACCGCTTTTGGCTGAGGCCGTCTATTGGGCCAATCCTGAAACTTTCTATACATATTAGTCATTTACACAACACAATATGTTAACATAGGCCCCAGGCTTAAAAACACCTGAATTCCCCTCACACACATGAGGAACCAGCTGCAGGTCACAGCCTCCCTACAATCTGTGATAGTTAATTAGTGGTGTGTGCTCACGTTGTATCCGTAGACATATCCATTAGGAAGCATCATTGGAGGGTTGTTTTCATTCATGACCTCCCCGGAGATCTTGCAGACTAGTCTGGAGTTGGCGCAGTGGGCCATGGGTAGCGGCTGGGCCAACTTGTTGAGGGATTTACTGCACACGGGGCAGTCTGGGTTCTTAGAGGTACCATCCTCCTTGTAGCACTGACTGGAATGAGCATGGAGGTTAAGGACCAGAACGTCTCAACGTATTAAGTTATTATGGGTCTCAGACAGCATTCATGGAACGGATAATCCACACACTTAAAGCTTATTAGACGGCACTGCAGTGATCAATATCGTATTTGATAAAACACATTAACTTTCTTTTTACATTTCTTTTATCATCTGTCATTTTGTTTAATTTACAATGAAAATAAATTCACAAAATAACTTTATTTTGCATTCCTGGAAACATTAGACATTAAAAAAACACAACAACAATAATAGTAATGATAACAGATTAAATGCAAAAGGTCTGAGGTGACTTATTACTGGACATTAGTGTGGCAGGATACGGTGTCTTGATGGCAGAAAGACCAGCCTGTAGGGTGATAGTGAAGACAGAGTTGTTTCCCAGCTGGTGCAGTCTGTAGTTGTCGTATCGGAACTGCTGGATCAGCATCTTCCAGCGGGCTGGATCCAAAAGATCCTGACGGAACAGCGAGAAAAAGAGATGGAGCAGAGTTTTACACCAAAGACTGAATTAAATTCTAATTCTGAGAAAGCACATACAGCGAGGTGCAGACCAGTGCTACACAACTCTCGTCCAACATGTAATTTGTATTCCTATATAAACTTTTCCTTTAATCATTATTGTTTCTGCACTAACTAATCAATGTACTGTAGCCGGGTTGTTCCAGTCCGAGGGACAAATTGTGACAATCACTACTCTTGCCATTACAAGGTGGTTTCATTGTCCCTCCAGAAACAACACCATGGGGTTAGTGCAGATACCAGAGCAATGTGTTCCTTGTTTATTTCTTTTGGGCAAACTGTGACTAACGACTCTCTGCTTACTGAACACAGCGGACTTGCAAAAGTGTTTTCACTACAAACATTCTGTCAGTGTAATGTCAATAAAAGCCTATTCTAAATCGAGTTAAATACTTTTAATTAGACTGTAACCTACAGAGGCAACTTTATTATTGAGCCTGATTTCATTAAAAGGTAGCTTTACGTTTTCGCACAGATGCCATGTGAAGGCAAGTGAGAGCAGTTTTCTATACTTGTTCCTAAAGACGGATCAATAACCGATCGGGATTTCAACACTGAAGGAAATACTTGTTGTGATAATTCAGCGGTAAATGTGCAGTTCTACAAACGAGCTGGCAGAAGACAGAGAATCTCAGTTCTGCTTCTGTCGCAAGAGGCTGGCAAGAAATCTTGTCACACTAGTCTGACTCGATTCATCTTCTCTGCTTGCAGAACAAACTAGACGTTACATATACATACAGCATTGTTGGTACAACTCTGCTCAGAAGAAGAAGATGCATTTAAAAATAACACCACTGACACTGAAAGCAGCTACCGAAGGACAAGTTTAAAGAAGTCCAACAGGTAACAGAGTTTATTTCATTAGAAGACAACAGAGGCCCTCTAGTGGCCGGTCTGATGCTATAGCACATTCTCTGTTGCTCTCAATGAAGTTCAACACTTGAAATTATTCCAGTGGTGAATTCTTATACCAGTGAACACGATATCACTTGGTTGTATGTGTAAAATGGGTCAAACAAAATGTCAATTTATTTACACATTTATACAAGGAAAGAATAAAGGTTTTACCTTGTATGGGGAGATATGTGTATCTGATGGGAAGGCCAGCATGCCCATCACCTGCCGAACCTCATCCAGCTGTCCACCTTCTGCCTGGCTGAAGTGCTTCCTTGCATGTCTGACACACACACAGACACACAAGTTTGTTTAAGTGGCTTCAATAATAGTTAAAATTCAGGAGAAAGATGCAGTTAGTGAAAGGGATTTCAGGTAGAACAGCTGATGTGTGCATTGTATCCATACCTGACTGCATCCATGCGTTTGTTTTGTCTGATGAGCTCAATGAACTCCTGGATTCTAAGACTGAACTCAAGACAACTCTGAAAAAGAAACGGACAAAACATACCAGTAAGTTTAAACCACATAAGTGCTGCAAAAGAGTCTCTTTTCTGCCCTCCATAAAGCTCCAGAGCAGACAGGAAACTGAATTCTTCAGTACATCTCCTGCACTCAGGGGACACTATCAAGCTACCTTTGCAGTAAAAAGTCAACTCTTAAAGTTAACAGCTAACTAAGAAGATTATCATGTCTTGGCGGAGGTCTGCGCTCTTTAATAGGATCATTTTAGGATTAACACTTTAAGTTGCCGTCACTGCCAAAAGGGCAAAACACACTAATTAATTAAATCTTAAAAGGTCTGTTTCTGAGCACAAACACTATTCCACTGCTGATTCTTGGTTATATAATATTCAAAAAGGCAGAACCGACATGTGTTTGCCTGCATGCTTCACTTAAACCTATGAAACTGTCTTTGTCTGTCATGTGCATGGCTTTTAATCATTTGTCAGGCCTGAACTTCCTGGATTCATGAGGTAAAATTTGACTACCTTCATCTTGCGGAGACGGGATTTATTGTCATGGCACCAGGCTAAGCAAGTGGCCGTCTCCTGCCTCTCCAGAGACTCCTCCACCTCCTTAGCTGTGAGGAACATCTCAATGTTCACCAGATCCTACAAATACAAGAGTGGATGTATTAACAGAAAAGAAGAGTCAGCGAGTCCTTACATTTCATCCCAAATGCACAATACTATACGAACTCAAAGAAACCCACAAGCTTCTGAATGACATTGAGAGAAACCGGATCAGTTACCTCTATACCGCTCTGTCTGGCCAGTTTGACAGCTGTGTTGTAGTAGCCGCAGCGCAGCAGATGCTCCACCATCATGCGGTCCATGCGCTTCTTCTTCCACAGGTTGACTGAGGCCGGCTGGTCGCTGCTGTGCTCCTTCAAGTGCTCGATGCGACGCTTACACAGCTTGGCACTCTCGTCTTCTGCTTGGATGGACTCAGCAGCCTTCAGGTCACACACACACACACACAAGAAGCATCGAGACATTTACGAAAGGCTGAATATGCATCATGTAAAACGGAAATAGTGATCCTGAGGAAAAAGCTTAAGTTTTCAGAATCCTAATTACATGATTTGAGCCTGACTGCAGCCAAACCTCAAACATCACTGAGGGCAGGTCAAACTAAACAGCTGCTTCCTGTTCTGTAGATAAACTGTGGTGTGACTGAGTTAACTTGGATGTCTTGAAAATAAAAGGTCATGTAAAAATGTATTCCCTTAGCTGCCAGTCACATAACATACAGGAAACAATAAAGAAGAGTCTTATGTCATACGGTTCAGAACTGCATTCCTAAGTGCACTGTTCCATGCACACTGCCATTTTAGATCTACCTCAAATGAAACTGCTTTGTTTTTGTTAAACATGACCTCTCTGGTTAATTCACCTTTCTTCAGCCTTGAACTAAACTTGCCAGTCTTGGCCCAACATCTTTGGGGAGGGTTGGATATTGTTTAGTTTAAGCTTCTCTTCAACACAATGATATCAAAGGTTTATTTGTTACAAAGTAGCAGCTGGACATCGAGTTACGAGTGAAGACAAAAGAACTGCAGAAGTGGGTTCTGATCACTTGTTTTCTGTCGTTTGAGAAAGGTTTCACATTAGAACCAGCCGGGCAGCATTCCACCGCTAACAAACAATCCGACCGAGGCCACTCGCACACCATAATAAAGAAACCACAACCACAACAAGGTGCTGTTGTTGTTGTTGTTAACAGTTGGCTCGAGCAGAGGGGTGATTTTGTTTGTAGATGAGTAACTGCTGGTGGCTTTACAGTAAAGTACCAGGGTCAATACACATGCTGGGATTTTTTAACTACTAAGGGCTGACTGAGTGTAGAGTGTTTGTAAATGTACAGTGTTTTACATTTTTCTCTTCATCTCTAAGGAGGTCTAATTTTTTCTTCCCTTATTTAACAGTTGTGCTTCTATTTCTGTATGAATGTGATGTGATTGTTATTGTTGTTATATGGCCTGTCTCAGGTTAAACCAATCATAAGAAATGAACAAACACATACAGAGAATGAATGACAGAGAGCTTTCTTTCATTATCTAGTGTGACAGCAAATATCCATTAACGGCAAGCAACTTGTGTAACCTTAACATGTGTTAGAGCGTTTTTTGCCATTTGTGAAGTAAAGAATCTGTTGCACACAGGTGGACACAGCGCTGCTGGGAAGGAGCAGGGTTCTGTATCGGATCAGTGCCTTGACCGTGAACTCACTGATACTCGATCCAGCATTTCAGGCTGTATACTCAGAGCTCCACATTCAGATTTCTTAGCCTTATGTACACTAATGAGGATGGATTTAAAATAGAAATGACAGATTCCATCCACCAAAGGCTAGATTTTGTTAAATGACTCCAAAGTGGTTACAAGTGGAAGAACTGGCCTTGAATACAGAGCTTAAGATATGATGGTTGTAATAAACCACAGCTGGCAGAGTTACACTTGTCAGTGTGTCACAATTATTTCCAAAAACAACTCCCTATAAACATAAATGACAAGATATGATAACTGGAACGCCTCTGATTGCAAAATAACTGTCATCAAGCACAAGCGAGCGTAAAGTGGCTGTTTTAGTCAAAAGTAATGATTTTCTGTGTTAGTCAACCATAAATGTGAGGAAGAGATTTGAAGTGTTTTCTTTAAATTTCAGGGGGAACTGAGGGATAATCATCCAAAAACACTGCTCATGACAAGTGCAATTTAAATGTTTCAGTGTTTTAAAATGCTTTGGTCTGCAGAGTCCTTGTACAGAACACACCACAGTGGCAGGGTCTCATCCGGACGTTTACCCAAATATCTTGGCTTCTACTGTGCAACAAATAAAATCTATACATTAAAAACACTTCTTGGTAGCTTTGAGAGGAAACAGTTATATGGAAGTGTGCATCTGTTCCCCTCACCTTCCTCTTCAGGGCGCTGAGTTTCTCCACCACACCATCCAGCAGTGACACCACGGAGTCGACCACCGGGAAGCTGCTGAGCGTCTTCTCAAGCTCCGCGACGACCATCGTCACGTGACTCGTCTCCCGGTCGATGTTCTTCTGAGCCGCTCTGAAGCGTTTGTTCAGAGTCTCGTAGGGGACCTGCAACGACAGTGACATGGAACATTTACCTCAGTGTGTCAGGCAGAGAGCTGGCATACCGCTTGGTATAGTGTTATAAAGTGTCATTAGCTAACAGCTCAACAAATGCACATGAAAATGACCTCCAGTTGATTGAGGTTTGTATTTTGTAAAAGGCAGATTGTTGTTTAGACAGATGATCTATGATGGAAGTTGTAAAAAGTGTTGAGTGATTGAGTTGCTCTACAGAAAAAGAAGTAATTTGCATAGATATCCTGTAGAGACTTAAAAGACTGGACACACACAAACAATCACATGCAAACTAGGAATGACTCAATTAAATTCCATTTCCTATATATAAAGTGATATATTTTCCCCTTGCTGTTAATGTTTCTTTGTCACCGGCAGCTGGAATGAGATTACACTATCAGCAGCGAGCTCTGTGACGGCCTGTGAACCGTCTGCTGGCAGCCGAACTTCATGACATTTCTGCAGCCGGAGTCCAAGAACTCCTCAATGGAAACAAATTAAAGCAGGAAGCAGATGACTGGTGCTGCTTTTTCAGATGCAACAATGCCGTCCTTCTTCCGCCAGCTTTCTGCAGAGTATTTAATAATTCCCACACTGTATCGCAGACAATATCCTGTTCACATCTCTAAATGTCCTGTGGCAACTTGAATCTACGCATTCCACTTAATCTTAACGACTTCCTGTGAAAATGTCTGATTAACGAGGCTTCTAATTTATTTCATTGTTGGCCACAGAACTGACTTCACATCTAAGGATTTGTTTTTACAGCCTTCTACAGTTTCTAACTTAGATAGAAGCTTCTACTGTGTCTCACCATTATGAGCCAAAAGTCGTTACCTTCTCCTTGAGCTGTGACAATTAAATAATTAGTTCCAACCTATTAAATTAATCACCAACTAATTTGATAATCAAATTATCAATTGAAGTAATTATTTAAGAATGGAAATTCTCTGATTTTAGCTTTTTAAAGGTGAATATTTTTGGTTTCTTTACTGAGACATTTGAGTACGGCGTATTGAGCTTTGGGAAACACTGACTGGCATTTTAACCCTTTTCTGACATTTTATAGAGTAAACAACTAATCAATTAATCAGGAACAGATAAATTCACCAGCAATGAGAATAATTGTTACTTGCTGCTCTACCTGTAACATATGTTCTGTGCTGAATTCAGTTCAGTGAAAGTAAAGAAAAATCTGGTTAAATTTAATTGTGACATCTGCTGTACTAAAAAAAATTAAATGATCTGTGCTTATTCTTTTTAAAATAGTAATGTGTCACAGCAGAATCAATACAGTAAAAGGAAGTCTGTCTACTTGAGTAGTTGTGTCACATAAAGTAAAATGAAAACACAGCTTTTAAAAGCAACAAAAGAACATTTATAAACCAAATCCTTATCACAGAGACGCTTGAAACTATAAGATCTGTACGATAAAAGACCTTTATTCAACGAGATCTGAAGACACAGTTCCTTCCTCCCTTGAACTACAATACACAGCGGCTCTGCAGATACCTGTGAACCAGACTGGCTGATGAGATTTCTTCTTTGAGATAAGGCACAAAAAACAAGAGGAGAGCTTTGATCCATTGAGAGGGTTTTTTTTTTTTTTTTAAAGTTAGAACCAAGTTAATTTCACAGCTCACTAACACTGGAGAGGAAAATTATACAACCCTGCAACAGAATGGCTCTGCTGGAATTATTATCGTTCCCAGTGTTTCACGATCTGGTAAAAATAATAACAAAGATAATGTTATGATTGTTTTGACAGATATTATAATGTCGATATGATTCATGATTGATGGGGATGATAACTTTTCCATATCAATTTTCATTTTCAGAGAAAAACCTATTCAAATGATGATGATGTGACATTTGTTGGGGTCTCTGCCACACTATAGGACTTCATTATAATGCTGTTTTGTCATACACAAGTAAAGAAATTGCAGGTTTTGCTATTTGGATGCTGCACTTGGCCATATTGTGATGTTAATATATTGATTAATTCTGAATCCCTAACAGTTACCATTAGAATCCACCTCCAAGTTGCCAAATTGAAGCCTAGAATGAGACGCTTTGATTCGGATATTTAAAACTGCACCACAGAACAGTTTTGTATGTGCTTGTAAATATTCATTAGTTGACAGAAACAAGGGGCTTATTCTGTTCAGGAATGAGTATGACCGCTGTATGAGAGAGAAAAGGCACGGCATTGACATATATATGCATTAAGATCACGATTAACCTCTGACACATTTAACTGGTCAGTGTTTGATTTTAGTGACACACTTGGCCAAAGATCAACAAATTAATTAGGAGTGATGATGAAATGAAGGCGTCAGAAAGCAGATACAGTAGATGGTGATGATTACAGTGAGATGTCGAGAGGGCCAAGTCATTCATTAAATATGCATTGAATTCCCACTGTATGCAAACAAGATTGAGCAGTATAACACTGTTGACCTCAAGACCATTCAGATTATATCAAGAGGAAAAGATTTTGCTATCCTCTCTACTGAAGGAGCTTTGTAATAAATATTTCTACTGATGAAAGGTTATGGCAAGAAAATATTGAATGAGTGAATGAAATGTGATGAGTATCTTTGACTTCTCAGGTATTTCATTCACTGGATGAAGCAAAACATACATTCAAACCCGACTATCTTATCTATAAAAAGAAGAGAAAAAATACTATATCACAACATACTGTTGGATTATTTTGACCTAAGCCTTTACTGTTGTGGTAGGAAAAATGAAAATTAACATACCATGAACATTTAATTATCTATGGTATTGAATTATACTGTACTGCCGAGGGACTTTATGTGATTTAGAAGTTACCACCTCATATTTGTGTTTCATGTGATGCAGTATAAGGATACGCAAAGTCAGGATTTTACTCGTATTTACTGACATATGGTGTCAAGGCTCCGTCTAACATCAGCTTTCAGAAGGGAACATCTGTTCTACAGAGGCCACATTATTTAAATAGTTCAGAGTTGCTTTGTTCACTTTCTGCGTGTGATAAAAGCATAAATACCCATTTGCAGCTCATTTACAACCTTTCAACAACCTCTGGATGCTTCTAAGCTTTTATATGATCTTAAGATGAACACCGCTGTTGACTTCTGTTAAACATTATGAACCACGATAGGAATTCATAATAGTTCAGTTGCCTGACAGCTGGAAACAGCAGTTTAAAAAGAAATACAACAGCAAATCATCGACATGACTACTAGTATTACATGACCTGCGTGTTAGCTAAAATGTGGTAGGTATTATGAGGTTACATTTTTACTTTACAAATGGACATGGCAGATTTGCTCAGGATTAGGATCACAGATGACCTCCGAAATTATTACAAATTACTGGAGGTCCACAGGCAACACCAGTCCTGTTCAAATAGAGCTTTAGTGTTAAATAATACAGAAACTATCAAGTTTATAGCAAGTTTCATGTCTGACATTATATTACAGCGTTTGTTCACCCAAAAATTCCTTCCAGTGTCATAGTAACTCATCATGATAATTATATTTGTATAATAATGAACTACTGTGATATTTTCTGAGATAGTTATAGTACTATGAAAAATGTCATACCCTAGAAGCAAGTTACAAATTTGGCTCATATTTCTGCTTCAAATTAAATAAACCAGATGTCTCTTTACTGACTCGCCTGTGCATTTTAAGAAAAGTAGTAATACTCCCTTTGTTAACACGACTTGCTTGTCCCAGATCTAATTATGGATAACGTATTATTTCCGTTCATACAACCATGATTTACTTGACAGCTGACGAGTAATTCATTCACGAGGACATTTCAGACAGCCATCACAATGGCCCGGCTGACACTCCGTCAGTGGTTGTCTTTCATGATCTGTTGGGAGGTGCCCACTCCAAACACTGCACATGACTGATTAATGCCAATCAAAATCACTATAATCATTTAAAGGATTTAGGTGTATGGTATTTTTTTGACTGACATACCTTACACACAGACACATTATCTTAAACATGCAGCATTACAATATCATTCGATTCTAATGGGCCTGTATTTTCTTTTCATGGAACCACAGGCCAAAATGGGGAATTTGGTCATGGTCACAAAGCCTAGTCAGACACAACTGACTGTAAAATGTCCAGAAACATCCCCAAGGACAGAATAATCCAACACATGGCCTACTGTATTGTGATGGTGTCCCTCAGTGTCTCTTGTCAGGCGACATCATGACGTGATAAATTCACTCAATATAGCTCCAAATGTAATCAACACTGCTCTCCCACAGCTGTAGCCTCCCATTTGATGCCAATTATAACCATCACTCCTGTCTTAAAATGGTGCCCATCATCCTTACTGCAGCATCCGAGCACAGACATGCATATCACCCCCCCACCCCCCCAACAAAACCACGGCCATGCTTCCAGCACGCACACACGCCTCAACACTTAAAAACGCCACGTTATTTCCACCATGCCATCATCATGCCATTTAGTTAACGCATAAAACCCGCCGATGCGCTGGTTACTCACAGACGTGCCGCTTTGTACGACGACGGTTTCCTCGCTGTCTGAGCACAGGAAGCTGCCCGGACTTGTTTCAGCCTGTCGTTTTTTAGCGGCGGTGTCGCAGTAACGTTATGTGGAATGGAGGAACGGTGCGTGTGTGCGGCGGCAGGCTGTGATTTCTCTCGCTGGCCATTTTGAAGTGCAAGAGAGGCAGCAGCAGCAGCGAGCAGCAGCAATCTGATGACACTGCGCTAACTCGCAGCACCGATTGTCTGTCTGACAGCGTAGCGTTACGGGCTCTCCCCCTGTGATTTCAGCCGATCCATCCTCCAGCCAGCTAGAATTTGCATGCTCGACGTTACGTATCTGGTAGGCTGATGAAAAAATGGCTAATGCTGTTTTTTTCTTCACCACAGCAGACTAGCTAGCAGGCCAATCACGCCTGCCAGCGGTTTATTTCACGCCGTGGCCGTTTGTTAAAGGGATGAGCAGCCACGTTGTTACACGTTCTGTCAACGGTTACGTCTTAATTCATTTTTAAACCGTCCTATAATCGAATTATACAGCCAAACTGTAAAAGCACAGGTTGGCGTGGCCGTTAAATTCGCCAACGTGCGAACACACATAATACACGTGACGCCACGAGCCACCGAACGTTCGCTGACACATGTACACAGCGTTAACTGACATGTCCAAACTAACGTCAACGGGTCTTTGTAATAAAAACAACAGGGTTCAACTTAAAGCTAGCAGACTCCGAGGCCCTCGACACACTCGACGCCAACGATAAGGACCAACTCCGCCAGCAGACAGCCAGCTAACCATCCGCCACCTACTGCTGGACCCCGAGCTGCTTGATCTTTGCTATCGCTTTTCAAAGACAGGTATTTACTGGACGCTGCTACCTGGCTAAGCTAGCCAAGCTAACGTTAGCCTCCCTGTCAAGTCCGCTGGTCTCGCTATCAAACCAACTGATAATCCCCATTTTCCGAACACCATCACACACATCGTGTATTATGGACGCGACAGAGTCGTCGGACTATTAACATATGCCAGTTGGAGCTTTGGTTTACCTTCAGGGTGGGATATTCTTGTACTTTGAGAGCCATGGACAGTTGAGATGCTGTCTCTTGCACCGCCATCTTGGTTTTGTGGTTTTCTTGTGGTTGTTTGTGTTTTTTTTCTATCAGCTCAGAATGGCCTCGGCGCTCACTACCGCCACCCGGTGCCACGGTGTCAGTACTGACCGTGTGTGTGCTGCTCTGTGTCAGGTGTTTCAGAGGCTCTTCTTGTCTGAAAGTGGCTCCCAAATTGGAAGTTTTTGTTCACTCAAGGAGGAAATACAGCATGTGATGTACATCCGGTCAGTGTCACGCTGTTTCCGAGCTCTCGTCACATCACACGCTCTTTATCAGCAGGCGTCACGAGCAGTTTGTCCTGTTGGAACTTGAGAAATTTTGATTTTCATCTTATCTGACAACCTGAAGGGCCCCTCGTACGTAACAGCTCGTAAAGCTGAGAGCAATTTTATCATTTCAGTCCATCAATCCAAGGGCATCACGTTGTGGTGAACGAGTGGTGGAGGTATAGAGGCTCAGATGGAACAATAATAAAGAGCTTTTCAATGGTCTTCAACATTTAACATTTTAGGAAATGTTAGAGATGATTGTCTGTGGTCAGAGTAGATGATAATGGTGGGAAAAGATGGCTTAGTGGTGCTGGTTTAAATCAATTCAGTCTCTTCTTCTGCAGATGACTATTATCATAGTAATGTGAACAGTAATGGTCCCACATTTCCTCCAGATGTAAGAAAACATGTTTCTTTATGGAGCAAACAACTACAAATGTCACAACCTCAGGATTTCTTAACATTGTTTCAGTGAAAATAAAAAATGATGATGCAAAAATGAGCCTTCTGAATAATCATGAATCATATCGTAATCACATTATATGTGAAATAATAATTTGATATTGATGATATTGATATTGATGTGGTCCAGAGGGAGAGCACCAAAATGATTAAACACTGTGGTAGAAATATCATTAATCACATGTTTTTTTTATTCCTCAGGGCTGCTGTGTCTGAGGGTCGACCTAAAGCACAGGTGAGTTTGAGCCTCATCAGTCGCTCATTACACACAGAACGTCATTCTCAGACCAGATGCTTGTTATCTACAGCACACCTGTTACATCAGGTGTCAAGATTGAACATAGATACAGAACACAGACTTGATGACAGAGGCAGGTAACACCGTGCTGAAGCCATTAGTTTGTTAGTTTAGAGTTAATCAGCAACAATAAAGTCATTAATAAATGAAGAGAACATGAGTTTGAAGATGTCACTTTAGGCTCTAAGAAACTTTAATCAGATCTCTTAATACATAGAGATGAATTGACTAATCAAGCATCGATTGATTATGAAAAAAACTGTTAGTTTCGGTCTCGATGTAGTTCACAGGTCTTATTATTAACATCCTCATAATATGATACGATATGTACCAGATATTAAAGTTAATAAAAGTAGTAAATATATGACGAGAGAGCAGCGTTCACTTCTGACATGCCATCATTTACAAATGAAAAGCAACAAAAGATATTAGATATTTCTGAGATGTCAGATATCAAATGTCTGAGAGGGAAAAGTCTGAAATTAACGGCAATCAGAAAATAAATAATTACATTTGAGGAATCCTGAAATATGTTTATCAACCAAAACTCAGGGTGTAGTCAAATGTACAACATCTACAGTACAAGTAATAGTTTTTTCTCTTCACAATCTTTAAATCCACCAATAATAATTTGAAATAATTTGAAATATGGAGACAAAATAAGAACAGATATGTGGAGTTTCAGATATTTAAAATACAGTTAACAGTCTGTAAGTGCAGCCAGTGAATCCCCCTTCACCCTCTCCTTATCCCGGCCACATTTCTTTTCCTGTGTGAGTGAGAGAACACCCTCCCCCCAGCTGCGGCGAACATATTGCCATTGGCCGCCGTCCAGTGCCAGGCTGTGCTGATTGGCTGGCATCAAACTCTAATCGCATACAATTGGCCCATTATCTGCTGCATGCCCCACCCCCCGGGTCGGCTGTGGAACAAAGTGGAACAGTGGACACACAGAGAGGAAGGTGATGCAAGGTTTGTGATGTATTTCTGGCCCCCTATCAAGTGCTTCCTGTGTGTAGTGTGTGTGTGTGAACGTGTGTGTGAACGTGTGCCAGTGTCTATGTGTGTTAAAACTGCGTGAGTTTCTGTGATCGTAGCAGCTTCGCTCACAACTTGGCTCTGCACTGTGTTCAGGTTCTGAGCAGATAACTCTGTGCCAAGCTCAATAACAGGGGAGTGACTCTGGGCGTGTGCGTACGTACAGTATGAAGGCTGGCTTCTGTGTGACTGTTTATTTCTGTTTGTGTGTGACAGGAGGATTATTATTTAACCGTGAATAACTGGAGGAGGAATGGATATTTCAGCCTTTAATGAGGGCAAGTTAATTTAACTTTTAGATTATCTAGATTAGTTTTTAATTTTCAAGGATGCCAGACTGTAAACTCATTTATAAAATAGTCGTACCTTAAAGTTATATCTTAATTAAAACCTTATCCCGATGTGAAGATACTTTATCTGATCACACACATCGCTTACCTCTCCTGCTGTTTATATAAGAGTACTGGAGTACTGGAGGCTTTGAAGCGAACGTCCTCTGGTGGGCTGTTCACTCCTCATATCTCCATCTACATAAGCAGACATGTACAGTTACAGAGGTGAGGAAGAACAAGATAAACTCACTCTTATCTTAATACAAACATATATAATATGCTATAAATTGAGGGCAAAAATTTATTATTGTAACATGGTTACTCCTTCATGAGTTTTGTCAGCTCTGCACAAAAGAACAAGTTTTAGAAGACTTTTTTGTTCCTATTGATGAACGGCTTTAAGTCACTCGTTATGTCTGACGGACAGATGTTGTGTTGTCCTTTTCAGATTCATACATCACAGGTGTGTAAGACTCAGTGATTTCTCTGATATACTAAGTGAACTGGAGCTGAATGCTGAATGATTTGCAGCAAAGGTCTCTGATCAGACCGTGAACTGAGTGATGTCGTGGTTCATGGTCAGCATCACAATCCCTGAGCCACGAAGAACTTTTAATAATCGTTTCATGAACAAATCTGCTGCTTTTCATCATCTTTTGCAGTGATGAAATGTAACTTTGTACAATTACTCAAGTACTGTACTCCAGTACAGTTTTTAGGTGTTTGTACTTTACCTGTTGATGAAGGTTCTCAGTCGTCCAGGTCATCATTGGTTGTACTTTACTTGACTATTTCCATTCTATACTTCCATTCCACTACATCTTTGACACAACTGCTGTACTTTTTACTTCCCTTACACCACCACATTTTTAAAATAACTTATTTTTTCAGCAAATGATGCTCATGTGTAATTTAGTTTTATTCATACTTTTGATACTTCCGTACATGTATAGACAGAAAAAATAGTTTTGATAGCACCAGATTCATATCAGATACGTGAGGACTTTTATTTAAGTACTATTTAGGTGGGTGAGTAATATCATTATCTTTATGTCATTAAAGTATGACTTTTGGGTACTTTTATTATTATTTTTATTTTATTTTCTGACATCTAATAAAGCCAGTGACTGATTGAGAACATTCTAAACAGATTATTTGACAGTAATAAAGAATCATCTGATGTAATTCCCTTTTGTAAATTATGTTATTATGATGAAGTAAAGACTCAAAAACACTTAAAGGACGAACAACATTCAGTCTGTCTACTCACCACATGCTGATGGATTCGTAGTCCACAAAACATTTCTGGTGTTGCAGCATTCTCCTGAACAGCTGATGTAGATTGGGACAAAATCAGACAACAAACAACCCAAATCACACATACAATGGCTCCATATATCTCAGCCAGCATAAATCAAGTCTCTGGAAGCCCAGATGGTCCAAAATTGATTTTAAAAGATGTAATTTACACCGTAGATGCTCAGTCAAGCTGCTACAGTGAACACTTTGGGTTAAAGAGGGTGTAGATACCATCTTTTTATATCAGACCTTTTGTGTTTTTTTTGCTGTAATGCTGTTTCGATGTGAAGCTCCAGAAATGTTTTGTTGACTACGAGTCTCCACCTGACTTTCCATCGGTAATCGGATGAGAAGATAACAACTGAATTTTCATTTATTTTATCCTTTACCATGAATGAGACTGAGGGGACTGTGGTTGATATTGGACATTCCTCTTCTCTAATGAGAAAGGTGACCTGCTTTTTATCTATCAGAAAATATCTCTCACATTAAGATTGTTCTGTAAGATTAATGGTTCCTTATACTTCCCTCCTCCTCCTCCTCCTCCTCCTCCTCCTCACTCCCTGCCATTCTCCTAATTTTCTTTTTCTTACTGCTTCCTCTTCCTACCCACCTCTCACCTCTCCTCTGTTCTTCCTCCTTACCCTCATTCTTCTTCTCTGACATCCTGTTTCCCCGTTCGACTCTTTTGTTTCTGTACTGCCGGTCCACCTCCGTTCACTCGTCTCTTCCTCCCTCCTCTCCCTCTCTTCTACACTCGGGTTAGATTCCTCATGCGGTACCCGTCTCCTCCTACAGTAGATCACATCCCTTGTTTCTCCTGTATCTGTTCTCTCCTCTGTTGTGGCATCTACATTGTTCTGCAGCTCACTGTCAGTATCCATAAATCCAATTTGCTGTCTCTGTGTGTGTGTGTGTGTGTGTCTGCATCTGCACGTTTACAGCTTGTGTGATGGCCACTGTGTGTTTCTTCTGTGTGTGCATCTGCAGCCCTGTGTGTGTGTGTGTGTGTGTGTGTGTGTGTGTGCGCACACTCGGTTGTAGCTGCACTTTTTGCATCATGTGCATCATTTGTGTTTGAAGCTGCACTGCGAGTATGTACGTGCAGCTGTTTTGCATGTGTACATCTATTTCTCTGTGCACATACAGAGCATGCATCTTTGTAGTCATGCGTGTTTCTGTGCACGTGTGTGTGTGTGTGTGTGTGTGTGTGTGTCAGTGATAGCTCCCGGTCCAGCCAGCTGTCAGTCTTGATAAGGCCAGCGGTTGGGAGGCGTTAGTCGGGGCTGCCGCTCGCCTGGCCTCCGCTTGGTGGATCTGCTGAGAAGGAGCTGAACCATTAGACACGCTGCAGTGACTACAGAGAGAGAGGAGAAGGGGTGGGGAGGGAGGGAGGGAGGGGGGAGGGAGGGGGGCGGGCGGGGTGTGGAGATGTATGGCGGAGCGAGGTGGAGATGGAAAAAGAGAGTGAAAGAGATGTGGGAACGCGTAGTGGGGGGTGATTGAGTGCAAGTGAGATCGAGAGAGAAATTTGGGAGGGATGGACGATGGAGGGCGAGATGGGCAGATGGAAAAACAGGAGGTAAAGAGAGAGAGAGGGGGGAGGTGAGGGAGGAAGGTAGATAAGGAGGAGTGATAAGGAGAGGAAAGGGTGTAACTGTTAATGTCCACCCTCGCAAACATGCAAACAAAATATACGCCAGTGAAATCTCTCTCTCTCCTCTGCTCGCCTTTTCTTCCCCTCACTCCGTCGCTCTACTTTTGCTCCTCTTCCCCTCATGAGCAGCATTAAATAATCTGCCGATCACAACTTGTTCCTTTTATCTGGGGAGCAGTTGTTCTCCCGTCCTCTCTATTGTTTCCCCCCGTGTAGCCAGAGGAGTCCAGATACTGTCGCCTCCTCTCTCCATCCTTATTTAGAGGCACCAAGTACTGTATGTTTCCATTTCCTTTATCTCCTGGGGAGCATTTGTGTCTCGCGTGGTGAGGAGGTGGTCGGGGTGAAGTCGCCGTCGGCCAGCACGATAAATGTGCCTGTAGCTCCTCCTATTATTGACTCCATGTTGTCAGTTTTTGGTCTAAAAATGGAACCTGCTTCATCTGTTCCTTGTTATACATGCAGTGTTATATTTAGGCTTTAAGACGATACCATCCATGTCAAGTATAGTGTCACGTGCTTCTTCTTCAAACAGGAAGTGGCTGCAGAGTAAGCAAAATCTTACAAAGCCCTAAAATCTGATGGCAAACCTGATTAACTGTTTTTCTGGTTATCAATGCAAAGAAACAACATGGAGGCTCCGCTGTCTGAACCACGGTGGCCAACGTTTAACTGCAGCACATTAGACACACTCCTTCTACTTCTACCATCCGCAGTCAGAGTCCCGTATACCCGTATACACTGCGCAAATGCTTATTTAGGGAAATTCACTTAGACCGTTTCACTAACTCAATAAAACGGTTTACAGCTTGTTAGATGGATGCTGGACGCTTTATTTCAAGATTCGTTAAAGCCAGAGTGAGAGAAGGTTCTGTGTCCTGGAGAAAATGTAAGAGTTATTTAATATTGTCTCATTACAAACATACAAATGTTTTGGATGCTGTCATTACAATTAATTGACAGAGAATCAGAATCAGCCAAAATCTGAATCGGCAGGTCAGAACTTTAAAAAAACTCCAAGTAAATTAGAGTGGATGCGTTTCTCAGATCTTCAGCTCGGGGAAACATGAGGTTTTTCTTGCCTCACATATGATCAACAACACATTTTGTTGGACCTTTTGAAGTGTTGAGTATAAAAGAGGAACAGGCCACCAGGGACGGGCTCGAGTCCGAACAGAGCGGCTGCCAGCTGCAATTCAGAAGATGACTTCGAGTCAACTTTTGCATGACAAACGTTTTACAGCTTCCCCGCTCGGCTGCTGCTGCCTGCGAGATTAGACACTTCCTCCTTCGCCACGTGCTGCTCTGTGGGTTTTCTGTGCATCTAGAGATGGTAGAAATAACAACTGGATTCAGTGTGAATGTTCCTGCACACAAAATTGTATTTTTAATGCTATTTAACTGAACATTTTTCACACAGCCAGTCGTGCGATTGTGTTTTTTTTGGACCACATGTTTTTGCTTTACCTTCACAGCGATATTAGTTTGAGTTTTTACTTCTTGTTTTGAGGAATGAGTGAGTCACGTCTTCTCCCACTGCGACTTCCCCCGTCTGCTGTGGACGTCGGTAGACGAACACGGTGACTCGTGGTGCTGCTGGTGTTCGCCTGCAGCAGTCTAGCAGGCAGCAGACACACAACACACCACATGTAATTTCCTTTCAGTCTTACGCTACATGCAACCTCGCTGACTTATGATTAGGCGTAATTCCCGTAAGATTTCTCTGCTCGCTGACTCATGAGTGATTTAGTAGATTGTGATGAACCTCACAGCTGGAGAGGAGAGGCCGCAGAATTCCAGTTGGATTATTTTATCAAAGCACCGTCTCCTCTTTAAAGGGAGCAGAATTACCATGTGCGGCCACGCGCTGCTATCTGAATGAAGCTAACAAACAAGGAGGAGCGTGTCGCTCTTATTCCTTTGATGATGAAAAGTAACTTTTAATTTAAATCTGTTTCATCGCTGCGTCTCTAACGGAGCCAGCAGCTGACAGGAATGAGTGATGAGAGCGGTGGGATGATAACATTCGACAAAGGTCATGAGTCAGCCTGCTGTCAGTGCTGAAAACAAGTCTTTCTCTGACTCCCCGCCTCTTTTTGGATTTGGACAACTCAGCCACTGGCTGCGTGTGACATTTACCAATAGTGAGGATGTGATGTAACCATCATTGCTGTTAAATTAGGTTTGGCCCTGCTAGTCAGGGGGGCGTCTGAGGCTGCTTATATCATCGTGGTTAACAAGTGGCCGAGTGCAGATGAGAGTGACTGTAACATCACAGCTGCAGGGACAGAAAGAGCTCGAGCAGGTACGTAGGAGTCGACCAGACCAGAGCACGTGGAAAGTTTAAGATATTCAAGCGGTAGAGGAGTAAAAGTTTCAGCACTGTGTTCACACTCACATCAGAAGTTCAGTTATACAGCAACAGAGCCACGACAGCAGGACGAGTCACATCACAGACGACACTACGACACTGAAAGAGTTAGTTAGAAATGAATGAAGGTGAAACAGAAACGAAGCAAAGAAGTAATGAGATAGTGTGTGTGTGTGTGTGTGTGTGTGTGTGTGTGTGTGTGTGTGTGTGTGTTTGTTACTGATATATCGATTGGCCGTTATTCTCAGCTGATACCGGCCTATCATAGAACTCGGTATGGGCGTATATGTTGTCCCTTACGAAAACATTTTTATCTTATTATATATTTTTTTTCAGATTACGATACAGAAACATGCTCAGGATGAAACACTATATGTTGTAAATGTTTTTACTAGTCGGGTCGATCATAAATGTACTTAAAGGCGAAAGTGCACTGCTGTAAATAATTAAGTCTCCAATTCTTTAACAATAATAACATTAGTAATTAGAGTTTTTCCTCACGATATTAAAATACAGCACACAGTAGATACAGAAGCACTGAGCTCAGACTCTTTTATACACATTAATTCATCTCAGTTCCAGTAAAACCTCCACAGTGCAGTGAATAAACACATTATTCCTGCTTTTTGCCTTTTTAGTGGTATTTTGTATCCTTCAGTGATTAAAGGTGCAGTCTGTAGTTTTTGGGAAGAAAGTTTAATTTAAATAAAGAGAAAGATCTTCATTCCCTTCATGCCTAAATAATCAAACTCTCTTTGTTTTCATGACTGAATGAACAAACTGACCTTAAAGGACAACACAGTGTCATACTGTATGTGGCGGACCCTGCCACCTTTCTAACATCAAAAAAACGTTCTGGGACCTTATTTTCCTCTGAGAACAGCTTGTTTACTCAGTTATGGGAAAAAATAACACTTAATTTTGTATTATTACCACATTAATATTGTAAATGTTCAAATTCTCAGTCTGAATTTCTTCTCCAAAACTACGTAGTGCCCCTTTAAAGTACTGCAATAACGTTAGGTGATTGTCCTGCAACACAAATGTATTATTTACTTCTGTCTAAATGTGAATTTAAAGGCTGTTAAATAATTGAAATAACTTTTTAAAGTTCGACTGTGCTGAAACAATGACACACCTCAGACCTGATGTTACAAAAACTGTAGAAGTAAAGTTACAAAGTCAAATTAAGTAAGAACAAAGAAAGCACTGAAGTCTTTGCAGGGTTGATTAACCACATTAATTTGAGTGTCACAACATGTCTGGAGCTCCACAGTCGCCTCCTGATATCAGACGGAACAAGTTTTTCCTCTCTCTCTATTGTAATTGCATAACTCTTCTTCTTTCTTTTCTTTTTTCCCCCTGCCTGTCGTCTTTCAGGAAACAAAAGATGAATTTTTGCCAGCGTTGGCTCCTCCCCATTCCTGCTTCTCTCTTTCTCACACACTCTCGAACACACACACACACTCGAACACACACACACACACACACACACACACACACACACACACACATCTTCACCCCTCCTTTCCCCGTCATCTCTTTTACACTCTCTTGCCCTCCCGCTCCTATAAATGCAGCAGTGTTCGCGTTCAGTGTGTGTGTGTGTGTGTGTGTGTGTTTGGTGACAGAGATAGATAGAGAGACGGAAAGACTAATAGAAAGTGAGAAAGGGAGGGGAGGGAGGTAGCTAGAGACGGCAGGCAGGCAGAGAGGGAGGGAGGGAGGGAGGGAGGGGTAAGACAGATAGAGAGAGCGGGCGAGCGAAGGGGACGGAAGGGAGGGGAGAGAGAGAGAGAGAGAGAGAGAGAGAGAGAGAAAGAGGGGGAGCACATGTGTATGCTTGTCACTAAGGGGCTGGGAGAAGGACTAAGGGAAGCGAGGTAGCTGGCCACAGCCGCCATATGCTGACTGGATTCCTGTTCATGTGTGCTGAGTGAAGACTGTAGGTTTGTGCTGAGTGCTGGCCGGCCGGGGAACGCACCATGGGAAGCTCACATCTCCTCAACAAAGGCATGCCTCTAGGTAAACAACCGGCACTCACACTGGCTTTTATGTGTGGGGGAACTGTGTGTGTGTGTGTGTGTGTGTGTGTGTGTGTGTGTGTGTGTGTCAACATTTATGAACTACAGTGTACATTATTCTGCCTTCCTCCTCCTCCCCTCCCCCTTCTCTCTCTCTCTCTCTTCCTCTCCCTTTTTCCGTCTCCTCCTCCTCCTCCTCCTCCTCCTCCTCGTCTCTTCTTAATTCTCTTTCACTCTATTATCTTTTTTATCGCTCCGTCTCTCTCTCTGCGCCTCACGAGAATGGTTAGCCTTTTCTCTAGCTCCCGGTCTCTGTGTGTGTGTGTGTGTGTGTGTGTCTAGAGTGTGTGTGTGTGTGTCTCTAGAGTGTGTGTGTGTGTGTGTGTGAAGAGGCAAATCTCTGCTATTGAAGGCTGCTTGAACACCTCCATTTGTGGCGACAGAAATAGATCTCTCTATCCTTCGAGGGCTAGCAAGGACATGACACATATTTCCCTTTCATTGTGCTTCTTTCACGGAGAGCGTTAGCCTTCACGCACACACAAATCACACGCATGCATGCGCACGCTTACACACACACACACACACACACACACACACACACACATTCAGGGAACTCAGCTGACACACATATTCCAGTGCACACGCGCCTGGATTCACACACAGGTGACAGATGCACTGATATGGGCTGGAAAAGACTATTCTAGAAAATGGGATCAAGGTAGGGCTGCTAAGGAATAAGGAGGGAGGGAGGGAGGGAGGGAGGGGGGTGGTTTGGGTGTGGAGCAGGAGGAGGAGGGCGTGAGGATAAATGATCATCCACCCTGAAGCTGAATCACTGTATCTTTGGTCACCTAAATTTGGATTTCTGAGGCTGTTTCGCCCCAAAATAAACCAGAGCTGGTACAGATTGTATCTGTGATGTCATCAACAGGCTGCGGGCCGTGTCTCTTGATGACATCAACGATTAAAGTTGCAGCTCTGATCTTTTCTCTGTCTCCCCCCCCCTTTATTTTTTCCTCGCTTCGGGAGAGATCCCCACATCCGCTGTAACTGTGCCCCAACAGCTCAGAGACACCAAGGTCACAGGAATAACAGCTCGGAGTTACGGCTCGGGGAGGATTTGCCCCTTTTAAGATGCTCATTGGGTCTGTTTGGGCTCCACAGTGAGGATCATTAACACTTAAAGGGCTGCTTTAAATCAGTTTGTCGTCTCGGTCGAATGATGGATGTGCTGTGTTATGCTTTGGGAGGCAGGGGTCCTCTGATCCACGAGTGTTGAGTCATGTCTAATCTGATTACGGAGGCCCCCGATCAGTGACACAAACACACGTCAGTCACTCTCCGGGAAGAGAAAAAAAATCTGATTTGCTGGACAAAAGACTGAACCATGATCTTATTGTTCGGTTGAAGACTTTGACCTGTGTGTTGGAATCAATAGAAAGATCTTATGAGCTGATTAATAGCTGCAGGCGGTTTCCTACCAGGAGGCTCCAGGTAGCTTCACTATGTCAGAGGACAAAATCGAGCAAACTGCTCATGTCGTGACAAGTTCCCAACCACACTTTAGATCACAAGTCATGAAGCACACCTGCATGACGTAGATTAAATATAGGCTGGAACAGCGATGAACAGACTGCTTGTTTCAGTGGATTAAATGTTGGCTTGTTTTTAACTTTCACATCTGAAACACTACAGAACTGTTCAGAGATGTTAAACAGGAGATTTACATGATCAGCTCAGTGTCGGTATTAGTCGATAAATACAGACGGAATTATTAAACACAGATGTTTTTATAATATCAGAGGAAGACAACATGATGACAATGTGCAACACGTACTCCACACGGGTTTAGTTTTAATACAATAAATCTAATCAGAGCTATGAAAAATTAGATCATCCATCTTTGCTCACTACATCTAAACCTGTCTCACCCTCAGGTGTGCATGAACTACAGGTTAGCAACTTCTTTTGAAAATACAAAAACATGAAAGTCTTGGTTATCTTATCAATTTTGTCCCCGAGAGGTGGGTTATATCGGTCATCTTATCGATGAGAAGAGGGTATTTTCAGTATCAGTATCGGCTGAAAATGGTCCATATTGTGGATCGTTCCTGTGGAGCCTTCAGTTTTTCATATATTTCTACCTGCCACTGCACAGACTGTGATAAATGATGAATATTTATATTGCATAGCTGCTTCACGTTCATAACTGAACCTTCCGCCAGCACAGATGAGCACTTGATTAAAGCGAGGTCTCATCAGCCTGACTAGTGCTAAAAAAACTAAAATGGTCACCTAAGCAGGTGTAATTGACAGCACTTAGAAATCTTTAAAGCATGAAGCACTCAAAGAGGCCGTGTGCCCTGAAAACCAGTGAAAGGCTCCGTCTATTATACCTAATGCATACGGAAAAACGCTTGAGATAAAAGGTGAGGACAGATCTGTCAGCCGCGATTGAAATTCAGAGCGTTTGGAGGCGTGACACATACAGTAATGGTCAGCCAGTTACAGTTACAATCTTGGAAACGACATTTTATTGAGAAACAGTGTTCACAAAGGGAAACGTAATTGAGAAGCGTGACAGTCTAGACAGGTGGTTAAATAGCAGTTCTGTCATGTTCAGAAGAAATAACAGGCCTACAGTGTAACATCCCAAAACAACAATTAGCATGTAGGCTGTAATTCCACTTGGATCTTAATGAAAAGCACAAATTACTCAGAAACTTGTACCGTCGTTATTAATTTGCACGTCAGCAGAGTCTGTTTCCAGTAAGATGTGCAGCTGAAACCACTCGCTCAGCTGGTGTCCGTGCAGACTGTTTCACTACTGATGTCATCGCACACAAATTTACACCCGTCGTCTGCAGTAAAAGGCCCGTACAGTCATGTTTTATTAGGTGACGATCATTCGCAGCAGCAGTTAATTTGTTTGTTTCATCGCTGATCTGCAAAATTAGAAATGTGGGAGATTAAATATGTATGTACATCTGCTGCTGACACACTGAAGATCAACTGTGATACAACATAAAACTCATCTCGGTATACACGCGACTACACAGTTCATGCTCAGTAATAGTGATAAAACAGCCACACTGACCACCGAAACAACTGTTCAGTCTTCAGTGTGCTGGGGAAACCCCCCCGAGGGAGCACAGTTAACCTGTAATACAATAAAAGCCTCATAGTCTTAATAACGCATTCATATCCAGTCTGGTACCCAAACTGACCCCGAATCAACTGAACCTTCAAAGTGATTCTGACTTTCTTCTGCATATTAACAGTTAATCCAATATAACTGGCTGACGGCCACACGGTAATCCAGTAACTGCCTGTATTTACACGTAGTATTTCCTGTCGTGCGAGTATTGCCGGTGTGAACCAGAACTTCTGAACCTCTTTGGTTCACGAGAGCTCATAAATCAGCAGCGCCTACAGGTGACACTCATCACACATGCGGCACTTTGTAGTTGTTTTATGTTAAGTAGTGTTGTAGATTGATTGTTGTTGCATTTTGACAGTATTTCCTGTTCTCACCCTCACAAGTCTACCGTTAAAATGTATTTTCTAATGGCATGAAAAGGAGTCTAGATCTGGTCTGTGATGCTGTAAATGTTTCTCTGACCCTCTGGTCTCTTACTCAGTGTGTGAGGGGGCAGCCGTTGTGTCTACCACCGTATAGCTTTATTGATCTAGATCTATGTAGTAGTCACAATAAAGCTCGAGTAGAACTGCTGAGATCAGTAAAAGTCTTGAGTTGTCAGTCGTGCTACAATCTGCATATTCGATCTTTAACTTCTCTGGTCACCGAACAAAGCAGCTGCCAAACGTTGACATTTCTCCTCGTCTGTTTTGCTGCCGGTGTCTCAGTGAAGGGAACAAAAAGCGGACAAACCTGAAATGTCTTGCTGATCCAGTACATGCAAATTAACGTCTCGTAGATTCATCTGTGTGTACATGTAAAGACGTCTGTGTGAGAGACTGAGAGAGAGGGGAAGACCTGCGAGGGGAGGATTTCTGTGTGTAAGCACCTGTATGTATCATATCATCATCCATGTTACTCATGTTAACCTGCATGGATCGCTGTGCTGAGCCTGCACCTGTGTTTCTGTACATGTGGGTGGGGCAGAGAGAACTGAACCGGAACACTTTGTATCTGGATATTCAGGCATTAAAACACAGCTGTGACATAAAACACAGCTTTTCTCAGTCTTCGGGGGACGGACGGGACACGAGAAAAAAGGGAAATGACAAGGGAGATAAAGGAAGCCTGGGGAATCGAGACTGAAATGAGCGATGGAGATCTGAAAATGAGGCAACGAGAGATGAAGGGAGGGCGAGATCGACACCGAGGGGCTGAAAGACGAGGATATAGGGGCTTTTAAACCGCACCGTGTTGCTGCATGCCACAAGAGCCAGTAACATCATAAATCAGCCGCGGCCGAGGCTCAGCGGTTGATTGGAAGAGTCGCAGGCGGCTGGCTGATCACAGGTGCTGACAGCAATCCTCCCCTCTCTTCTCTCCCACACAACGAAAAAATACAAACACTGGAGCTAAAATGTGAATGTGTCGACTCACCGGGGTTCAGTTTCAGTTCAGTCGGAAACAGATTTAATTTAACTCAGGAAGTCTGACCTTATTTCGGAGCTATAAAAACAGACAAACAAAGACAACGTTCAAGAGCAGCTGGTTGTGTCGGTATGACTGAACGGTTTGTGTTGAGGAGTTCATGAGCTGAAAGCTGCAACTACCAGTTTTTGTAGCAAATCCTCATGTTTAAGAAGCCGGTGCTGAGCAAACACTTAAAGGTCAGGTGTGCAGGATTTCGGGGGATCTATTGGCAGATATGTAATATGATACGTATGTTTTCATTAGTGTGTTCAAGGCTCGTTGTGTTTTTGTTACTTGATGTTTACAGTCAGAGCTGGTCCTCTTCCACAGAGTCGGCCATGTTTCTCTGGTAGCTCTGAACAGACGAACCAAACACTGGACTGAGAGACTGTGGGGGGATGGTGGTGAGGAGTATTCAGTTAGTTGTAATGGCCAACCACACCGCTCGATGCTGCTCCATCCTGCACACTGGACCTTAAAGTCCTCTTTTGATTTATCAATGGATTTATCATTATAGCTCTGTTTCCATCATCGATTCATAAAAATGCTGAGCTGAATGTTTTCTCGATCGATACATTTTGAATCCATAAAATATGAAGAAATCTCCGTCGCTTATTACAGGACATCTCGCTTCGTCCAACCATCTGAACACATTCAGCACACTGAGATGTGAAACGGAGACAAACAGCAAAACTGAGCAGGTATAACGAGGGAATTTCTTTTGATTTGAAATTGACTTGACATTTAAAGACACAATAAATGACTTACTAGACTTACACTTACGTTTGCGACAATGTTCGAACCCGGAGAAATCTGTAATTTTAACAGTAAAAGTAACTAAATGTTTTCTGTTTGGTTGTCTGTCGCCACAACTTCCAGAGAAACATCAGATGATGCGTCAGAGAGCGAAGGAAGAAACGTGAATAAAACGTATTAAAATACATTAATAGCACAGTGGCGGTCGTTTAATAATGAAGACAACAACTCCCATGATCCCACGCTGCTTCACAACACCCTGTGGCACAAAATACATACTGTGGGTTTAATTGATTATTATTCTATTTTTATATCCACCGACTGCTCTAAAAACAGTCCTTTTGTTCCTACAGTGTTTGTCAGACCAGGTTCTGCTGCCTTGTTATAAGCGTGTGTGTTGTGTTGCTGTGGTTCTTCAGTGTCGGTCAGACTCGCGGACTTGCAGCTTGTTTTGGCGGATCACTCTCTATCGATGCTGACAGACTTCCCGGTGACCGGCACATTTAAACACATGAAATTCACCGATCTTTGACTTTGCCTGAGATGACTGGCAGTCCGAAAACACTGCCTCCTTCCTCTGGGACTAGAATCCAGCTGTTCTTGCGAGCCGGTCAGTGACGGCTGGATACTGGCGGGCTGCGGGGCTTTCCCACTGGCTCGCATGATTCAGTCCCAGCAGTCGCTGGCAGATGCTTTTTCCATCTCTAAATGTCACTCAGGCGGCCTTAGCCTCACTTTGGTGTGATTGCAAAATTTCCAAGGAATGCAATTTGCATATCGCAGGCGGGGATGTCATTTCGCGTCCACATAAGGCACACGAGCACATCGCAAAAGCAGAGTTGTTAATATGCAGATGACCTTAAATTATCACCAGGAAACTTATAATGTTAAAATATATTTTTGATGTCGCCTCGGCTACAAGTCAGGACCACTGCACGGCCGTGGTCTTTACCAAACAGAGTCATGAATCTGAATTAAAGCGTAGTTGCAGAGGGACCCTGGACGGGTGACGAGCAGAGCTGTGGCCGCTGCCGGCTGTCAAGAGGCCTGTTTGCACTGTGAAAGCTTGCAGCGGTCGCCCAACCCCGGGGCCACGGGGGCTGCAGAGAGACGAGTGCACTGGAGTATTGAATATAATGAGCGAGGGGAGCAAGAGATAGATGAGGTTTTAAGGTTTAGAGAGTGAGAGAAACGTCTGAGCAATTATTTAATATAATGAAGAATTTAATGAGCGTTTAATGCGACTAGAAAGCGAGAAAACACGTTAAATAAAAAGAGACCGGGAGATTATGGACATTTGAGTTTGTTTGATTTTAAAGAGAGAGAGGATTAATATTAACAGCACTGTACCGTGTGTGTGTGTGTGTGTGTGTGTGTGTGTGTGTGTGAGGCAGGATGAACGGGTGTTTTATCATGTAGTACAACTCAGCACTCAGTCAGTCAGTAGTGCTGGTCCTTCCAAGGTCATGCTTGGTGCTGGAATGAAAGCTATTTCCTCCCTCTCTCTGACCAAGTGTGAGTCGGAGAAACGTCTGGAATCTCTGCTGCTACTTTCTGAGAACTCAGCTGCACACCCGACATGACTGACCAGATTTCAGCGCTTTGTACGAGCTTGTTTCATTACACATGGCGTCTCTGAATCGCACTTTATTTCTGAGGGTCTCTGCTCTAAAGAAATGAGTCTGAAGGCCGTAATACTGTCGCAGGCAGCATCTGCAGGCGAGGGCGCCACTTATGATTACATCTGAGTTACAATGGAGTATGTGTTGAAGCCTGAGAGCACTTTTTCTGTCGCTGAATGCCAATTTCTCAGCTATGCACCATCGATTCTGTATTGATGTGTAAGTGCAACGGCCTCCAGGCAAATCCTATTATGGAGAGCTAATGTTTTACCAGCTCACATAAGGCACTGTGAGCAGGATTTGAGTTTCACCTTATTGGTCTTACTGCGCGGCTTCATCGGATCAGGTTTCATGCAGCGATCTGAACGATGAACACGATAAGATAATACAGACATTGAGCGATGTGATTTTGTTAAGATGTGGGCTGTCTTTGATTCTTTGAAACCTCCGAGAGCTGCAGAAAATACATCCGTTTTTCATCCTTTAAAGTAGTTTGAAAAGAAAGTGCTTTTATCTTTATACAGTGAGGGTCAGCTGAGTCAAGTTGTCAGTATCACAACGTGCTCTGAGTCTCTCTAACCGATAATATACTGCAGTCTTACAGTTAATCATTGGGTTTCTCTTGTTTGTTGGTTGGTTGGTTGGTTTGTCAGCAGGATAACACAAAAACTAATTAACATATCTCCATGAAACTTTGACGGAGGTTGTGTCTCAGCTCAGAAAAGACTCTTTTGGTGTGGATCCTGACAAAGGGACGAATTCAGAACGTCTTTCTCAGTTTTATGGCCAATTTCTTGAATTTCTTAAGGATTCATTGATGGATCCTGCTGAAAGAAATCAGGCATGTGCAGGTGGCTGGAGTGAGTACAATCTGATGCAGATCCAAATAAAATTCTGGATCTAGGTTTGGATTAAGCTTGATTGAATTAAATGGGACTGTTTGGCCTTGGTGGAGGTATGCGATCTACAGAGAGACCTTAAATTTTGTATATTCCACACATGAAGTATGCTGTGAGGAAAACTGTCAGAAAGCAGGATTGTACACATCTAGCTCACACTGTAAACCTTAACATTCATCAAATACAGCTGCCTGCATGAAGTATTTCTTCAGATAAGTCACTTCTCACTATAAATACTTTTGTACTGTTAATGTCGGTGTTAAATTCCCGGTCATCGATGTATTCACCAACATATTCCATGGTTACAGTGACAGGCTCTGTGTACACTCAGCTCTTCTGCTGCGTGATGCTTGCAGCAGGAAGTACGCTGCTTTAAAAATAGCTCATAAGTATGTTGCTTCAAAACAAGGATTTTATTATAGTAGCAGAGGTTTTCTTAAATGTAAATACTGACTTTTAGAAAATATACTGACACCAGATCCATAAATTCTGTTCTCCAAACACAGATTCTGAACACTTGTTCTCTGTTGTAGCCTGTAAACCCTGAACACAGCAGCGCGCTGGAGCATGAACCAGAAATGCATGTAAGCACTGTGTACATTATTTCCCCATGCATGCACACTGGATCGCTCTCCCTCAGTCGGTTTAAAAAAACATCACCTCATTTGCGCGCCTGAGCTAAATCTGTAAGAACTGACAGCGTTTTACACAAGAAAGAGGAACAGCATCCGTCTACATTTGTTCAGGGAGTTATTTTTGAGCACCTCCCTGCTTGTTATTCATATTATTCATGCAGCTATACTTTTTCCCTCCTGGGAGGTGTCCAGTACAAGGCAGTGCTCACCTCCTGGTCACTGAGCTGCTCTGTCAGAGCAGATGAAAGCGAAAAAAGACCCAAAAATTACAGCGACTACTAACTGAACCAGTCGATCGCAGCAGAAACAAAGACACAAATGTTTCCTACAACATGCTGCATCTGAATAAATGCAATATAAGCCCCAACATCCCTTTTCTATTGTGGTAAAAGATATCTGCAACTTGTTTTCACCATTTTCTTAAGATTGTTGCAATGCATTCTGGGAAAAGTGAACTCAATAGCTGCATCTGCAGTAAAAATGTAGGGCAGATGAAGGAGGAGAGGAAAACAGGTAAATTACAACACTTCATCACAAAAACACAACTGGAAAATACTGAGAGTCAGAGATCATGATCTGTGCTGTTGGTACGGTTGGATTTTTCCTTTAATTTATTTCACTCACAGGCCGCCTAATGATAGCTGCTGAGAGAAGTGTGCTGCTCAGTTTCCCTGCCCAGAGTCTCCAAATTAATTTGCGGGTTCGCAGCAGCCAAATTTCTGTCCACACATCTGATTCACTGGATCCTTGGCATTCAAAATACCGTAGAGACCCGAGAACGCTGATTTTGAAACGACTGGTTTAATGATTCCACTACTTTCCCATGCAACTGGAAAATGGTCTCAAATGGAGGGAATGCCAGCTGTGCATCCCTCCGGAGGTCCGAGTCTCCGAGAAAGTTTCAGGCGGAATATTTCGAGAGAAGTAACGCTGGTGTTTGCTTATGTGAGATGTCAGCCTGCACAACTCGGATGGAAACAAGTCAGGACTGAGTGATGGGTGCTGTCAGCATCAGCAGAAACAGGCACAACTCTGCACTTATTTCATCTGCAGGCCTGTCAAAACTTTGCATGTCAGAGACCCAATTACATCCACTGTTTAAGAGTTTCCTCTCAATCTACTGTGCATCTGTCCGTCCATCAGATGTCTTGTTTCTCAATCAGTGTCTGTCAGTCATCTGGAACGATTAACCCTTCAGTTACCAGAGAGAAGACAGAAATCCCAGCAGAAAATGAATAAATGCAACTCCCATCGACTCTGCCGTCGCTCAACCTGAACAAAGGCCCACTAGTGAGGTCTATCTGCCTTGTTAAATGCCACTTATCCTCCTGTAAGGTCTGGCAACCCTCTCCGGATGATGGTTAAACGTGAAAAGATTTAATAAAACATCCTCTTGCTCTCTTACTCGGTTATTGACAGATTTCAGGTACTGGCCGTCTCATGACACAGATCCTACGACCTTACATGAACCGCTGTACCTCCTCAGAGCCTCACCAGACAGAACAGAGTTATTGCCATGAGTGCCTCGTGTTCTGGACGCCTGGAGCGCCTCGCAGGGGTGATATTAATGTCTTGATTTGAGCAGAAATGCGCCTGATGTCATTGTCGAACTGTCTAGACTCATACTACAATAAGTACAGTATTAAGCTTTGAACTAACTAAGGTCTAGTTCGCCAAGTTTGTACGTTCTGCGCCTGCATGAAAGGAAATACCTCTCTGCGGATATACAAACCATTGTTATGCTGAAGCAGCTTTTTGGCAACACTCTCACTAATAAAGCCGCTTCTAATCACGAATGTGTCTGAGGAAAGGTTGCAAATGGCACATCCGAAGAGGCAGAGGAGAAAAATATGGAGAAACTGCTTTTTGTTGCATATTCATAAGATGGCATTCAAGATGTGCTTCAGACAACAGGGACTGAATCTACAGCTTCAGGCTTCATGCTGACGTTTGTTTTTGGGTCAAAATCGTCTAATTTTTACAAAGTAAATGGCTCCCAAAAGTCACTTTCATTGGTCCACGGGGGTGAACACTTACAGTCACCATGACTGTATGAGGACTTAATCATTAAGGTAATGTGAACAGGATGAAATACAATCATTTTCTTCATCATTTTAAATTCTGCAGGGATATTCTAAATGTTGGAGGGCAAGTTTTTTGTTTCGAACGCTCTGGATTATTTATTACCAGCCTGCCGACAGAAGCCTTTTCATCCATTTGACCAACGACTGCCTGTTTCAACGAGACAGCACACTAAATTTCAAAAAGTCATTAGTAATTAAACTGAAACAATCAAATATTTTAAAGTAAAACAGCGAGAAGCAGCTGTGAAACATGACCTCTCACAACAGGAATTAGCTCTATTGCAGACAGACAGCTGCTCCGGCAAAGTCTTTTTTTTTTTTCTTTCGTCACGCTTATTGTCACAGTTGTCATAGCAACTGCGTCAGTCCAGAGCAGAAGCATTATGGGATGCAGATGAAGCAGGACCTCGTCTGTGGCCAGCAGCAACAGCAGCGTATCTTCAGCTTTAGATTTCATAGCTGACAACAGCTGAAGAGAAGCTGAAAGATATGACCGAGCAGACTAATGCACGCCTACAGGTGTAATAAAACACGGCAGAGAAAAATTACCCTTTTTTCCAAAACAACATTTCTAATTTCTCGGAGGGAGATTGCAGCTGGGTGGGTGTTTCATCACGACAATAAGAAACCATGCTGACAGAATATAATTCCACAGCGCCTCTGACGATGAAAACTTTCCGTCTGTGTTCTGTTCTGCACATCTGACCACTTTTCTTTCTCATCTTTTGTTTGTTTGTAGGCATCAGGCCACCCATTATGAACGGGCCCATGCACCCGCGCCCCCTGGTGGCGCTGCTGGACGGGCGCGACTGCACTGTGGAGATGCCCATACTGAAAGACGTAGCGACTGTGGCCTTCTGTGATGCTCAGTCCACACAGGAGATCCACGAGAAGGTAAAAAAACATAAAGAAGTACTTCACTGATGGAAAGACCGTCTTTAATCTTATCAGTCAGGGGTAGATGATAGTGTCGTCTGTATTAAACACCTGGTGCTGCAAAACATCCTCAGGAAGTGAGTATGTTTTTCATTTTAGAGCGACGGCGACAGCAGTTTGCATGAAATAAACAAAAAGTAGAAGTGGCACCACGTCCAGAAACTCAAACTTCTAAATCAAAGGCTGACACAAAAAATTATATATTTCAATCATGTGTAGTTTTCTATTGGAAATGCATCAAATAGATTTCAATATATCAGCTGTAAAAAATGAATCATAGTCTGCCTTCATTTACACTTTAGTGCACATATTTGGATTTCTTTTTTCGGAGGGGGCTTCAAAGAGGGAGACGGATCCAAACTGAAGACTTAAGGCTTCAAAACAATCTTTGATGCCACAGATGCTAAGTTCATGTTTTTATGAAGTATATTTAACCGTCTTTGATCTGGAAAAATTACCATTAATGCTGCGTTCACATCGTATCATTCAGACCATCATTATCAGTCTCAAACATAGAAATTTTCAATCTGCAAGAATATCCAAATGCAAAACACAATAAAAGAGGCTAATTAAGCTTATTTGAAATACGTGAATACAAGGACAGCAGTGGAGGTCACCATCCTGCCAGAATGCATGAACGTCCCCAAGTCATTGTTTCTATTTTTGCCAAACTACTGATTACAAACTAAGATAAATTTGCAGAAGAAGAATCTAAAATGAAGCAATATTGGCTGTGATCATTTATGATGTGCAAAACATGACAAAAAAATCTAAATAAAGAAGTAGAGGAAGAAGTAAAAGAAAAAGACAGAATAGACAATTAAAAACAGAGAGCAAAGTTAAAATGTGGGTCAGGCTCAGATCTCGCCACAGCCACTGTGGATTGTAAATGGGTTTGTATGTCTGGCAGGGTTAGGTCTCGTTCTGGGTGTCTGCCAGGCGCACTCTCTCTGAGAGCGCGCTCAGTAGGCCACAGCGTGGGAGAAACAGATGGCTTTTCCCTCGCTCGCTATCTATCTCGTGCTGTCTCGCGCTCTCTCTCTGGCTCTGTAGTAAGCAGCCACCTCATTGTCTAATTAAAAGGGCTTCTTTATTGTAATTGACCCGCATGTCATTTCCATCCTCTGTCACACACATGAAGAGGAGGGCTGGCAACGGCGGCAGAAAAAGATTTTAAGATTAACTGGGAACCAATTAAAAGGTGACTGGACTGGTTTTCACACACGGCCGTACGGTGTATTTATGATTGTGAAGTTATCTGCCTTTGAGTCGGAATATTTCACTTTCCAATTAAGACAATAAGACGTGATCCTGATTAGAAGCCAGCGAGAATCCCATAAGATTCCTGCTGATATTAGGCGGTTTTGTGAAATGCGAACACCTTATCTCGATCCCTGTGGCTATAAAAACTTGGTTTCCATGGTAATATTCGGGAAAAGCAGTCATTCCACGCAGGCAGGGACGTTAGAAGAACAGGATATGAGAACGATATAAACAGCACATCCTGAGCAGCGAAACGAGATACCGAGTTTATGGAAACACTGTGACTGTGAAGTCTCTCAAATGTATTTCTGAGAAGCCACGCTTGGCTGCTTGAGCTCACAGCTTCACAAACACATGCTAATGTGTGACCTTTATACTTGCCTATATCTGCCATACAGTGTGTGTTCAAAACACTATAAATACTGCTCTGCAAACAGACACACTTTTATGCGGTTTTATTGTCGGCTGTGTCAGCACAGAGGTTAACTCGGGCTGTACAGACCATGATGCTTCAGATGTACTCACACACACACACACACACACACACACACACACATACACATACTGATACCCTTCTACGGTTTAAATAACTGAAACTGTTGCTGTGTCGGTGTGTTCAGGTGCTGAATGAAGCTGTGGGAGCTCTGATGTACCACACCATCACTCTGATGAGAGAAGACCTGGAAAAGTTTAAAGCTCTGCGCATCATCGTCCGCATCGGCAGCGGCTACGACAACATCGACATCAAATCTGCCGGGGAGCTGGGTGAGAACACACACACACACACACACACACACACACACACACACACACACACACAGACAGGAAGTGAGAGTCGGTTCAACTCTTGAACTCCAGAGCTGCTGTCACAACTTCTAACAGGAGCCATTTTGACGTTTCAAAAACATGAAGCTAACATTAATAACTGCTGCTGGTCTTAACGTAACGTAGCTGCCGGCTGAGCTTACTGGCACATCTAGATAGAGTTACAAATAGTATTTAGTGTCTCTGGTCTTAGTCATTAAGTTAACAGCAGTGGTGGAAGAAGTACTGAAATATTTTGCTTAAAGCTGCTACAAGGAACTTTGATTCTGTTGTTAATCTGGCGGCCCGTGTGGTACCAGCACCACCTCCTCCACTTGTTCTGAAAGCAAGTATTTTCAATCATATTTGTTATTTTTCAAACACAGCTGTTTGCAGGATGCATATAGAGGAGGTCATATATGTAACATGTATGTAACAATAATGCATGTAGTAGAATACAGTATTGACTTCCAAAATTAGTGGAGTAGAGATATAAAGTAGCATTAAATGTAAAGTATAAGTATCTCAACAGTACAGTATAAATGTACTTAGTTACATTCCATCACTGCTCTGTAACAACAGTAATCTCACAAAAACTTTTTATCTGCTGCCAGTAGGTTTCCCGTTTTTGCAACATGTCAGTAATACTTGTATTCAAAAATGAAGTAATGCTTTTTATTAAAATTCACGTCTGCAACATCCGTATCTTCTCTCCCCGAGCGGCTCGGCCATTTTATAGTTGCCAGTTGTGTTTGTAGAGAAAACTGCTGACACCACACCTCCAGTCTGCACTTCTCCACCAAAATAGCTTTCACCAAACTTCATCTCTCTCCTCAACTGGCCCCCAAAAAAGCTATTACTAATCCTTATCTGCTCTGTGGTCCAACAGGCATAGCTGTCTGTAATATGCCAGCAGCCTCGGTGGAGGAGACGGCGGACTCCACGCTCTGTCACATCCTCACGCTGTACCGACGCACCACCTGGCTGCACCAGGTGCGTACCCTTGTGTGGCTGATAAAAGGGACAGAAATAAATTGGATTTAAATGAACTCATTCTGAGAGTGTTGGTTAGAGGTTTCCGTACAGTTATCACTATTTTAGTTTTTTACGAATACTCAGAATCGTCTTCTGGCGAATCAACAAAATTAAAACATTTCGTTTTCTTTAGAATGTGGCTGTATTTAAAGAGACGTTGATGTAAGATGTAGAAGGTACAGTAACATGATTTGTTCCTCAAATCAGTAACAAGCACTTGTCATGATCACAATATCTAGAAGGACTGTGGTCATTAGGTGCAGACATTTTGAAACACAGCTGCTTTGTGTTAATCTGTAATGTTTATGTTGTCTGTGTGATATCTGCGTGTAAAAAGTTAACTGGTCTTCACACCAGGCTCTCCGGGAGGGCACACGGGTTCAGAGCGTGGAGCAGATTCGAGAGGTGGCGTCGGGAGCTGCGAGGATCCGAGGAGAGACGCTGGGACTTATAGGGCTCGGTGAGTACCATCACACACTGGATCACTGACTACCTCTGCAGTGGGACCTACTTAACATACAGTCGTACAGAAAAGACAAAGACGCTGCAGCTGTGCTCGAGGCTCCGTAAGGTACAGCAGTGCTCTGAGCTAAATGGTAACATCAGCAAGCAAATGTGGTAACAATAGCCCTGTTTCCACCACAGGAACTTTCCCCAGGGACCAGGGACCTTTGAATGAACTCAGTGTGTTTCCACCGCAGGGAAAAGGGTCGATATTAAGTTCTGGAGACTTTATTTTACCCCCTAAAATACTTTTTAAAAGCACAGGAACTTTGGGGGGCTTGTAGTACTGAACATTTCTGATTGGTCAAGTGAACACAGGATTTAATTTCAGCCAAAAATCTTCAGCTGAAAAAACAAGTTTGTTCTTTGTTCGCTGTGCTTTGACACATTAACATGGAGTTACAGATGAAAGCATACGACAGATGGTCCGACAGTCAATTATAAAAATGATATGAAACTAATTTACCTAAGCTTTGCAAGTCTTGAGACTACGGTGGCTCCTCAAGCTAAACTGTCCTGGTACTTTGGGTGGAAACATGGCTAATGACAATGCTAACATGCTGATGTTTAGTAAGTACAATGTTTACCTTGTTTGCCTGCCTAGTTTATTCTGTTAGCGTGCTAACATTTGCACAAAACAGAACGTACAGCTGAGGCTGATAGAAATGTCTTCAGTTCATTAGGTGTTTGGTCACAACAAAATAATGAAGGTTATGTTTTTTAATTTAACGACCTGCTGGTGGCACTTAGGGTGGTGCTGATAAACGATTGACTATTTGTGAGATAATGAGCAACTTTAAAGAGACACACTACCTCAAATTCAGACATCGTCTTGTGCCAGTTCGGCAGACATCGCCTAACCCCAGTGGCACTACATAAAAAGTCAATAATCACCAAAGTTGTTAAATTGATCCTGATTTCATGGTTGAGACATTTCACTAAAAAACAAACATTTCAACCAGCTGGTGGCGCTAAATTTAAATTAAGGTGCTCAGCAGTGTCATTAGGATTCATCTTCTGGGGATCATGAGCGTCTGTACCCAGTGTCATGGCAATCTGTTCAATAGTTGTTCAGATATTTCAGTCTGGACCAAAGCGGACGCCTGACTGACCGACAGAGAACATCAGCACCGACAGCACTCTGCTGCTAAAAAGCCTTTTGATCTTGTTCACTTTGTCTGATTTAAGGTGTTTTGTTGATTCAGGTTGTTGCTGAGGAATAGAGCCGAAGTTTTTAATCAAAGGATTTTTCTTTCCACTTTCCTTCTGGGAAGTTTTGTCCTTAGCTCAGCTAAATTGGCTTCCTGTGGAGTTACTGCCAATAAAATATAAGCGGATTAACCCAAAGCAGAATGCAAATCTCTTCCGTGTACAGTCTGGAAGCTTTTTCAGTAATAATGAGCAGATGTGTGTAACCACAGAATTATGTAATTTGTACAAGGCAGAAGTAAAAAAAAAAAAAAAAAAGGGGGGAATATTAGACGCACAAAAATGGTAATGTTGTGTTTTTATGTTCCATTTCAATGTGTGTTCATGTGTGTGCAATTTGTCTGAATGCTGCTGTGTGTGTGTTAATGTGTGTGCGCCTCCATGTCTGTGTGTATTCATGTGTTTCTAGGTCGAGTGGGCCAGGCTGTCGCCCTGCGAGCCAAGGCCTTTGGCTTCAACGTGATCTTCTATGACCCTTATTTGGCTGACGGGGTAGAGAGATCCCTGGGACTACAAAGGGTCACCACACTACAGGTAGCACACACACACACACACACACACACACACACACACACACACACACACACACACACACACACACACACTTTAGGGTATGAGTGTGCCCATTTTGTGTCAGAGAATTCAGTAGCCTTCCCACAGTTCCCAGCACTTGTGTGTTACATTCGAGGATTATACAAAATGTCATTTTTAAACTCAAACACAGCCGTTACAGAGTCATACAGTAATAATGTCTCACAGACAGGAACAGGAAAAATTTCCGTTTCTTTTCTTCTAGTTCCTTAATAAAGGCAATATCCAAAATGGTGATATTTAGGACACTGCTGCACCTATTAATCACCATAAAGTAGACCAGATTGGACAACAGTCGGGGTCAGACGTCCCTGTCTTGTTTGTCGCTCCTGACACTCAGGGGGATGCCGACAGTTTTCATTAGATTGCTCTGCACGTAGCGGCGGTATCAGCAAAGTATGTCTGCCATGACAGCGATAGATATGACTGCCACCGAAGTAGCATTTCCACCAGACTCCCGTCAGGATTTTTTAGCCGAGCACTAGCATGGAATTTAAACCGGTTCAGACTTAATCTTCTTTTTTACAGTGAAAAGAAATCCAATGTCTCCCTTTCTCTTTGCTGACAAAACACAGCTTTTCTCCACCATCCACTGTGACGAATGTGTCGTTACTGTTGTGCTGCGGTGCCTCCTGCATGTGGAGCAGGAGCGACGCCCTCTTGTGCTCATTAAGAGTAATTGTCTGAAAACAGAGAATCGTGGATTTATCTTTGCCTTCTTTGTTTTCCCTGTGTTTCTGTTCAGGACCTGCTCTTCCACTCCGACTGCGTATCTCTGCACTGCAGCCTCAACGAACACAACCACCACCTGATCAACGACTTCACCATCAAACAGGTAGACGGACACACGTGCAGCATACATACATCCACCCGTGTATGTTTTATTCATCCCTGCATCAACTTCCTACATCCCGTGACCATGAATACTACATGAAGCAGATACCCAGGGAGGCAGACTGCCTACATAAAGATGAACCAGGCTCTCTACTGCGTGAACTGCATGCAACGACTGACACACACACTCTCTCAGCATATAGCCAGTTTCCTCCCAAGACACAGGCTGCACTCTTTACACATTTCTGACCTTGCAGGAGGAAGTGAAATGAAAGGAAGATTTCTCTACGTGGATGAACATCAAATATTTATTACTGTAGTTAGGTTTCACTACGAATGTCTGTAGCTCAGCTCACTGATCAATATGAAATATGAATCAGGTGTTAAACTTTTAGATGAATGTGAATCACGGATGTGTGTCGTGTGTGTTTAAGATGCGCCAGGGTGCGTTCCTGGTGAACACAGCCAGGGGGGGTCTGGTGGATGAGAAGGCCCTGGCTCAGGCCCTGAAGGAGGGGAGGATACGTGGAGCTGCACTGGATGTTCACGAGACAGAACCGTTTAGGTAACACACGCTTCAAGCACACATCTCTGTATATGTATCAGTAAATATCAAGTTCTACTTTTGCAGCTAAAGAAAAGACTAAAGAGTAATAAATAGTAGTCATACTTCATTTTGTTTTGCTGTCCTGCCTACAAGGACATCAGTGATGCACTTGTTTTTTAAATGTCCTCAATTTATGCTGATTTCCTTTGGCTTGATGATTATCTGGGTTTATTAAAACCTGGAGTTGTGCTTCAGGAAAGGAACCTTTTCTGTAGCAGATTGTGTGCGTGACACGAAAATAAAGAATTTAAGATACACATTTTTCATCACTACATTCTTACATTTTTGGCTGAGCAATTAATTGTGTAATTGAAAAAATGATCTAGAAAATGGCCGACAATAACTGTAACTGATTGTACGCTGTGTGCACATGTGTCAGTTTCAGTCAGGGCCCGCTGAAGGACGCTCCCAACCTGATCTGCACCCCACATGCTGCCTGGTACAGCGAACAGGCATCGCTGGAGATGAGAGAGGAGGCAGCCAGGGAGATCCGAAGGGCTATCACAGGTAGTGTATACACACACACACACACACACACACACACACACACACACACACACGTGTTGATGGGAAACATGACCCCTGCAGAAAAATGTAAACACCAGTCCAAAACGAGATATTTTTAGGTTGCTGCTACAGTCGAGCGTGAACCATCCTTTCTACTCTTAGCAGAGAGATTCAAAGACCCTCTATCTTTGTTTCCTTCTTTCTCTGTAACACCTCCTTTCTTCTATATTTCCATTTTCTCTCTCCTGTCCTGTGGTGTCCCCAGTGGCTCTGTCTTTTCACCTTTGTCATGTAATCTTGTCTTACTTTTGTGTCTCAGTGGAAAATGGGATAGTAAGGTGAAAAAGAAAAAAATCACACCTGCTCTGAAATGCAGAGCAGTGACACTAACAAGATCCCCAGTGTGAAATGTAGCACACCCGACTATTCATCTGATTCCTATTTATATATATATTTTAGCATCGTATCTTCACATCTTTCTCGCTCTCTTTCTTTTTCTCCATTCCTTTTTTTTTTGCAGGTCGTATCCCGGACAGTCTAAAGAACTGTGTGAATAAGGAGTTCCTCACCCAGAACAACCACTGGGCAGGAGTTGACCCGGCGACCGTCCACCCCGAGCTCAACGGGGCTTATAGGTAATAACTGACATCAGGATAAAGAAACCTATAGTGGTCAGTACAGTTTGATTTTCTCCCCAAACCCTGATAAAGTGATTGATTGATACAATATTTGACAAATGTCTTGAAAATATAGAATGTGTACAGCCACTGTGAGAAGGTACTAATGGGCTGAGATAAACCCTACAAGCATCCACGACACCCTCCTGCTGTAGTCCTGCACTCTGTCGGCCGGAACACAGTCTGGCTGTCATGTGCAGCGGCTTGATCCGGGATGTTGTGTCTCTGTAAAGATGTGGGCACAACAGTTTCTGGTTTTCCATTGTTTGACCAGCCCAAGTCCCATTTGTCCATTTCATTTCCCTGCGACCAGACATTAGCCAGGAGCAGCCTTTAATCCAAGCTCTTCCTCTCCTTTTTAATGCGCTGTATTTTGGGATGTGAAGGACTACGAATTAAAAGCTTTTTTTCTCTGTTGCTTTGATAATTAAAAGGTACAAAACTCTGTGGTACCTAAGTCTGCTACAGTACTGCGTCACCAAGCTATTCTGTTAATGTAGCTTTTGGTTATAAATGTTAAAATCTTATCGCAGGTCTTCTGAAATGTGTTTGGCTCTATGATCAAAACGAGGTCACGAAATAGTAATTTCAGTTGTGCTTTGATGACTCAGTCTTGCATCTCTCTCTGTCGCCCTCTCTTCTCTCCAGGTATCCTCCCGGAGTGGTGAGCCTGCCAGCTGGTGGCCTCCCGCCACCTGTTGAAGGCATCGTGCCCAGCGCCGTGCCCATCTCACACACCCTCCCGCCCCCCGTCGCACACCCTCCCCACGCCCCGTCCCCCGGACAAAACACAGTCAAGCCACCAGAGGGCGACAGAGAGCAGCATCCGAACGACCAACTGTAGCCACACTCACACAAACACACACACACATACGCTTGCCTGCGTTGTCTGGATGGCAACCGGGGTCGAAGCGATGAGTTCCCTAGTGACATGTTGTTATCAGACAGGTTCACAGAGTGTCAGATTGACAGTTTGAGGTCCCAATAACAATCGATTCACAACTCTCTGGCAATTGGTTCCCAGCAGCCAGCTCACACTCCAAAGAAGAAGAAGAAGAAGATGATAAAGAGGATAACAAGGAGGAGTGGATGGCTGTCAGGTGCAAGACGGCTGTCCTCTCTGAAAGACTGTAAAGATCTACTCGTTTATCATCAGATAACAACTACAGTATAGTCAACTTTTTCTCTGCCAGAAATAAAAGATTAACAATGACTACCTGTTAATTTGGGAAGAAAAAAATGCTGAATGAAATTCTGCTGTCTTAGACTGTAGTGTGTCCAAAGTTAGAGGGGCCTGTTTCATGTCTTTCTCTCTTTTTCTGTGTCCTTTCCTTAGTTTGATGTACAAGCAAAAGTAGTAGGTTATGAAATGAATGTAACCTGTCTGTGTACAGTTTTTAGACTTACGGCAAGAAGATACTGATATTTGTATTCCAGTCTTAAGAAAAACAAGGGTCGTGATCTCTCTATGTAGCCGAACTGGTTTGAGAATACAATATCTGTTTTTGTTTTGTTTTTTAATGTGTCCCCAAATTAACAAGCCCCACCCCCCAAAAAAGAGGCAGCTTTTTGCACACCATCTCAGGAAATTAAGTTTCCGCAGTTGGTATATTATTTTTTAAATTTTTGGTTTTAAAAATTCCTTTTGATGCCACTTAGTGCTTTTGTTTTTCTACCTGCTTGCCTTTTTGTGTCCCGCTACATTAGAAAAGGAACTTTAACGAGAGCTAAAGTTGATCTAATGTTTGCTTTTGTTTGTTATGTTTAAGGGGCATGTGTTTTTGCTCTTGGGACTTGTGTAAATGTTTGACCCAAATCGAGGGGGTTGTGGGAGGAAAGGCTGTAGGGAGGTGGCGTAATGGTATGCTCCGCTGGGACTACTTCCTTCCTGGCGGCGATTAAAAGTACAAAACAGTGGTTGAGGTAATTACTTTGAAGGACGAGGCAATGCACTGAGAGTTTGTAGCAACTTAGAGATTGAGAAACAGTCTCATAAAAAAGTTAAGATCTTTGTTATAGTCATCACTGTCCAGGTCATGGAGCATGAACAGTTCACCACACCAAGGTTTACAAATGATGCACAACATTGGTGAATCAGTGTGTTGCTTCATGCTGCTATGGGATCATTCAAATCAGCCAAAAGACTTCTGAGACTACATCAACAAACTTTATAAATCAGTTATTTAACTGCCCTGCTTTCTGCAAAAACTCACTGGTAAAGATGTGACATCCAGTCGGTTTCTAGTCAAGTCAAACAATTTTTAATTTTGATCTGCTCTCAAATTTACCTTTTGCAACTTAGAAAATACTACACGGTTTATCAGTTTCTTTCCAAAAACAATGCAAAACTATGGTTTTACAGTGTGAGAGATATGAGACAACATATATGCACAATAAAACAAAGATGGGTCATGATAGCATGTCAGAACCGTACCGATTTCTCCAGTCTAGCATCCCTTTAACATTTCACGATGGGTCCTTCCTGAGTATACCATTCAGCCACCCTCTGTGGCCTCTGTGTCTATGTGTACATATGGTGTTCTGCCTGCCTGTGTCAATGTGAGTTGGTTGTATCTGTGTCTAAAAAAAGCAGCACTGGGAGGAGGGGTGGCGGCTAGCACTCTCCACGAGGCATCATCGCAAAGACTGCCATCTGAATACACAACCAAACAATATGTGAAAAACTACAAATGCTGAAAAACAGACATCAAATCTAAGCTAGCAAACTGAGCCAGCACTCATGCTTCTACTGGTAACATGCTCACAGTGTAAACAACATGCTGATATTTTGTGATATCAGTAGTCAAGTGTCTGAGACTCGTTCTATCCGGGGTATTTATTCCTAATTCCACTTCATGTGTTGTTGATGTTAGCGGGTCGGTGCTTTTCGGATCCCCTTCTACCAGCAGCTGAGTAGTAAAACAGTTCACTGTTGCCTACCTGGTCTTCTTCATGGTGAGGTAGTAAGAGTAGCAATCAGGGATGGATATTTCACTAGCCACTGGTGAATATTTTACAGCTGAGACCTCACTGGCCGGTATCTGAAGGGGTTGTCTGAAGTGACATTTAAATATCATCTTCAGACCAAAGCCCCAAAAACCTGAAAGGAATGCTGGAATATTCTGAACTTTACTCTTAATCTTTCCTCACCAGCTGCCTGTCGTTATGTGGAGGAGACACTCTTTGCTAACACTTCCTAATTTAAACTGTAAGCATTCCTCACTCAGACCGATGGGTGCCATGAATAAAAACAACAAACTAGCTTTTACAGTGTCGAGGTGCTCCTTGAAATTCCATCCCTGGTAGTAACACACAGTCCACTGTTGCCTACCTTGGTCCCCTTTATGGTAAAGTAGTAGGCGTAGCAATATACAGTATACATATTCTATATTCTACAGTAAATATCATTATTTTTGGTCAAAACTGACAACCTGACAAAGATATGTTTGTGACTGTATGCATTTGTATGAATTATTTTAAAAGGAAATAAACTGTGGAAAGGTGAAGTTTGTGTCTTATTCGTCTCTGACCTACATTTGTTTTTTATACGCTGTGTGTTAATCTTCATAGTATCGTATCTGTTACTGTTATGCTGGTATAGTTAACATCAGGGATTAGCGACTGGCAATTTAAAATATAGAAATGTAAAGACAAAGCCACTTGTTTCTCTGGCTGTCCGGTTAGTTTTGGAGCTCACTCACCACTGATCACAATCTGTTCTGTCCAGCTGTGAATAGTCGAGTCAAAATTGACGAGACCATCAAAAATGAATCAGCAACTATTTAGATAATTGATTTATTATTCAAGAATTATTATTTTCTCTAAAACGAATTAAATTGGTGTTTCTACCATCTAATCCATTTGGCCTACCATTTACCATTTGGCCTTTATTCAGAAAATTGTATCTTTGGGTTTTAGACTGTTGGTTGGACGAAACAAGATCACATGAAGACGACACCTTTGACTCTTTTCTGATGTTTTATAGACCAAAAAAACAAAAGATTGGCAGATTATTCAAAAATGAAAATAATTTGTTCATTGCAGCTCTAGAACACAGCTCATCTCCTTAAGACTGTATTGTGAGACAACAATGTCCATCAGTGTCTTTGCCAAACCTCCAGCACATTCAGTATGCATACTGGCATAAGTTCTGCTTAATTTTGTCAACGCTGGAACATACTGAACAAACTAGTATATGTAGCGCAGAAAAAGAAGACAGCAATAGTGTTGTTTCACACTCACCCTAACTTCTAAATTGCTGAAATGCGACCGGTTTAGAAGACTTAAAAATCCCTGACATGTTTATTCACAAAAACAAGATCCTCTTTTAAGTAAGAACAATACATTGGTGGTGTTTTTATGCACAGTTTGGACTTTGATCCATCAACTCTGAACTTTGATCCATCAACTCTGAACATAAAGTTACTAGTTGGTTCCAACAGATGTCACTAGTACGGCTGCAACACTCATGCTGTGGAGAAACCGTCCTGCGAACCAGCTGCAACAACTGAATCTGCTGCTTGCATCTGTTTTCCAGTTTATTTGTTTTGGTAATAAATCTATATTCATCTTTGTGTTCCTCGAGACATATACAGTGCACCTGTGTCACATAAGTACAGCAGTTGTCAACACTTCTCTAAGTTATTGACAGCTCAAACATAAACCAGAGATCTTACAGAAAGGACAACATCCATAATATGGAAAAATAATCTGTTATTATCATATATGAGATATATTTACACTGCTTCTGTTGATTCTCCAGAAGATAGCTTGGTATAAAAATGTATTTCAACATCTCTGTCAATGATTTAAAGGCTTCAGGATGAATCAAATGTAACTTAAAACAGTGAAGCTGTTGAACAGAGCAAACACGAACTCAAGTCTTCTTCCAGTGTACTGACGTATTCATATCGGATACTTGCACTGAGCAAATCAATTGGATATGGTTTGATTCTAGTTAGAAAAGCTCATGTCTTGTTTCATTCACAACAAGCTAAATTATATATATATACGTAGAATGAACAGCGATCAAATCAGGAGACGAAACTAAAGAGAGCTGCCTCAGTAAACATAGATTAGATTGTACAGGTTGTGACCTAAACTGGATTTTCTGTAGAAATAAGATACAGCATAAATATTTAAGAATCTATTCAGCAGTTAAAAGCTCAAACTCTGTCATCTGTGTCTGCTGGAGAAATACAAATTGTTGTTAGCTGCCAATCACGTGACTAGAACCTGGAGAGACCTCTACTAGATCTCTTTGTTTCTCTCTTCATCTATCGCTCTTTTGCTCCCTACATACACCCAAATCCCTCCATCACGCTTCTCTTTCTCTATCTGTTCCTCCCTCTTCCCTCTCTCCCCCTCTGGTTCATCCATTCAAGGTTACGGCCACTGGAACAGCCTCTCCTGCAGCTGGAAACTCAAGATGGTTTAATCTAAACCTCAGGAAGCAGGATGGGAACCAGATGTAGTAAAAAGAAAAAAAGAAAACAGGCAGAGGGCATTTTTATTCAGCTAGCACGAAGATCTCCAAAGGGCACTGTGCAAAGGGGAAGAGGCATTTCATTTTAGGTAGGAAATAAGTGTCTGCACAATCATTTGTACCAACCGACATCAGGCTTAAACTCAAAGGTTGGAGACTAGTGCAGATACAAACAAATATTTTCACTGTCGATTAATTTGTCGATTACCTTCTTGATTATTCGATAAGTTGTTTCATTTGTAATGTGTCAAAAAATTATAAAAAATGCAAGATGACGTCCTCAAATGTCTTGTTTTGTCTGATATAATGATATTAAGTTCGGTGTCACAGAGAAACCAGAAAATATTCACATTTACTGAAATTTAGTGAAACTGAATTTAGAGAAAGTTGACAAATAATAATAAATAATAAAAAAAAAGACCCACAAAACCCTTGTTATGTTCTCATTTGTCACATCTTCCTTTCCCTCTTTCTGAATATGGACTAAGCTTGAAGACTGAAGAGATGCTGGCTTGTTTTGCTTGTGGAAAATTAAGGGAAAAGGACAGGTGAATGACTAATGCTCTCCACACCTTCAGGAAATACCATAGACTTGCCGTTGGGCAAGGCACTTAACATAAATCCATGTTATAGCACAGTCCTGTTTTACAGGGTTCAAGTGGGAGAGTGGGGCTTTCTTTCCTTGTTAAAGCCTTGGCTGCAGGACAACACAGTCCAAAGCAAGAAGGGAAGAAAACCCTGTACGTTTAAATGAAACAGCCGCTTGGAAATGGACAAGAGAGGCCTGTCTCAAACAGTAAACCTGTGACAAGCTGATGGATTGTGGAAAACGTGAACGATGGTCAATTTTGACAGGTTAATTCCTTGTTGAAGTGACAAAGACAGAAGTGTGGGGTTCCATGAGGTGGGTCCAGACTCCACCAGATGAACCGGTTGGTGATGGACATGGAGGAAATGGGTGGATTTTCACACTTCCTCTTTGCGTCTCCCCTTCCTCTCCCTCTGCTCTTCTCACCTTTCCTCTCACATCTCCTCTCACCTCTCTGTGGTTACTTCTCTTGACATTTTCTCTCTTCTGCTTTATATTCTGCTCTCCTCTCCCCTCGACAGGGCACAGTCCAAATAAAGCCTGACAAAGGATTATTATCCACAAATATGTGGTGGAGCACAGTGGCTGCTCCAACACTGAGAAGGTGAGGCACCCTGCTAAGATGAGTTCCCCACCAAATGCAGGATTTCCATTAGCATTTATTTCAATGGCTGGTTTCATTATCCAGTGAGTCCACATACTGTTTCATAGGGCCCTTCCACCCTGCCAAGAAAAATGTCTGGTGGTTAATAAACACCAGACACGTGCTTGTAAATGCTGGCTGCTGCCTGGAAGGTGCCAGCCCCATCGGCTGCTTTGGCAGGTCACCAGTATTTTGTTGGTGGAAAGCAAAAATGGTGCGTTTCCAAACTGTCTGCTTTATTGTCTTAATGAATCAATTTTTACAGTAATAACTGGCCACTACTGTGTCACACATCTAGAAAATGTGTTGTGATATTACAGCCAAACTACATCATTAAAATGGATTCTAAAATGTCAGCAGCAGATGGGAGACTGTTTGAAAAACTCTTTTCTGAGCACTGACTAGTTTTTGCAGCTACCGAGACGATGATATGGGGATATAGTGAAAGCTCCGGCAAGAGATTTTCAAAAAAACACTTAAAGCCTTTGAGCTGTTTTGTTGATCATATGCCTCGGAATGCCTCAGTCAATATTTGTGGTTTTAACAAGTCTAAAAGACTGGCTCTAACTCCAGAGCTGGGTCTGTTAAAGTAGATTTTGTTGTTATCTCTGGCCTGATGGGTTTTGTTAGACCCATACAACGCTGGAAGACGCTGCGCAAAAAGTTTATATGAAAAATAAATAGACTTCTGGATAGAACCCACGCTGCTGGAGAAACCACCAGGAATCGAATGAGATGACAAAGATTATGAGAAAGACAGCTACGGAAACAAGCGGAAAGGAGACGAGATGATAGACGAAGAATAAAAATGGGGAAAAGACGGTAAATGACTGAGATGGAGACACAAAGGCTGAAATACAGACTTTTCTGTTTTTAATATTTGAGAAAAACCCATTTTAAAAACCTAAAAATCTGCTTTTTTGAATCATTCTGTTTACATTTTTCAGTGGGAGTCCTGGTCACGTTTTCACGTTTTCCCTCAACGTGTTGTGTTGCGTGTGTGAGTGTGAGTGTGTGCGTGTTTATGTGTTTCCTGAACAAGTGTGTGAAGGTGGTGACCCAGTTTCTGTTGCCAGGTTTCTAGGGTTTTTCTGTGGTTTTCCTCTGCACCACATGTGTCTGAGGTGGGAGGAGCTGACACTTGACAGAAGCCATGTAGTTCACATAAACACACATGGAGAAAGACACACACAGGTAATGTTGGACAACAAGCGTGCACACAAATACAAACACAAAATATTCATCGGTGGAGAATAAAATACTAGAAGCATTATTACTGGTTTTCCAGGTACTACAAAGTCCTTTTTCTTTGGGTAGTTCCTTTTTTAGTCCAAAAACCACAATTTTACACAATCCCCATCCCGAGGCCTGACCCCCCGCTGAGACGAAGGGGCTGACATCAACACACACAAGGCTGGAAGAGACCAGATAATGAACCAGTCTGTACGACATCTCATCCAATCTCTTCTGAAGGCAAAAGTGATTATAGCTTGTTAGAACTGCCATCCTCAAAGGCAGGGCAAGAAGCCTGCCATCATAGAGACATGAGACGAGATGCAAGAGTCATTCAAATAGGAAAAACAGCGCAAACTTTTGGTCCTCAGAGGCAGTCGTGGTGTTGGACGTCTTTGTAGAGATTAAAGAGAGACAGAAGTTATGTTAAGAATAAAATGACAGAGCTCAAGAGAAGTTCAAACCACCGTTTTTTCTCACATCAGCATATCCTGCTAATAGCTACATGAAGTGGGTTAGCTTGCAGGTTTGTTGGTTTTTGGAAAGTTAGCAAAGTCCTACACTGAAAAGGTGGTTTCATCAATACTCAACAATGGCACAAGCACTTAGTTTGAATAGAATTGAATAGGTGCAAAAAATGTGGTTAAAGATTGTCCACTGTTTTGAGTCTAGTTGAAAATAAAATGAATATGAGAGTAAGATTTACACAACTGGGGAAAAACATCTCAACCAGAAAGGGTTCTGGAGGGTTTTTTCCGCCCTGTGGTCCTCTTAAATCTCCTGTTATGATGGTTACGACCAAAGAAATGCAATTCTGTTAAATTAAACAGAAATAGATCCCAAAACACTGGGTTTATCCAGTCATTACAGTGTACCTCCCTGCCAGTTACAGAGGCGTATTAAAAATCACCATGAGGTTTAAATACATTTTCTATGCTCTATGCTTTACATAATTGCAACCTCAACCTCAAAACAAGAGCCTGCTTACATCGACTTCATTTGTCTTTCCAAACTAAAACCAAACCAGCATTGTTCAACTTCAACTCCCAGTCACATTTCCAAGAAACATTTAAACATCTGAGAAGCATCCAGTGTTGTGTTTGAACAAATCAAGAGAAGCATTCTTCTAGGAATCAGAGAATAAATTATGATCACATGGCAGTGATTCATTCCGTCATAGATTAATAACAGCCTGTTTTCCGAAAACTGATCCAGGAAGCTGTTTAAGAGACGACTCCTTCACATGACTTAAGAGTGTTAAGGCCAATGCAGATGATCTTCCATTTTATGCAAACGGGGAAATACAAGAAAGATGGGCATGCACGTAGCCAGGATAAATAGCTGCCTGTCAGTAAGTGTAGAGATCCAGGAATATGCATTTATCCTGCAACTGTACTGCAATGGGACCTCCACAGCAAGATTATCTAAGCAGGTGCATTAAGGCATGCAGGGTCAATACTAGGGGGTGACTGGTTTTTATCAGGGTTAATACTGATTATTAGCAATCAGGAAGACAGGTAACCGTAATTTGCGACTAATACATATTGGCAGCAAAAATTAAAACCTTAGTCCCAAAGTTATGAATAACAAAAGCTCCAACACAAAACTTAATTCAAACACGAAAACCTGCATCAGCCAACTTCAATGGTTGCAGAGGGCCCAGCAACCTCCACTTCTGTGATGGTCCCCCAGCTACTGGTATCAGGCAAGCTTCCTCTCCTGAGCCTCCATCAAGGGTTCTTCCCAGGGTGTTACCAGTGCCCATACTCACAGAAAAATAATGGTTCTTAAATGGTTCTTCAAAAGGCTCTCTGGTTCTTAAAAGAACCATCACCAATTGAAGAACCTTTTTATATAGGGGAGGGTTCTTCACATAATTTATGTGGTTCTTTAAAGTACTAAAGGTTCTTCATTTTTATTGGAGTTATTTGCTGGCATGTAATAGCATGAAATTAGGGCTGCAACTAACTATTTTCATTAATCGATTATCTGCAGATTATTTTCTCAACTAAGACCCAGAAATGCAGCAAATTCTTACATTTTACTTTTTTTGCTTAAAAATTACTTCGACAATTATTAAGTCCTATTATCAAAATAGTTGTCAAAACATTTTGGGGGTTCTTTAAATAACCGTTTGCAGGAATGGTTCGTCAAAGAACCTCTTGCTAAAAGGTTCTTTGTGGAACTAAAAATGGTTCTTCTATGGCATCACTCCGAAGAACCATTTTTGGTTCCAGTTAGCACCTTTATTTTTCTGTGTGTATGATCTGAGAAGATGAACATGTCTGGGTGGAGTGTTGTTTGTCTAATATAATCAGGAAACTTTAGATGTTTTCCCAAAATTCATTCTCAGCTTCCAGTCTGGGGCTTTTGGAAAGAAGTCTTGTCCGTGGAGGAGACGTTTCCTTCCTACAGTGGTGAAATGAATGGTCTTGGTGACCACTTCTGCAATTGCCCTGAGCACCTGGTCATGGCATTAGTGGTAGTGGCTGCTGGCCACGACTCTGAGGGGATCCTCTTCCAGCACAAAGAGGGCAGGAAGGCATCTCTCTTGCACCTTGATTGACAGCTTGGACCAGGAATCTGATGCAGGGACGATCGAGCTACTATCTTGCTGACATTTACTTCTTCCACGCCCACGTGCACTTCTTGCTGAAGGAGATGTTGTTGCTCCTTTTCTTTGGCTTTGCCAAATTGGTTACTTGGAAAGTAGCCTCATCCTGATCACCCTCTTACTGCTGACCTCCATGATAGCTGCTGATACTTTGGCATAGTCCCTGGAGTCTCTGTACGACATCGCCTCGACTGCTCGTGTCATCACAAATTCTTCAGAGAGGTTGCTAAAAGGGAGATGTAGGGTTTTTAGTGAACACATAGTGAGCAGTAGCTGCTGATCTTCTTCTCCAGGGCTTCTACAGTTGCAACCCAGATTTGTACACCGTATAAGCCAGGCCTCAAGTTGTCTTTCCACTATTTTCCTCTCATAAGCACAAGGATCCCTGACTTCAGTGGGTTAAAGCTTATCCTTGACCCTGAGATGAGCATCTGAAGCCCTTTTAAGATACCAGGGACTCATAATTAATCTTCCTCGAAATTGCCCCCCTCAGCTGTCTTCCTCACTGGCTCTTTCTGGAGTAGCATGATCTTCTTGACTGGTCTCTCAAATAACAACTTTCACATCGTCTTTCAGCCATTCTCTGACCTTAGTCAATATACCGACAGAGGAAAATGCATGATTCTTATAACAAGGATCTAAGAGTCATGCCAGCACCAGCTTTTGTTTTGCTTTGAGAAACATTTGATCAGGCTTTCCCTCATGACTTGCCTGAGTGTTCTTTTTGCAGCACATGGAGCTGCATGGATGAGGTTGCCTCCTTAATGTCCCTCAAATGCCGCCAAAAAGCTGTTCTGCTGCGGCCGCAAAGTGCTCAGAGACAACATCAGAGACCACTGTGAATGGCTAATTTCAGGGTTTAGTTTGTACATTAGTTTAGATCTTCACCAGAATTTGGCTACTTTGTTTTTTGTTTTTTTTTGTAGATGAAGTCATTGTCCCCGACCGAGAATCTGTTTTCTGTTTCTTCTGTGTTGTTTTCATAACCCACAGGTTGATGAATCCCAAGATGGGACCACAGGTTTGAGCAATTTCTCCTTAATTTTATGTTCTAACGTTCAAAATGTCTCACAGTAACACCTGAATCTGAGCAGAACAGCTGCAGTTAAAGAATCATTGTCATGTGTGGTGCTGCATTAACTTTTATTTCTGCCTCCATTAACCTCCCAGCATGTCTCAGAGAGACAAAGAGACAAAAAGGCAGACAGGTACAGAAACAGGAAGTCTTCCTCAGCTGTCAGATTCCTGGTTAGCAGTTTTCACATCCGTCATCATTATTTCATTAAAAGAGAAACCTGAGAGATGCCAGCTGGCAAGGCCATTTACAAAGATTATTGTACTGTAACTGCTCACACCTAAGAAAACAAAGTGAGGACTTTAACACCCTGTAAAGACGTCACAGGAAACCAGGGGTAGGAAGAAACAGATTATGGTGTTACAGTAATCTTGTTAAGAAATAATAACTCTTATCTCCCTGTAATATTTCACAGATACAGGAGATAAAGAAAAGATTCCAGCTATATAAAAGTGAGACTAAGACTTTTGTTTGAATCAAGTTTAATGTCACACTGTGTAATTGAAATAATTGTTGATAATCCTTGGAGGAAGGCACAAGTTTAAAACACAATACCTGAAGGATAAAGAAGAAAAGGCTACACAGTAACCAGCTACATTTATCTTGTGTGTGGGCAAAGTGGCCCTAAAATAAATCAGAAGCTAAGTTGTTAAATGTTTCATTCATTACTCTTTTTGGGAAGAAACGTTTTATCTCTTTTACAGCTTTTTAATCACCAAGAACGACTAAAAAAATCTCAGTGTTCCTATTAGTACTAATAAAGGCTATTCAGTGCTGAACTCACAGCTTTTTACTCCATTTTCCCTTGAACTTTCTTCAAATGTCAACATGAATCAAGGCTAATGCTTTTTTGGCACAAATGGCGTCTCAGTAATACATAAAAAGGTTACAAAATAAACTGGCCAGAACCAACTCTGGCAGCACTCTACACACTAAAATGAGAAAGTAATTTTACCTCGATTGTTGGGGGCATTCTGAAGTTACGCAGGGAAACTTTTTTGCTAAAAGGTCAAGTGCTCAAATCTGTGATGGAATGTTTGACAGCTCTCTGGCCTACTTCTTTGTCTTATTGCATTGTTCAGAATACTCTTGTTAATCTATACTGACACAAAGTATTACAACCTTATCATTTGTAATACAAAGATCAAATGCATTAGTGTACAACCCAACAAAGACTGATCAATGGGTTTTTTAAATTTGTTTTTTGTTTTTGTTTTTTTGGCTCCCTATGAGTCATCTGGGCCCATCTGTAATAAATTACAGAGTAATCCATTTCTACTGGCTATGCAAAGTGACACATACTATCTGAAGGACTCTTTCCACTAAGTTATTTCCAATTATAATTTACCATTACATACAACAAGAAACATTCTCTTGCGTTTTGGGATATAACAAAATAAAGACTGAGGAGGTGAGGAGGTACAGTACTGAGGCACAGCTGAGCTTTGAGCTAAATGCTAACAAAAAAGCCACATTTGTTTTATCTGTTGGCCAAAGTGGCTCTAAAATATACCAGAAGCTAAATAGAGCCTATGACAAGCCTCAGACTTGCCTTGCTGTTAGTTTAATGCTAAATGTTATACAATAATACAGAGTGACAAGTGTGGTCGACTGTCTCTCAGGTGCCTTGCACTACCCTGTTGTACCACCTGAGGTGCTCCTGAAGTTCTCGAGAAATGTCACCAACACAAATCTCTTTATATTTATTACACCTGGCAGTTTCAGTGACCGTGACATTTACCAGCACCTACTTTGATTCTCTCCATGTATGTGTGATTGTCTCAATGTTCAATTATCCAGTTTCAGCCTGTCCAAAGCACTGACGGCAGAAAGCGATTTACTGAGCGAGCTGAGTGAGGGATCAGAGGTTTCACCTGGATTCACCTGGTCAACCAGTTTCATGGATAGTTTGTTTTCTGTATTTGGTGAATGGCTGTGTTCTTAGGAATCGCAGGATTTCTGGAAAGCTGAGCAGCATTAATGGTTCCACAGAGAGGGACAGTAAATCCCTGAACAGAGAGGGACACCAGAAACACAGGATGAATTTCCTGGCTGACTTACTGAAAGCTGATAAGGTGTGTGAGTGTGTGACAGCTTCTAGTGTGTCGGTACACTTAAGGGGTGTGCATGTATATGCTGTGCGTATTAAAGTCTCTTGTGTCTTGTCCTGCAATAATGCCATGAAGAAATGTCTGTATTTTTATGAGATTTCATGACTGTGTGAATGGGTCTGTACTTTTTCTGCCGTGCAATTCTCCCTTCACATAATAACAAAAACAGAAAGCCTATAAATTCTTTTTTGCGCAGACATCTGGTCCAATATCAAACCACATCTTCACTGACGGTTTCTGTATGTGTTCTTGCATTTTTATTCATCCTGATCTATATTCATAAGCGTAGTCGTGTCAGTTTGAGCGCATGAAAATTATGTGATATCCATTGTTTTGCATAGATGGTTCTTTGCCCAATGACATCACAGCCAGTCAATCAGGCTTTGACTTGCAGAACTAACTGGCCGCAGTTTCATAAGCCACCAGGTTGACTTAGGACAAAGCATCACTGTTCAAGTGTCGTTATGCAACGCCTCAGTCTTGTGGAAATCTTACATTTTCACTTTTGGCTTTTGCTTTATTTTCACCTTGACTGACATCATCCTCCAACATGCTGAGGGAGTGATATGACCTTTTTGTCTGTGGAAACCATTCAAAGCCAATTGTAGAATTATTATTTATTTTTTTTACAAATCTGTTAGCGTCACCTGAAAAATGAGAATCGGTTTTCTCTTTCTCCAGCACTGCAAAAACTATCCATCTTGACAAGTCATTTAGTGTAATGTTGAGTTTTAAAATCTTATTTCTCAAAAAAACAGGGGGGCAAAAACTTCCAGAGGGGTGAGGTAATTTTTTTTACAAAAGCACTCGCTTGTTTGAGCAATTTTCAAGTGATATTATCTTGATACCTCTGGAGTGACATCATCCCTATTTGACAAGGTCTTTACTTGTATAAAAACATTCCTAGACCTGCAACGGGAACCAGTGAAACTATCTCACATTTTCACCTTTATTCGAGGAAGATAGAGTTTAAGATAGATGTTTTTTTGCAGGGTGAAAAGTATACCTCTTCAGAGATTTGAAGTTTACTTTTGACTGCAGTGATAATTTAATATCCTCTACTGTCTCTTCATTTCCAAGCTATTAGTAACTCATCTGCATCGAAGCCTGACAGCTGGACGGACTTCAGTCCAACCGATTTCTCTTCCAACAATCACAAGTCAAAGCACAGAGCACCTTATAGTGACTTTTTTCAGTTGCTGGTATCCTCAGTATGAAGTATTTAATTTAGTTTTATAATGTAAGGTAAGATTAAATGACAAATGTTCAAAGTGTTTGCTTAATGACTTAAATTCTATTTCATCTTATCTTTATCTAATTTAAGGACTGATGAGTCTAAGCATCAGATGATTATTTTATCAGTTGCTATTTTGCAGTTCTACCACGGCAGTTCTCAAAATATTAACTTCCTTCATGATTATCACAGAAGTTACATCTACATAAATCTATATCATTGATATAGATTTTACCAGTTTAACCCCATTTTCATTGCTGCTTTCAAAGACAAGATATACTTTTTATATCACCAACAAAATCCCTCTCATGTATCCAGAAAGGGGATGGTATCCTTTGGGCATAAACTTTGTTTCTGAATAAAAACTGGTAGTGATAGCAATTTATTTAAATGTGCAATTTATTTAAAAGTGAAAGATATCAAAATAGTGATCGGATTTAATTATTATTACGATTACACTCAGGATTTTAACTGATTGAAATGATCAAATTCACAGAAATGCATGCAACTATAAGCCTTTGGTAATTTGGTAAACCTAAGATTATGAGCTCTAATAATTTGATCCAGGGCGACAGAGTGACTGTACACTGACATAACGCAGGGGTTGGAGTTGCACAGGGATGGGGAAAATCTGATCTGTTATCCATCTTTACATAACAGAGTCACCAGTGGTTAACCTGACTCCAGGCGTATTTTAGTGAATATATTATTTGAACGATCTGTTTCATTATTGATGTTGACTCTCATCCTCTTGTTAGTTTTTCATTATCAAATACGAGGTAAAACCTTCACATGATTATACTTGGAACCCCTGATGGTTTTACAATGCAGCTACACGAAAACACGACAACGTAACAACTTCCTATCTATCTATAGCTTAAGTGGAAAAACAGAGTGATCCACCATCACTCTGTCTGTGTGTGTCCAAACAGAGCAGTGAGCTCAGTCCAACAGCCTGTCAAAACTAATGTTACACATACACATAAGAGATGTTATGTAATATTATGTATGTTTCTGAGGCACGATCAGTAAGCAAAGACTCGTCATCTGAAAACTGAAGTTGCGTCCAATGTCCAGTCTAGATATGACAACCATCCAACTAACAGACAATTTAATGATAGGCTAGTATTTACACTAACTGCATTAGCCTGTTAGCATCGAAGGGTTTCCATCTAGTTTTCAAGTGAATTCAAAGGGAACAATTCAAATGTCACAGCACAGAAAAAACAGAAAATGGAGCAAATAAACAAGAGGCTACACAAAGTGTAGTTTCGTCAGACGTTGGCAGTAAAGACTACATTATGCCTGACTGAGTAGAAGACATAGGTTGCAGATGTGTTGCCAACTGCCACTAAACGATCAAAAAAGATGAAACATACCTGAGCTGCCTTGGCCATCAAGAGAAAAATGGAGGGAGGAGGAATCTGGGAGGACACTGACAGCAGTTACAAGTTGCTACTGTTCTTCTCTTGGAGCGTAAATAACTGTAATAACTGTTCGCTATGTCAAAACTTAATCTGAGGTCTTTCCATCCCGATTAAGTGCATTAACAATGTTTTAAAAAAGGAAAAGCCAAAGCAAGGTTTTTTTGTTTTGTTTTTTTACTCGAATTTTGATGTTTCCATCAACGATTTTTAATATGTTACGATACTTCAAAATGGACATAAAAATATATTGATGGAAACATGGCTACTGACCTTTCACATATATTTATATGTTAACAGCAGTGACAAACATCTGCAACATCTTTCACTGGAAACAGCCAAACAACGATATACAGATATAATCAAGATTGTTTTTTAAGTATACTAAATGGAAATCTCTGGGTAGAGTTTTGAGTGTTTAACCCATTAGCTTTGTCCTTGATGTTACTAATTGGCCTCAATCCTCAAACCGGCATTTAATCATGTAGAGGCAATCTGCAGTCAAGGCCTCTGTGTACAGGACATACAAACCCTGATGGTTTTACCACATCATGTTCAGAAGGTGCATCAGTCTACTCCAGCTGAAATCCTTCGATTACATAATGAGAATTGATGAGAAAAAAACAGACAGTACCCAGAATATGTTGTAAAACTAATAAAATGGCAGGATTCTGACTTGTTCTGATCACCTGGTGAGTTTTGGATTTGTTTTATCTGTCCAGTGTGAACTAGAAACCTGTAAACCTAGTTAACTGTGTTTTACTCTACAGTTTTTTGTTGCCAGTAAATTACAGTAAACTGAACAAGAGCTTAGTATGTTATCAGTATTACTGTATATTATTGCTATGGTTGGTGATGTATGTCTGTTGGTCGGTTGAGCTATTTGGTCCTGACAGAAACATCTCTGCAACTATTGGAAGAAAGGCTATAAAATGTGGTACTTTTGGTGCCTTCATGGTCGTCAGACGATGGCTAACTAACTTTAGGGATCTCCTGATGCATGCTGACATTTGCATTTAGTTTCACACACCACTCCGCCTGAGTACAGCCTTTCACAGCTGCTAGCATCTTTTTTGTGTGTGTAACTGTTTGTTATCACAAAGTATTTGAATTGAAAGGTTTATCTCTACACCTATAGCCATCTGATATTTAAACAAACATCAACTGAACATATTACAGGATGCAGCGTTGCCTCCTCCTCATTGAAATCACGTACATCAAAACAATGTATATGGGAAGCAACTCTCAAGAGGAACTGGAGTATTTTGACAGTGCTGCATATTTACATAGGAAAACACAAGCCTACAGCAGCTTTACTCTTAGTTGTGGTTATGTAAGTGTAATAACCCTTATTTATTGGTGTTTGGGGTTTATTTTGACACTGCAGCACAGATGTACTGGTGTGTATCCAGCGGTGAAGTTTATGGGCCTAGCCTGTCACTGTCTGGCGGTGTTTTGGTTCTGGCCGCTGTTGTTTTAGATGACAGGAGAGGTGAGATGTTGACCGGGATTCAAAGTGTGTCTGATTGTGTTGCAACATGGTGAGATGCCTGACAGATAGAGCAACCCATACCAAAAAGGTTGCATGTTTGATTCCCAAAGAAACATGTGGCCTTATTCATGAGACTCTTAATAAAGCCAACGACGTACATGCAATGATAGGTGTGAAAGATTAAAGTGTGAGCACTCACAGCTTCAAAAGTTGCCGTTTTGTTCATTTCAAAATGCATGTATTGAATTGTTGCCATTTGTAGCTTTTCAGATTTATACCAAAATGACATGGTAGAGATGTGACACTTTCATGAGGAAAGCTAGATATGAAAATGATTCTTATTTGGGTTAAGTAAGAATCAGTCACCTAATGCGAGTATCAGTGCTTTGAGTTTAAGTCATCACTGCAGCTTTTTTTGTCGTTAAACTCAAAGTGAAGCCACTGTTTAGCTGCAGGAGGGGAAATATAACAACTTAATGAATTTAATATTTAGAGGTTAACTTCAGATACATCAGTTTTTGGATTTGTACAATTAGCCAGTTATACCAGAGAAAAATCTGCTAAAGGTCTTAATGTTCAGATTTATACTCTGAAAAAATTACCCCTGAGAGATTTCCAGTGTAAACACAGTCTTCTCCTATTGACTATGGACCTGCTCCACCAGACCAGTTGGGATCTCAGTTGCTTAGAAAGTGGAAACTGTTTCTTCTCAACTCCGTCCAGGATGTAAATTAGTGACTTTCCAGTCTCAAGAATGATGGTCTGACTTCTAGGTTACTGGGTTTATGATACATTTTAGAATTAGTGATAGGCAGTCAAATCCATCAATGATTCTTGAACATAACTTTAAAAGAAGTATTTGTGGTTTCAATCAACAGTTAGAGGTTTTGTATGATGAACTTGACTCTGCTCTGTTGACTGTAATCAGTTAGAAGATGACATGTTTACACTCCAAGTCCAAGGTGTAAATCTGTGAAAGTATGAAGCAGGTTGTTTCTGAAAAATGGTGCTGCCATGCTTTAAAACTTTTCAGCAAAATTAGTAGCTAGAAAAAAAGAAATCTGCTTGTTTTAAGTAGTCAAAATATTTTTGATTGAAACAGCCATTGTGTAATGTTTCTCCAAGAAAACATTACACAATGGTTCTACAGAGTATCAGAAATCCATTCCAGTTATTCTAGCTTCAGAGAATTGTTGACATGCTTATCACACTTGGTCAAGTTGACAGTGTAATGTCTGTTCATAAAAGATTAGTGAACTGGTAGTGATGCAATAGAAATATGGGGGATTTTCTCACTTTGATGAGAACAACCCAGCTGTTACGCTTAAGGGAGAAATTAGAGGAGGACCCAAATGCAGACACACTGGAGGCAGGAAATAGGGGAAAAAAAAGCAAGCTTTAATCAACGAAGCTTAACAACAACAAGGCAAAGTAAGACTGGGGAAACCAGGAGGTCGGGATGCGGAGCAGTGACTGATCAGGAGGCTTGTGGTGACACCATAAACACAATGGAGGCCGCTGACAACGGCTGCGGCCTTCTGGAGGCTGGTGCTGGGGACGAAGGCTGCGGACCACTGGAAGCCGGCGGCGGGGGCAAAGGCTGCGGACCCTCTGGACACCGAAGACCACTGGCAGCTGTTGGCCTGGGAGCCGACCGAGGAACACTTGCAGGAACTGGACTTGGCCAGGCCTCCGACCGAGGAACAGGAACCAGTCGGGTTGCTGACTGGGAGCCACCGGGAGGCATTGGCTGGGCCACCAACGTGGAGTATGGGGAGCTGGAACTGGTGCCAGCAGGAACACCGATGTAGAACCACTGGCAGGCATCAGCCGGGGAGCCGACGGAGGGACACTGGCAGGCATCAGCCGGGGAGCCGACAATGGAGCTGGAACCCTGGGCAGGCTTGGCTCCAGGCTGCTGGGCTGTAGTGAGGAACAGCAGATCAGGACACCAGATGTCAGGGAGACAGGACGTGATCGGGGACGTCTCCTACTTGGCCTTGACAACTGGGAACTAGCAGACAAGGGAGCTAACGAGAGGCTAGCTGGCTGACGGCTACCAAGCACCGGGGCTGGAGAGAGGCTAACAGGCAGGTGGTTAGCAGCAACATGGTAGTCACTGCCATGCAAACGTCCACCAGCCCCTTCAGTCTCTTAGCCTCTGAAAAAATTCTTGCGGTGCCCATATCCTCCCTCAACGTTGGCCTATTAACCAGTTCTTTCTCAAGGTCAAAAAAGATCTGAAGCACTTCCTCCAGCTTTATCTTGCCCTCCACAGAAGCAGACCATGTGTCCTGAATGCCCACAATTGTGCTAAAGTCTGGTGAGTCCATAATTATGGTCAGTTCATTCTGTTACGTTTAAGGGGGAAATTAGAGGAGGACCCAAATGCAGACACACAGGAGGCAGGAAATCGTGGGACAAATAGTGAGCTTTAATCAACAAAGTTGAACAACAACAAGAGGGCAAGGAAACCAAAAACAGGAGTCACTAGGGACAAAGGAGAAAAGTAGCAACTAACAGCTAAACAAAGTGAAAAACAAAGCAAAGTTCAAATCAAAAGAGAAACAAGAAATCAAAAACATACCAAAACGGGAGACACAAGGAGACACTGGAGGGACACTGGAGCAGAATGCCGGGTGGCAACACGGGAAAGGCAGACCAAGATGGAGTTACAGGAAAACATCACAGAACAAACTGACAAACACATGAGGGAGAACAAAGACTATATACACAGACACACTAACGAGGGGATTAGGAAAAGGTGAAGTGAGTGAGGAGGGAAGAGGACAGGTGAGGTAACGAATAGAAAAACACTGAGAGGGGAAAACCACATAGGAGAAACTGAAAAGCAAGAAGAGACACAGAAGGGCATGGTTTCAAAATAAAACAATAAAACCCATGATCATGACACCAGCAGCATCACACTTTGCTTTTGGCTCTTCCAAGTTTTGCAAGGGTTAAATAAATTAATATCGTTCCTGCAGGATGTTGATGAACATGCAGAGAGAATTCCACAACACCACCATCTTCCTGTAGTTCAAACATCTTTTAAATCACCCATCTCTGCAGCAATGGCTGTATGTTTCAGCTTTAAACTGTACGAACAATTCGCTAACAAGATGACAAAAGCCAGACTACATTTAATTGTGACTTTACATCCGATGCTTTCTTATAAAACAGAGAATTACAACGTGTCAATACCGCAGCCTTGGGCTGGTTGCTCCCACATCCTCCCTAATATGGATCTCCCTCTCGCTCCATCCAGACATGTCAACAGAACACACATGGAGAAAACCAAAACCCGGCTTTATCACAGTTTTCTCCTACTGTGGAAACACATTTTGGCACTTTTGCAACCTGACAAAATTGGACCACACCGTGTGGTGACCAGAGCGCCATAATTCAAGTTAAAACTTTGAAGAATGAAACCTGCACTGAAGACTACTGTGCTGGAAAACTGATCTCTCATTTAAAGTTTTTTTCTATCTTTTTCCTTTTTTTGTTTGCGAAGGGGCCCTGTAAATCATGTCCTTTATACCTCCGGCCGGGGGTTCACAGCCTCACCGCAGGGTGGGAGGAGAGCATGATGGGAAAAACATGATGGGATCTCACTTTAGTGGGTCAGAGAAAGAGACAGAGAGGAAGAAAAAGGGCAAAGGAGAGTGAGGGGCTGTGAAGGAGGAAGGAGGATCTGTCTACACTGGATGAGAGAGAGAGACATGGAGACAGTAGGGGGTAAAATATTGAAATATAGGGAGACATAGAATAAGACATAAAGGGAGAAGAATATGAAGACATAAAACCGCAGTAACAGCAATAAAAATCAGACTCACTATTTCAAAACATTTTTAAGCAACCAGCAAGGTTGAGACCTGATTCCACACTGGTCATGAAAATGCAATAAAAAATGTAAATGTGTGATAGAAATGACAGACCTCTTCAATTATTAGCACTGGGAAAGAGAAAGGCTGCAGCTGCAAATACAGATTGTTCATAATGTTTCAGTCTTAGCCCGCCTTAAAGTTTAACTGGCTACCAATATATAGTTTTTATTATTATTATCATTATCATTATTTTTTTGCATATTTCTGGACTTTGAATGGGAGCAGCTGGAATGCAAGCAATTTCCCCTCGGGGATCAGTAAAGTATTTCTGATTCTGATTCTAATATATGTAGCTGATGACCTATGCCAGGTTATAATGAGTGCATTAATAAGGTCAGTGTAACTGAAACAATCAGATGAATAACGGATTGTTTGATCAATATCAACTACAATCAGTTAATCTTTTAGTTAATCATTTCAGCAAAGATTTCAAAAATGAACTGATTCCAGCCTCTATAATGTTGCTACTCGCTGTTTTTCTTAATCTTATATGAGTTCGCAGATAAGACTAAAATTAAATGTTGCCTCATCAAAACCAATTGAAAGCTCGTTTTTAAAAGGGCCCATCAGAAAAAGGTTCTTTGACCTGTTTGGGGGCCCAACTAGTTTTGAAAGTTGTGAAAAGAGTTTTAAGAAGTCGAACATACAGAGAACAATGTCTCAAAAATACTGTGTGAGGTGAATGACAGGTGGGACAGTTGCATGCTGGTGTTCTGAAAACAACAGGATGTTATTGTAGTTCACTTGCCAACATAGTCAGCAGTGATACACAACTAATGGAGCAAATGAAGGTACTTTAAAACATTAAACACCCAATTGCTGAGACTTCTGTACTTCTGTAAGTCAAGCCTTGGTCAAATTTGACCAGACATGATAGAGTTAGGTTTTTTGTTCTGTGTAATTAACACTTTTCAGTGGATGTCATTATCTCCAGTGTCCAACATGAATTAACGTCCTTGAATCAGCTATAAATCATAGAAAAAAGGCTCAAAAACCTGCCTGAGAATCAGCATGTTTTCTTCAGTATGTGAGGAATCCCGTGAACCTCTCTGTACACAAAGGGTTACACTGCAAGGTGAAAGTGCTAAATGCTAATTCTGCACTTTTACTGGTGCCAATTTGACAAAATTTAAACAAATGTAGCTAAAAGAAAAGTGGCTCAAGCTTTAACCCTCAGCATAACTCACTGAAAACAACACAGTTGTCTTGATATTGCTGGATGGGGTAAGACTTAAAAACTCTTACATGGTTCCGACTGAGCTCAAGCTCTCTATGAGAGAAGTCAATAAAGTCTAAGAATATGAAGGAAAATGTGGTAACTATTAGCCTTCTGCTCCAGTAGCCTATTTACCGAAAAGGAAAACTGGCAAACAGTGATGTCTCACTCACCACCATTAGATCTTTTGCCTCTCTCCTCCACATGACCTCTTCACGGCCACTTTGGGTCGCTCATGTGCAAATCTTCTTTGTGCAGGTTTTATAGGCTTTTCTACTAAAACTGAGCAATGGTTCCAACTGCTCAGAAAATCCTCATGAAAGACACGAGAACGATTGAGAGGAAGCGAGAAAAAGCAAACTCAGCAGATGTGATTTCCTAAAGTTGAGTTTATATGCGTGGTGTTTTAATACTCTGTGGTCACCTAATACCCCGAAGCTCTTCATCCATAATTCCTAGATATAAATTTGGTCTCGACATCTAATATTGGCTTGTCTGCCGATGGTGGGTTTTGATGATTGATGGCACGAACGTTCAACGAAGTCAGTTACAATAGCAGCAGTCTGTTTCTGTGGAGTCAAACAGTAGGACTCAGATAATGTATCACCGCATTGTTGAGGCAGGTCAAACAGTTCATGTGATTGAATTCCTATACAACCAACATTAATATAAGTCAATACTAAGGTCAATACTTTACATCGGACGTGCAAAATATTAATTCAACATTGAAGAAGAAGCACAGCTGTAACCACAGAAAAGCTCTACTAGCATAAACACGAGTAAAACTTCAGCCAAACCAGAACGATCCATGTGCTGCATGGATATACAATATCACCACTGACCTGCAGCTTCCATTAGAAGGGACACACACACACACAACACAAAATATATCCAAGTGCAAATGAATGCACATGCACACAGATTGCTCCCACACAGCGGAGGAAATTATTCTCGGAAATCAGGGGTGATTATTGCTCTAACAAGGCCCCCGGGGATACGCTGAGTGGAGGTCAGGGGGCAGAATAGTGTGCAAAAGGTTGAATGTTAAGACCAGGTGTGTGTGTGAGAAGTAAAACTGTGCGCACGTGTGTGTATTTGTGTTTGATGGAAAGTAAGAGAACAAGCAAGTCTGACTGATTCAAAATACATGACGTGTAACTGATGTTTTATTTTGTTGAATTTATTGTGTGTGATCTTTTCTGTAAATCACTGCTTGCACATGTGTGTGTCTGTGTCTGTGTTTGTGTGAGTCTAAATACACACAAGTTGACCTCTCTTTGGGTCCATGTCTGTTTATCAGTATTTCCAGATTCACTGTGGTCAGTGCTGAACCTCCCGACTGAAGCCAGAGAGTCAAAACAATGACCTCACATGCTGTCACCATAGTAACGCTGGCTGTTACCCCAACAGCAACAAACTGTGTTGTTGTGTTTACAGGCTTTCCGGTCCATCGGGTTGACATATGGTGGCCCCTGGGCAGCCTTCGGCATCTTGACATTCACTCGGTCACTTAAATCAATGCGCTCAGCCTCACTTCCTACTTTCTGTTAGAAAGTTCAATGATGTAACTTGGCTAAAACAGCAAATTCCAGCTTGTAAACTGGTACTGGATGATATTTCTTAGCAATGAAAGCTTGTGCTTGCATGTAAAAGAGATTGAATATGTTTCACAACATTTACTGATATGAAGAAGGGTAATGGGTGCAGCCAAGGACTGTACTGGACAGTAGTGCATCTTCAAACCATCTTGAATGTATGACCTATTTTTCTGTGTTGTGTTGGAGGTTCCATAGAACCAAATCATATAAATTTATATTGACTGCAGACTATATTGTTCATTTCTTTCAAAATCTTGCAAATATGGATGGACACTAGAATCAGTTCATATTGGCTCTGCACCTTCCACAGTCTCAACAGTGGCTACTCACGAAACTTACCTTCCACCCAACCAACCAATTAGCACCGATTCTTTTTTAAATTCAGTATAATCTGATAAAGACACAATCAGAAATCTAAACATTAACAAAATATCAACTCATCACCAAATTCAGAAACATAGGAAGCTGATCCCACACAGATCTTTTTATCGCACTGTCAAATTCTATGCCGATTTGTTCACATCAGAAATGTTTCTAAAGAAAGCAGTAAATAAAATCTAATATGCTTAAATTATAGTAAGATTTAAGCTCTCCTTGATCTGGCAATACAAGTGGTTATTGGGAGTAACGGCAAGTGGGAGTCCCAACAGTTCTCTTGGATGTAAAACGTGTGTCAACAGCTGGCTGCAGCAAACTTGCCTTTCAGAAATGTCAGAAATGCAACAGGAGAGGTGCAGCTGGTGTATCTTTTACAGTGCATCCACTCAAACATGTGATGTTATTGAAAGTCAATAATTGGCATTTTTTTTTCTATGATACCATTATCACCCACAATCTAGTGTAAGAGGTGTGATAGCTCCTACAGATTGCAGAAAGAGGTTGTTGCCTGCAGCTCTTCATCTGAGAGATCACTTATTCCATTCTGCCTTTGCAAATAATTCAAAATGTTTCTTTGTTCCTTGTGTCAAATTCAATTAGTTCAAAACTGCATTGCACGAGAAACTAACACAGCACTGATGGTTGAAGGTGAGACAATGCTTCTATCAACAAGATCAAGTTGTGAGAATGATTACTAGAGTGCACGCATGTACCTTTTCCTGTGATTCCCGCAGGCATGTGTAGGTAAGTTGAATCCAGTACCCGAATGGCAGACTCCACCATTAACACTGAAAGCTACCATACAGAATTCTTTTTACTTAATGTAAGTAGATTGATTGGATATTGAAGGATAAAGACAACCATAAGTAGTTTTAGAAAATGGGTTTGATGAAAAGAATATCGTAATAATTTTATCATACAAAAAGCCCTTTTTTCATAGTTTAGTCTAAGTTATAGTTTCTAAACCAAACTATATATATACAAATAAACCTGTAGTTTATTCAGTGAAAAAATTACAACTTTGGACTAAAACGTGACGACATCATTGCTGTTTTTTTGTGTGTGTTACTGTTACTGTACATTATAACTGACTTTCTTATTATATGTTGAAATACTATATACTATACACATATTTTGTAAATGTCATAGTTAGCTTTTAAATAAATGTGAATTGATTAACACGAACATCCAGAAACGTCTGGTCAGAAAATATCTGTCAGAAATTGGTTACAGATGTGCTCGTTAAGTCAGTTTTGTCCCACGCTAACAAAACTTCCACACTGTGACGATGACAGTCTAATTTATTACTGCTTCTAAAAGATAAAACCTTTATGTATCGCTTGAACAGCATTAAGACCACGATGAACACAACTATAACTCTGAACTTAACTCCCTGGTTTAAACACACTAAGAAGCCTGTTTGACAGCCAGACTTATTATACTCATATATCATCGTTATTACCACTGAAATATATAGGTTGCTGGCAGCACTCCCAGCTTCCCACCTCAATTTGTACCCACATCTGCAACTCCCAGCACAGTTGCAGCACACACGTGCCACAGTCGCCTCTTTGGCCTCAGGTCCTCGTGGTGTTTCCTGACCTATATTCTCTCAGACTCTCCTCTCCCGGGGTATTACAGCTTCCTTTCAAACAACACGCGACTGGTGGTTTTCCAACACAAACAAACTATCATCTCTGACACGGACCGGTAGCAGCTAGTTTTTACATCAAGACATCATGACCTGCAGTCACTTTACACTTTACACTGCATATGCTGAAAACATAAAGCAACTGGAGACCATCTTGTGATGGGATCATAACAGCCGCGATACCCGTCAACATGTTCACACTGTGACCCATGAGTGCTTAGTAGTGACAGCTAAATTGAAACATGAGACTTTACCCATCTTTGAACCCGGTCATCATTTTTATCTCAACTACAAAACTGTAAAGTTTTGTGACAGACATATAAACACTTAAAGTACTCAAAAACTCAACTTCTGTGATAGTTTCCGCTACAATAGAAGTCTCCAGGATCACAAATGTGGGCTGATGTTGTCACAGCTAGTAAAAATAGGCCGTTGTTCATCCGTGAAGTTGCCACAGCAACAGCAGAGGCAATAATGCAATAACACAACGGGCCACAGACTATGTGTGAGAGAGTCTGTCACATCTGTGTCTGGATGAACAAGAATCTCCACCAACAATAACAGAGGACAAGGCATAAAGCTGTGCTGAAGTGTGACTGCAGTATATATATTCCATATTCTCTCACATTCAGGCAGTGAGGTTTCAAAAATGACTTTATTAAGGCTCCAGTACAAGTGAGCAAATGGATCTTGAGAGGAGATCAAGGTCAACAACAAAGATCAGCTCAGCCAAAAAATGGACAAATGAGCAGATTTCATCTCACTGGGAGTTACAGAAGAACTTTGTAACTGGGCCTTGAATGGAGACTATCATTAAGATACCTACTAGTACGACTACTACTACTTTTCATAATAACTTGATACTTAATAGATCCCTGCGGGACAATTCAGCCCTCTAGGGGAGGTAAAAGGTCAGAGGTCTGAAACAGAGCAACAGACCAGGAGCTGGTTTACATTCAGGGGCTTGATCCATGGCACTGCAGCAGTGAGGATGCCTACAGATGTGGCAATATAAAGGATGGTCTGTTGAGTGAATTTGGCAGCCTGCTGCTTTTCAAGGTGTGATAATTTACAAATGCATGTTCAAAAAAAGTGATGACACATCATGCTAGGGTGCACACCACATAATACAGTACCCGTGAATCCACTTTGTGAATTAAGCCAGGCATACTCTTTGTCCTAGGGACCAAAACTGAAAACCACCCACCTCATATTTTTTCTCTCTACGCCCCTCGATAAAACTGAATACAGTGCAGCACTGTTCAGTGTGCAAGAGTTATGATGGTGGTGATGAGTTAACTTTCCCTTTTCAAATGCCACTGACTGCAAGCAGACTGGATTCTACAGTCCAAACAATAAATTCTGGAAACTGAGAGACGTTGAGCGGGGGCAACTGGTATGTGTGTGTGTGTGTGTGTGTGTGTAGGTATGTAGGTGTGTGTTTGTGTTTGTAAGAAACGTGACCACATGGAAATCATTAGATGTGGGCTGATTCTGCTTCCTGGCACATTTGTGCATTTGCACGCAAGTGTGTGGAGAGCTGTCTGCCTCCACCAGGTTCAGTAAGTCAAGCACCACACACCCCCAACCTCACACACACACACACACACACACACACACACACACACACACACACACACACGCCTTCTATAACCTGGCTGAGAGACTAAGGACACGCAACACAGGATGCAGGAGAAAACAGCAGCTGTTATCACGGCCGCCTGTAGGTGTGGTAGACTCACATCACACACCGTAAAACACTGAGACACGGCATCGTCTGTTCATGTCCAGTCTCAACCAGAGTTTTATACCCCAAACGTGACCACAAACACTTCATGTTTGTTTTTGTGAGTTCATTTACAGTATTTTATCTGTTCATTTCAAGAAAATGTGTAAAAGTGTGTGACCGGTTCAAAAGATCAAATGTTATTCGTGTTCACTGCATCGCCAACAAAGAGATGTCCATATGTTAGATAAAGAAAGATTGGTTGATTAATTAAGCAAAAAACAGTTATTAGCGACTATTGACTCAGTTCATTTCTAAGGGCCACGATCAACACGCACAGACCAAAAAGCCTCTTGACGCAATTGGATGGACATAAACCAACTAGAGCACATTTGACTTTTCAAATCTGGACCAGTAACACTTCTGAGTCAGTCATCATATCAAACCCCTCCCACATTACATAAATGGTTGTGTATCTGCAGGAGAAAATTAAACATGATCCCACAGAATCATCTGGTTTCCAGGCTATCTTTGCTCTGATTAATTACTTTGTAAATAGAAAATCTTTGGGTCTTGGACTGGCATTGGAAGACTGTGACAGGCATGTTTTGTTTCTGTCTTACATCTTTTAGGCAAACAAAGACATTACAACGTAACAACTGTGTACTTTGTGACAAGAAACTGACTGAATGACAGAAAATGCTGCCAAGAAGTTAGGATATAAACGATGCATACAAATCGAGGTTCAGTAGTTCTATACACACCTGAAATAGTCTGCTGCAAAAAAAGGAAGGTATATTAAAGCTCTGAAGGTAAAAACCTTCTGCTAATCTCTGACCCAGTGCCTTCAAACACATCGACTCTTTGTGGCTTAAAGCCTGTAATTCCTCGACATTTTGCTGGCTGATGCTTTAGCTCACCGGCTTTTAAGAGGCCCTGAAAAACACATCAAAGTAGTTATGCAAATTGACTGTGACACAGGCAATATAACTTCCTACATGAGTAAAAAAGCAGTAGTGGGATTGGACCTAGCAGCTCAGCTGCAATTCAAAAACGTGACCAAGAGACATTTGGAGAAAAATCTAGAAATGCATTATTAGCCTCATTAGTCATATTTGTAGAGATCCACAGCATCACACTGTGAAATGACACTCTACCCACAGAGTCGCACACGACCCCTGGCTGTGCATCTAGAACTGCTGAACACATTAGCCAGTTAATGGGATACTTAAAAAGAGTGGGAGAGAGAAGAGGAGGAGAGTGGAGGAGGGAGAGCCAAAGTCAAAGGCCAGGAAGGGGGCAGGGAAGTCATTGACAAGCCGATAGAAAGAATTGAAAGAAAAGTGAAGCAAGTTGAAGAGGGGAGTGGAGCAAAAGAGGGAAGGAGGGGGAAGAAAAGGGAAAGGAGGGAAAGGGGTGAACCTCTTAGAACATAAATAGCTGAAAGAGGACTTGGAATCTCGCAGTCACTCTTCCCGACAGCCACAATCCATCGCTCTCCTCTCCCCTTCTCCTCATCACCAGCCCTCCTCTCCACTCATCTGCTGCAGCCCTTCATTCATCTGGACTCTGAGCAAAATCAGTGAGTAGTTTCTGCACCACATCTTCATCCGGTCGCCATGTGACAGTACAGAGATGCTTAATTTTGCAAGACTGCATTCATCAGTCTGTACAAATTAATAGAAATGACAGCTATATTATAGAAGGCTATGCATGTATGACAACTGGCAATTATTTCTGTAACAATGGAATTCTGTGCAAACATTTATTCAGATACAATAAGCAAACACCTGACAAAGACGGGTGGATGTAAAAGATTTGAAATGGATGCAATGTATTATACTAACAAAGAATTAGTGCAAAGACATCCTGCTCTACTTCTGTGAAAATATGTAAATTGCAGTAGCGCCAACTTTCATCTAATCAAAATTAAAAAATGATTCAGAACACATTTTTGTGAGAACCTCACATCTATTAACTCTGCATTAAGCAGAAGCCACTCCATCGGGTGATCTACTTGAATAAGCAATACAGTAAAACTGCATATCACTCTATGTGCATGCTGTTTATGTGCCTCGTAGAATCCATGATGTGATTAATAGAAAATTAATGCATGACCCACAGGACTCTCCTTTAACCACAGATTACCGACAGAAAAAAACGTAATTAAAATGTTTAAAGAAAAGGACTCATTGAGTCAGTGAAGGAGTTCAGGGAGGTTGCAGGATGAGTGCCAGGCTCTCTGGAGCATTACACAAGTTAGTGAGGATGATATGATGAAAGTCGGTCAATATATTCAATGCAGGAATGTGGAGCTCACCAAGCTGTAACTACAGCAACAACAAAAAACAAACATTTGCATCTACAAGATCTCCTCTTGCCAATCCTACAAAGCTTTACTGAGATTACACGTGCGAACAGTGGAAAATCAGTGGAGATGGTTTAAGTGAAAGATTTTCCCTCTGACTCAGCTGCCCCACTTATTAAACTCGACACCGGTGCTGCAGCCAGACGCTTTGCCCTTTCAGCAGCTCTCCTTGTCATTCTTGTCATGTACCAGCTCTGACAGGAAAAGGACAACTCAAAGCAGAGATGTCAAATCAGACAAATGCAAAGCTCCACAAAGGCAGCACAAGTGTACAAAAATGGAGAAGAAATCTTCTTTGGCAGAATGTTGAATCTTTAGAATAAGACATTTATTGTAACAGTTGGTGTAAGAAGCTGAAGTCAGATTTCTTGGGATTTAGCAACAGCAGAGCAGACAGCATGAAAAGTGTGTAGTGTGTGGAGATCACACCTGTACATGACTGCAGCTGGATGACTCATCTTGATAAAAATGTAACTAGTGACTTTTCTCCTTTCTTTGTCCTTCAGGTCCTTTGTTCATCCCCCAAATCAGCCCTCAATATCATGGACACCACAGGGAAAATCCTCTCCATCAATGAGGCACTCTACCGCCTGATCCTCATGATGCTGACACTCGGCCAAGGCGTTCATTCAATGCCCGTTCCTACCGACGTCCCCATGTGTACAGCCTCAGAAACTGCTCAGTACAGGTTAACGTTTACTGGCAAGTGGTCCCAGGCAGCCTTCCCTAAACAGTATCCCGTGTACCGTCCACCTGCACAGTGGTCAAACATTATTGGTAAGTCCACAGCAAGCTGCACTCTCATTGGTCACAGTATTGGTAGAAGGTGTTGAAGTATATAGTGACTAGGCTGAGTATGAGGAAGCTAAAGTAGAAAACTACATACAGAGAAATCCAGAGAAGAAGAAAGCCCTGATTGGTAAGAATACCGGAAACAGAACACATGGCAGAAATGTCTCCGACTGAATGCTACTGGTTTGTGTGTCCATAGAGATGCAATTGTCTCGATAATCCACCCAAGACATTACAAAATATTAAGACGCAACTTGATGCAGTTTATATTAACCTCTGATAACTGCGGACTACAACCTGTTGCATCAACTAACTTCCTCTCCATCTCTCTCTGTTGTCAGGGGTGACTCACAGCTCCGACTATCACATCTGGCAGCGTAATGAGTTTGCCAGCAACGGAGTGAGGGAGTTTGCGGAGAAAGGCGAGGCCTGGACGCTGATGAAGGAAGTCGAGGCGGCCGGCGAACGCATCCAGAGCGTTTATGGGATCCTCTCCGCACCCGCTGTTGTGGGAGGCACAGGCCAGATGAGCACAGAGTTCGAGGTCTTCGCCAGGCACTCCTATGTAAGTCACTCAGCACCTGGTCTTCTTCAGTCTGAGTCAGGAAATGTAGTATATCAGAGACCTTTTTCTGATGGATGATGGGTTAATATCATATAAAAAGGTGGTGCCATGTTTTGCTGAGCCTAGGCATTTAAAATGTTGCCAATCAGTCGTTGAGCAGTGTACCATTATATTGATTCATTGTTCAAGTAATTATTTTACATTCCAAGGTTACAGTAGATCAGTGGCGTGGTTACCCTTTCAAACTCTGTTGGGAAGTTATTTCCACGGGGCATGTCCTCACGACTCGAACAGCCAACACTATAAATGTTACGTTAATGCCCCAAGTGTCTTTTTAGCCAAGTAATAAGTTGCCATACTCCTGCTAATTATTGACCATAAAAAGTAGTTAATATAAGAAAGAGCTGCATTATGCCTTTTTACAACGTAACAAGGCTGATGCAGCAAAACAGTTAATACAACTATAAAACCAGCTCCGGGCTGTTCTTTCCATACGCTGCACCCTAAAGAGATCTTCCGAAAACGCAGCAAGACAAATTTATGGCTTTACAAATTATGTAAAACTCTGCAGGAGTTGGCTGTTAAACTTCCTGCTGACGAGTGTCTGGGTAGATCATTAAGTCAAGGGCACATCTGACCAAACACAGTGTTTGACAAGAGTCGTGTCCTGAAAGTGAGACAAATGGAAAAACGCCAGTCAGAGAAATATGTCATAAAGAAGATGCTCACTGACTCAAAACCATCGCTGCTGAAATAACCCCACATGTTTGGGGAGGTGGATGACTTATTGGACTATGAATCGCTTCAGTGATTATACATGCGTCTAACTGAACACATTACAGCACAGTGAAATACATTATCGTATGATATACAGACCACATGTGGCTGATTTAAAGGGGAACATCACAGCCGGTGTGGCACATTAAAGTCTGATAAACTGAATCAAGTCATGTCACCTGAGTCACCCTGAAGATAATTTGGCCGTGTGTAACCTGCTTCTGATGTCTGCTTTAGGCTAGTAAAACACACCCAAATTGCTTACCAAACTTTGTTGCATTGTGGGAAATGTAGGTGCCAAGTTTTGACGAAGAGTGTGTGGAATAAAAATATACATCTCTACTTCTGATGCATCGATTTGGACACTTTTAAACTGTCCATCATGTGTCCCACACTGCTGTAGGGAAGCAGTGATAAAACAGTTGAGCAGAAGGATGTTTTGTAGCCAAAAACAAGATAATAAAAAGTCCTCCTTGTACCAGATCTTCCAGAGGAATTCAAGTATTTATTGTAGTCCTTTTTGTGTCGTAAAGGTTAAATCAAGAGTATTAATTACTGATTAATATGAGTGTGCAATATTTACGGAATGTAAATGAAAAAAAGATTAAATCACAGAGCACGATGGCCCACTTTGTCCTTTGTGTTTTTAACCCATTTTCCAAGTGACACGACAAGGCTGAGCAGTTTTCCACACTAAATATGATATATAGTGACATAAAATAACAAACCTCTTACATTCTCTTTCCCACCCATGTCTTTTTCTTCTTATCTTCATCTCTTACTCCGACCCACCTCCTCATTTCCCTCTCTTTCTCTTTTTTTCTCTCTTTACGCTCCATCTCCCTCCCCACGCTCTACTTCCTCCTCTCTATCTGCAGCTGTCGTTTATCGTGCGTATCGTTCCAAGCCCGGACTGGTTTGTGGGCGTGGACAGTGTTGATCTGTGTGACGGCGACCAGTGGAAAGAGAATGTGTCGCTGGAGCTTTTCCCATACGATGCAGGAACCGACAGCGGGTTCACTTTCTCTTCTCCCAACTTCGAGACCATCCCGCAGGACAGAATCACACAGGTAGGTCAGACGCAGCCAAATGCAACATCCATCGATCCAAAGCCAAAGATCACATATCATGTGAACGAGGATGTGAGCTTAACATTGTTCAATAAAACCAGCATTGGCAAAGAGGAGAACACTGTTTTATAATCATTCTGTTGTACATGAAGAAGCAAAATCAAAATGCCTTGAATGTGTTGTTAACCTTATAGCTGACTATTATTATCATTATCACCTGAAAATCAGTGAAATGAGCATCTTATATGCCAAATATCATATTTCCCTTTAACTTAATTAAAAGGATGTCGCAATAATGGTTGATGTTTCCTTTCACCTCCAGCAAATAAAAAATGTATTGATTGTTATTCTTTGTCCGTTTCCCCTCTATAGATCACGTCTTCCTTCCCTAGCCACCCTGCCAACTCCTTTTTCTACCCTCGCCTGAAGCACCTGCCTCCCATTGCCAAGGTGATGCTGACCAAGATAAAGAAGACCAATCAGATCATCAGCCTGCCTGCGGAGCCCACCCAGTCCAACCAACTGCCTACAGGAAATGAGATTGAGGACACGCTCATAAGTGAGTCTAAAGAACTTAAATACTCACTGGACAAAGTGTGGTATATTAGCACTCACATGATAACAGTGAGACATGATACATGACTGATCCCAACCAGTAAAGGAATAACTGAATGGTGCTGTTATTATATTGTTTAGCATCAGTATGGAGCAGGTACCAGTGAGACAATGAAATACGATCGAGGAAGTCCAGCTGAAGAAGCCGATAAATGCTTTTAAAGACATTGCACAAAAGTTAATAATACTAACAGACAGGCGTTAACAACCATTTAAACATTCACAAGCCTAACTGTAGAATTGCGGCAATAGAAAATGATCCACCAGGAATGTGCGGTTGCATGTTTAATTTGGTGGTGTAGCAGCAGTCGTACCAGTTGAAAAAAAATACATATGCTCTCAGTTGTGCAAAACACAAATGCAGGATTTTTCAAGATGCTAGGAGTTTGGGTCTTTTGCTGACTCAAATGAAAGCATTTGGGAGCCATTACAGGCCCCACACAAACTAAATTACTTCCAACCAAAACCAGAGAAGCCAAGTGAGGTTAGGGCATCAGAAAATAACAGGGGCACATCTGGCATCCAGTGGAACAATATAAGGAAGAGAGAATGAGAAAGTGAGAGCATTTAAAGAAAACTATTATATAAGGCAAGGTTTGGGTCGTGACCCAAATAGGATGGAGACACGTATGTCTTAACAAGAGGTAGATTCCTTTAGGTGAAGCTGGATTTACTTAATGTTGGTTCTCAGACTGTTACATTTATGACCCCCTGTTGTAGAGATTAGTGGTAGCAGTAAAAAAAAGCCCAACAGCATGGAAGATTAGGGAGACATGTTGGAAAAATAAAGATGAAGAGTGTGTCAGACTACAAGTAAACCTCCCAATGCAGCAGTCAAACAACCTGTCTGTGTGACTGATGTTCTCCAATATGAGACGGAGGATAAAATAACCTTTAATAAAAACACAATTCACCACAGAAAGTCTTAACAGATGACTTGACCAGGAACATATAGCGTGTCAGCCTGGCGGTAGAGCTGACAGTGCAGTAATCAGACTCAGAGTTCATGGTGACCGTAAAAGTTTGACTCAGCATCAGACTACAAGTCGTTCCCCTGACAACCCGTCAACAAACAACAACGAGGGGCCAAGAATCTGTTGGGGTTTCCTGCCTTGATCCCAATGCTCCGTCCTATCCCTCCATCTGCTTATCCTTCCCTCCCTCCATTAATCCCACCATCCTTTTTAAGCATTCTTCTTGAGGCTTAAACAACAACATTGTTGTAGATTAACAATCACCTGCTCAAGATTTTATCTGTGAAAATGTAAAATAAGATAATTCAACTTGGCTTTCAGAGCATTATTATGACTTCATACTTCCCTTTGTCATTAACGGACAAACGAGACTACGGGAGCTTTGACTTGCTTGTTCCATCTCTCCATCCGTCTGTACATCCATGAAGCTTCCGTTCCGTCTCCCATCCTTCTGCTTTTCCACTCTTTCACCTACAACTAAGTCTGTGATACATATCAGCTGTACGCGAGCTCCCAATAAGGTGGACGGAGGTCGCTCGCAAGTTCATGATGTTGGAGAGACGTGCAGCTAAAAGGGTTGAAATGGCCGCTTGGTACCTGAAGGGTCAGAGCGCATGCCACATAGCCAAACGGTCACAACTGTTGCTGGTTTGATTCCAGCAGTCGACCTTTATTGCATGTCTCACCCCTTTCTCTTCTTTCTCTTCATATTTCCTTTCTGTCTCTTTACTGTCCCAATCCAATAGTGGCAAACAATGTTCCAAAAAAGGCAGCTCTTTCCATTTCTTCCATTTCAGGTGCAAGGCTCTAAATCCCCATCTGCTGTAACTGTCTCATTAAGTGGTCGCACTGTTTACTGTGAGGCATGACAAAGAGCATGCACAGTCACCAAAAAAGAATCAGTGTATAAAATGTAACTCCAGCAGCACAAGCAATGCAAGAATCTATAACGAGAAGCAATGGGTTCATAAAAAGCTGCACACACAGCTCCCTGGTATGACTGATCCTCTCCTTTTCAATCTAAACTATAATATCCACTCACAAATATCAACCTTTTGCCACTTCAAGACAATAAATACGATATATTGAAAAAAGGAGGTAAGGCTGTAGCAATAACTCAGATCAGAAATGAGTATTAATGTGATACGATGCCCTCCTCTCCCTTTCAGATACCCCTCTGGACTGCGAGGCGTCCGTGTGGTCTCCTTGGGGCTTGTGCAAAGGCAAGTGTGGAGACTCGGGCGTGCAGCACCGCACGCGCTACATCCTAATGCACCCGGCCAACAGCGGAGCGGCCTGCCCCCTGCTGGAGGAAGAGAGGAAGTGCTTCCCAGACAACTGCTTATGACTAAGCCAGGAACGGAGGGAGAAGAAAGAGAGGAAGGAGAGGAGAGAGAAGAAAGAGAGGAGAGCCAGGAAAGGGAGGAAAGGACGAAGACGGAGAAACAACAAAAGGTCCGCGGCTTATTCTCACGAGGCATAAATATGATGAACTCCCTTCTTTTCTCCCTGGTCGTACTCTCTTTCTGTGGAAATGTACTGATTGATTGACTGGCTTTTAAATTTGGAGAATCACACAACAACAACAAAAAAATCCTCAAGTCACTTTGATAGATCTGACAGTACAACAAGAGGTGTAGTTTGGCAAAACAGCTATTAGACACCAATTTGGTTTTGGCAGATTATCAAAATTGTCTGGGGAGAGAACGACGCTGCTTTAAACATTAACTGAACACATTTTCACATTATAATTGGGTTTTGAATTGACATTTCTAGCGATCACAGACATCTGTTTGCCCGCAGTGGATTATAAATCCAAGCAGCTTTCATTTAGTGGATTTGGAAATAAATCCATATAAATTATACTTAAGATCTAAAATCACAAGAAATCCACATAATACCAGTTTGGGAACAGGAGAAAACAAGACGCCTCGATAGTTCCACTGGCAGAAGTAAAGAAATAGATGTTCAGTCCTCTAAACTACGCCAAATTCAAAACATGTTTACAGAGACATCGTGGTTGTTTTCCTGAAGACAAAGAATATATTTATTGACAGGATTTTAACCTGTAGTGTACAGTATATCGAATCTGAAAGTAATGTGTATTCCTTTATGTAAGTGAGATATTAGTTCAATACAGAAAAAATGTTTTTGTAAAAAACACTAAAAATGTACAAAAAAAATGTTTGTTGTCTGTTTGTTCAATAAAGTGTAAATATATCTTAAGATGTGGCCTCATTTATCAGAGTCTTCATACAACTTCATATCATGTAATCACAATAATAATTCCTTTATATGGATTTTAAACCTTCTGTAGAGCTCAGTTAATGTTTGACCTTTAAATCTGAACCACACATTGGGCTTACTTACATTCGGGCTCCCAAGGTAATATCACTAACACAGGGGCTGCAGGATCAAATTGAGTGGAGAGAGTAATGCTTTAAACTGGATGACCTGGGTTCAAGCCCCCGTGTTGGCCACGATTCGCCCTGATGAAGTGTTGGTCATAAAATGGATGAATGAATAAAACAGTTCCCCAAATGTTGATTTAGATTATGAGGCCTGAAATCTCACAGAGCTCACTTCACGCTGTGACGTCCAGTGCAGCACATCGCAGTTTGAGGCAGGAGTTCCATTTAACGGGCAAAACAGACGCCAGTTACACGAAAAGTGACCTCTGTTTTTTTTCAGAGGAGATTTCTGGGCAGGATGAAGACAACACAATCACAAACAGATTGACAAAATCCTCTTTAGCGAACAATATCTGTGTAAATATAACAGATAATGTCACTTATGAACCCCCCTTTCCCACGAAGCAACATAGAAGCTATACTGCAGATGGGAGATTGAACAGCAATAAGAACTAAACATCTGGTGAATGAAGGCGCTCCTTCTGTTTTGAATGACGAGAGACAAGGAAAAGTACGGAGGCAGAAAATCAGGAGAAACAGGAGAGGAGCAGATGCAGAATCTGGTTTTTCATAACAGCAGTTTTATAAGCTGAGTCTAAGAGGCGGCAGCACAACTGATCTGAATATCATCGAGATCTCAAGTCGATAAGCCAAGTGCAATATATGTGACACGAGAGTATTATAATGAAGAACCGTAGTGCTGCTGCAGAAACCCCAACAAATTTCACATCATCCTGATATTAGTTTTTTAATGCAAAAATGATCTTATCCACTAACAGTGAATTATACTGCAACTGGAACATCTGTCCAAAAATATATGCAATATGAATTTTTTTTTTTTGCCGTATCCTGAGAGAGGCAGGAGTAAAGTGTACGCCCAGTATACAGTACTATATGATGATGAATACATACTTTTAAGTTTTTAAAGATTGAGTCCCCCCTTCATATGGCTCACAGTGGTTTGGTCCACCACCAACCTTGCACACACATTAGCGCTAGGTACGAGTGTATGGAGCGTGTTGGGAGATCCTAAAACGAAGGATCCGTCTGACATTTGTATCTACTATCTACGACTCAGTAGAGTAAAACACATTTACAGTTATGACTAGACTGCATTTTGTTCAGTCCATATTCTCACAGTTGCAGCAATCATAGTTTTACTTCACAAAACTTTTAACACGCTGGTGCTCAGGATACGTGATACATTACTTCGACCTCCTGCAATAATGTTTATAATATATAAACTGACATTGAAGGAGGGAATACAGAATGCACTGACTGAGTAAACCGAAGCACATTTTTGTGATTCACGGTAAACTGCAGATTATTGGTATTGTTACAAGTTATGTTTTGGAAAATGACAGAGAGAAAAATATAAATCATGTTTTTAAATCGAATCTTCAGGTTTATGAAACATGTTGATTTATTATTCACACTTTCTGTGAAACTACTGACGTGTGGGAGAAGAAGTCTTTGCTTACTTTGAGGCGTAACAACTTCTGCAGATGCTGAATATGAGAAGGGCTTATTCTGTGTGTGGGGGTCCACTTTATAAGTGACCTCATCTTGGGTAAGCATATGGCAACTATTGTATGTAATGGTTTGGATCGCAATTTCCTCTCAAGTTTCCAAAGAGCTCTGGACTCTCTTGCATACTGTAGTGGCACTGTGACACGAGTAATCCTCCCTGCTCAACAGTTTAAAAGGTGAACACTATATTTTAAAATGACTAATAAATCCCAGAGAAATAAGAAATAAGTCTCTTAGCCAGATGAGAAGGGAATCTGAGATCACTAACCATCAGTCATCACACTACAGAGTCATACATACTCTCACCCTGGAGTACCCTAGAGGGACAACGAAGGCAGATAAACACCTTTTCGAATATGTTACTAGCTCATCTTGCATCTTGTTGATAGCTCGGGATGTCTCCCCGAGGGCACAGCTCAGCATCTATCACTTTCAATTTAGTGTGGTAAATGCAGAGCTGGCACTTGGCGCTGTAGTGGAGAAGAGTCTACTTCAGTATTAACACGAACACGTTCAATAACAAGTCCCTAAGCGCTACATTATTATACTAATTGGAAGATTTTCTACATGATTGCCGTTGAGATATAAACACGTGTCAGGGACGTGTTTGAAAGCTCACGGTGCGACTCGTGCTTCCATGTTGGTGCATTGTGAGCACACCGGTGGCTCTGGTCTCAAGCAGCCTTGTGATTGGCTCCCAGGTTAACCAGTCACAACACAACCAGAAGGTCTCGTCACACAAAGCAGCACCTGTGAGTTTCTCACACTCTCAGAAGTCTCCCTTATAGCCTTCCACTTTAAATCTATACGCCTCAGGACATTGGTGTTTGGCCACAGCTGATGAAAAACACCTCAATCTTGAAAAGTCAACTGGAGCTACGGGCCAAACATTTGGTCACCGCTGAGTGTATTGTAACTGAATAGCTCATAGTTAACTGAGAATGGGTTTGCGAGGCGTTGGCTTCCTCCTCCAGTGTTACCTGATGTTGGCAGCAGCCATGTATTTTGAGCTCGGAGAGCAGGAGGAAAAGTGCATCATCGAGGAGATTCCTGAAGACACTCTGGTCACTGGTGAGTCCTGGAGAGGGAATATTCCTCCTGAGTGTCATTTACAAGCTCAACAGAGGTAATGAATGTGGAATTAGATTCTTGAAACTGTTCTGTGAATTGCCACGTGATCGCTGAATCACACAGTAATGGACTTCCATGATAGTGTGTCTTTTATTCCAGTGAGTGCAAAAGTCATTTACGACTTCCAAACTGCCCATTTAGTGGCATATTCATAAAAAAAAATGATTTGTTCTGTGCTTCAACAACAGATTTGCAGTGAATATATTAAAAATGAGATATTATGCCTCTTCATGCTCAGTCCAGGCAGGGAAATATATCTGTATTACATCATAATCGTGAGATGAAACCACACACCATCTTTAATGTTGGCTATCATTATATTGTGATACATGAAGAGACGAGTGATGTAACTTTCTGAACTTACCAGACTGTTCGACTTTTGCTCATACTTGCCTTCACCCACATATTCATTATATCCACATTACTGGTAAAATCTCATTGTGTTAATATATTCATATTTTGTGAAAGTCATCCCTTCCATATTGCCACAAAATTAGTATTGAAGCAGGGGCGTCACTAGGTTTTAAGGACAGTGGAGGCTTAGCCCCCAAGAGATGCACAGCTAACAAAGACTGAGAAATTATTTATAATTATTATTATTATTATAAAATTCCAAGACTGTCTGCATCACAAATGACTCTATCCTGTGAAATCCTTCAGACTCACCTTTCCAGTAGAGGTCTCTCCCCTCTCACTCCCTGTGCTCCTCTGCCCTGACTCCTACAGGTCAACAGGGGTGGTGGAGTGATTATTATTAGTGTAATATTATTATGATTATCCATTGTTGATAATCAATTCGTGAATGAGCTCAGCTCTTGTTTCACGGTGTGCATCCATGTGTTAAGTGAGAAACACAGCTGATGCAAAGATAGTATATGGTAAAACGAGTGCACACTTAACTCTAAACAACATGCAGGGCCTTCACAATGCATTTCAGACTAACTAGCTAGCTAAGTAGCAGCATTCTTTTAGAGCTGGAATGTAACTTTTGACTGCGAAACAACAAACGTAAGACGTGAGCAGAGATTGTCTACAGTGTGCGAGCTAGGTTTTCATTTGTCAAACACTTGGTTCATTAATTACATGGGACTTTCTGCTGTTAGCTCGGGGCTGGAGCTAACTAACTGTTACTACCAGCAGTGATCAATACTTACTTCTTGAAAACTTTCTTATATCCATTCTTCTTCATTCACGTTCTTCTCCTCATGCTGTTCTAGTCGCTCTGTGAGCTTCAAGGTAACACACACACTGCAGGTACCACGTGCAAGATAGGTCGCAGGGAAAACGTGGAGTGGATTTTCAGTGATGTGGGTGTTCTCTATTTGAACAAGTGGAATGGATTGGATAACGACGCACTGAAGGGGTTCTCTCTACCTTACACTATGAAGTGAAGAGAAACTGACAGATTTATGATCATATTTAAGTGAATAATGATAGGTTATATGATTATTTATTTAAACTCATATTCTGGCCACTTTATATTGAATTTGTCAGCACTTTTTTGTAAAAATATTATTTATTATTTATTTTATTTTTTTAATAAAAACCCCAAATTATTTAGGGGGGCTTAAGAATATTTTAGTATAATATAATTTAATATCTAAAATAGGCCTAATGACACCACTGTATTGAAGTATGTCGTCAATCTAAATCAATGACCAAGACGACAACTCTGTGTGTGTGTGTGTGTGTGTGTGTGTCTGTAGATTTAATTTTCCTGCCACAAAACAAAGTGTTTTGTACCTATTAAAAAATTATCCAACATACAGTATTTCTAATGCAGCATGCTTGAGAACTTTCAACTAAAATAAAATTATATCCTACAAAGACATAAAATATCTGCCGAGCTTCTGCGATCAAGATTTTCTCCAAAATGTCCGGAGCAATTCCTCCCCACAACAGCAGGTGGCGCTATGAGTCCTTTTATTTATTATCTAATGTTTAATAAATGGACTTCTTCCTTTTTTTAAAGGTGGTTTGTATTTGTGTCTGTTAAGAGTTTGTTTTTGCAGACATTGTGTGTCTCTGTATGTGTGACTGTGTCTTACCTTCAGGGTATTTCTTGTTGGAGCCCTGGGATTTGAAGAAGGCCACCCGCTCCCCTCACCTCGGCATCACTGTGACAGTCAGAGACCCAAATCATGAGGTACTGCACTCAAAGGCGGTAAATCACCAAGCCAGCGCCAACAAACACGTATCATGATGCAGTAAAACATGGGCTGGTCGGGCGGCATTTTTAAAAGCAAAATGAACCAACAAAAATAAAACCATCATATCAGTTTTGTTGACCAATAGCTGAAGACATGTTGTCCTAACAGTGTCTATCTTGCTCTCTAGATTCAGATGTCCAAACGCTACGGTAAATTCAGCAAATTCACCTTCACAGCTCACGCGTCCGGTCAGCACTACTTCTGCTTCCAAACCAACTCCACCAGGTTTTCTGTCTTCCTAGGAGAGAAGCTGGTGAGACCTCTGGACACATAGGGGGAAATAATTTAAAATAAAACAGGAAAAAATGCTGAGACATGTACAGAATTACAATTTTACAATATTAGATCTCACAGTAAGTCAGATAATTCAAGATGACCCCTAATTTGTCTCTGTCGTGTTGTACAGAAGCTACATTTGGACATTCAGATGGGAGAGCACACTATCGGCCACAACACTGACAAAACCAGAGACAACATGGAGAGTCTGGAGAACAACCTGAGCCACCTCATAGATCAGATGAAGTACATCACCATGCAGCAGGAGTACCAGAGGGTGAGCACTTTACTGTACTGTCTCCAAGAAAATTTATATAATGTGCGTATTTGATCCATCTTATCTCCAATTTAATGGAACTAAACGGCTTGTTAGATAGCTCAGCAGCAAGAAAACAGTTCCTACATGAAAGCGGTCACAACAAGGTCTGTGGATTATCTTGACTAGCCGGGTCATGATTTCTGGAAGAGACATCGCTGATGAGTTATGCAAATGTATTTTTTGGCGCTTGGAGCACCACAAGGCGAGTGCTATCCGGTTCAACTGGATTAGAGAGAAGGCATACGTCCCGATATCTCTGTGGATAAACAGCACTACGGGACAAAGCACGTGTAGCAACAATGTTTTATGTTCTTTACCTTCATTCAGGAGAAAGAGGAGAAGTTCCGGCAGATCAGCGAGGTGACCAACAGTAAAGTGCTGTGGTGGGCCGTGGTGCAGACCACCATCCTGCTGTCGGTCGGTTTCTGGCAGATGAAACGACTTAAAGACTTCTTCATCGCCAAGAAGCTGGTCTGATGACGACCTCTGACCTCTGACCTTTCCTACCGCTCCAGGCCTGATGACCTCATAGCATCTCGCTATACCTGCAGTGTGTCAACTGTACGCTGCGAGAAACACTTTAAACATTGGAATATATGATATGATATACACCAACAAGTGTTGTTTGTATACGACATGAATGTAGATAAAATACTACAGTTTTCTGGAGTTGTTTGTAGAACATTTCTTTCTTTTCCATCTTCTCTCTCTCTGTTTTCCTTTTTTTGAACTTTGTTGGCCTTAAAACAATAATACATTGGGATTGAGTTCTGTGTAATCTTGGCTAATGACAGACTGATAAGAATATTAGTTTGATTGTAAGAAAAATCATGCACCAGGTTCATCAGGACTGAAAACACAACAGCTCATGACACAAAGGGAAAATTAATAAAAGTCACTTGAAGGAGGATTGTTTTGTCATTATTTCTCTTTTGAAGGAGTAAGCAAAAATAAATGAAACAAATCAAATATTATACGAGTTTTACAAGAGATTTAAATACTCACACAAGGACTCTCCTGTCTGTGTGTATGACATTAACTAGCAAACGTTCGCAGCTAGCTAGCTAGATGACAACCTTGTTTTAAACTAGCTAGCATAGTGTAAAAAAAAAAAACTGACGTTATGTGCTCGTAACTTTTTAGGAAATTTCAACCTTGACTGCTAGGTATAGTAGTTAGTTATATACAGTATATTATATATATTGTTAATATATTTATTTTTGTACTTACTACTTACACGCAAAGAGTGAAGTTAGCCCGCTCCGCCTGCGGTGAGGTGACGTTGTACCGGTTACGTTAGACCAAATAACCGTTATTTCGCTAGCTAGCTAGGTTAGCTTCAAGTTAGTAGCATGCTGGGTTCACTGCAGCAGGATGACCAAGGTAACACAATACATCTGCATGTACTTAACTGTAAAAATGGGTCAGTCGTGTTTTAAAATAATCCTGAACTTTAAGGGGGATACAGAAAACATTTTAAAAACATTCAGTGAAGGTGACAGCTGTAACATTTGGCTAAAGTTGTTAGCGCGACTAGCTAGCGCAATAACGAGTTAGCAAAGTGAGTTAGCTTGTTCATTTTAACGCTCATCGTATCTTGCAGGTGTTCAAATGGCTTACTGGGTTTGCTGCAACTCCTGCTTCCTTTCCTCCGGTGCTGACCGAAAACTGGGCGTCACGACCTGTGGACATGTCATCTGTAATATCTGTTATCAGAAAGGTAGAAAACAGTTGATGTAACACAACGAACAGTGAAATCAGTCACTGTTGGGAAACTGTTTACTGTTTAAATGCATTTAAAAGCTCAGAGCCTCGTCTTCACTTCAGCTGTGTGTAGCTGCTGCAGGCAGGTGGAAGTGTGGTGAGACAGAGACACCTGTTGGGCTTCAGGTGACACTGCAGAGCTGATGATTCAGTTTCAGAGAGTGAGATCTCTGACCCAGTCTGGTTCTGTCTGGTTCTGTCTCTGGGAGCTTCTTGTTAAATCCACATGAGGTAACAGTGAAATGACACCATTCAACATGAGATATTGGACCTCTTGAAGCTCTCCTGGAGGCCCTTTGGTCCCACTGATCATGTTCACCCTCCACAGCTGTTTCCCTGATGGGTCTAATCTCAATAAAACTCTCCAGAGTTTGATTATACAGTACTTTAATCCACCCTGGCCTGCAGACTTATACCCAGAGGTCACAGTTAATTAATTCTGGGACCATGAGAACCCTTTTTTGTTCAGTTCCTGTGTTGGATTGAGAGCCAACATGATTTCTACAGTCTATATAATAATGTTTTATTTACAGGCAGCCAAGGCGAGTGTTTAATATGCAACGCCAACTGCCAAGTGTCGCCTCTCTCCGACAAAGTAAGCATCATTCTTCTCATTAAATTCAACAAGATCAGGCGTCTTAACTCACATCATTGTACAATCGTTAAAGTCGTTAAAGTCACGTTGTGTGTCTTTGTTTCAGAGCAGCTCGGAGGTGAAGACGCTGTTCTCCGACATCAACACCGTGGCGACGACACACTTCACAGAAATCGGCAAAGTTTGGTCATTTTCTGGCTTCACGTCGTAAAAATACTAAAAACAGTCTCATTACCTGTTTGTATCAGCTCAGCATTAACTGTGTTAAATCTCTATTATGAAGAGTTTTTATATTTTTCATTGTATTTATTAGTGCGGCCTCCACAAAGCAGTTTCTGTCCTTTTCTCAGGTTATAATGTTCCAGGAAAGACATCAGAAAAGGCTGCTGACTCACTACCAGCAAAGGGTGAGAGACATCTACTGTGTGTGTGTTCGTACGGTTCAGTTCTGATCCGTACAACATAAAATAGTCACACCTGCAGTATGATTTTATTAATTACAGAGTGAGAAACTGGAGGAGATGTTAGTCAGGATGAAGCAGGACATGCAGCACATGACAAAGTAAGTTAAAGGTTTTGAATCATTTTATCGTCCACGATTCTGAACCGCAGTTTATTAAAAGTCATTATTGTTTCTCCTCTGAAGGAAGCTGAACGAACAGAGCGCCTACATCGCCCAGCTGGAAAACTCTCTTCAGCATCAGAGGTACACGACACGCTGATGTTCCTCTAATGTGATATAATAAGACGAGCAGCTTCATTTTATTTAATGTCAGTCGTGTGTTCTTTAAATAAATTGATAGTTTGCATCTGTGTCCTGAAAAATATGGTCTCTAACTGGTGTTAACAAGCATTTAGCTGATGTTTCATTCATTCGTTGTTTCACATCGTTAGTCGTCGTGCATCAGTGATCATGATGCTCATGAAATAAAGTCTAAAATACTGACTGAATCAGCATCGGTGGAGCCAAACAACCTGTACGCCTCAGCTCCCACTAGGTGTCACTCCTGGCACATCTACTCTCAGCCTGTCGCTCCCACAACCAGCACTCAATCTGAAGAGCAGTGAAAATGACAGAATTGCTATTTCTTAGTTCTTAGTTATAGTATTTAAGTCCAAGTTCTGGAGTAAACTGTGACAAGTACGTCCTTTATAAATGTTCTGTAAAATACAAACTAAAGGAAGTAAAGTCCAATATTCTCATAAAAGGTAAATTGTCTGTCTTAAACACACCTTGAAGGGAATCTTCATTTTATTCTCCTGAACTGATGAACCTCGTTTGTTTCTCTTCTCACTCAGTGCCAAAGTTTCCTCAGCGCCTCAGATGAGCCACAGTTCCCGCATCGCACACGGACATAAATCAGGTAACAACAATCTTGTGGTTTAATGTCACTGTCGTATTGTTTGTTGTGTTCGTCTCTATGACACCTTGTTGTTCGGCTTCTATTAAATCTGAACACTTTGTCATTCACGTTCTCATAAATACCTTCATTTTATTACACTGTGCAGCCGTTACACTCATACTGTGTAGTGTAGTGAGGATAATGAAAATAATGAACATTAGATGGTATTATAATATAATATACTCTACTTAAAGCAGGGCTGACCAGATCAGGTCAAAACTGAGATCAAAACTGGCTGAAGTTTGAGTCACGACAATGTTTTGATGGCAAATGAACAAAACACTTCCTGTTCAGTTTTCTTCATTCTGTTGCGATACAACTTAAATCACCCAATACATAAAAAAGAAGCTGTGTAAATGTGGAAAATGTTGCCTCAATTCCTCAATTGTGCTGATAAATTCAACCAAAAACTTCAGTAGGTGTCACCAGTATAGAAAGAGATGTGAGATACAGTACTTGTTAAATCTGCAGCCAGGCAGGATGGTGATCTTTTGTCCAATCAGGCCGCTGAGTGACCATGAAACTGTCTCAGGTCTTGTCTCTGGGGTCGTGTCACTGAACCATTCATGCCCCTTATGACCACTAATGTCTCCTCATCATTAACGGTAAACAGTCGTTGTTAATGTTGTTTCTGTCTCCTGTTTAGCGTCAGTGCTACAGATCCCATACAACTCCCCCGTGACCCTCTCGAGACACTCCTCGTCGACCAGTATGTGAGTATCGTCCCTCCTTTAACTGATCTCTGTATCTAACAGCATCTTTAACCTTCCTCCTCACCTCGTCTCAGCCTCTGTTTCCTTTAGTCTGCCCTTCATTACCTCGCACCATAAGAGAGAGAGAGTGTAGGACGAGTTTCACAGTGCAAACAGGTGATATCCTGGGTTCAGCCCCGGTGTCTCGTGTTAGCTTTAGCTGCTCTATAGCTTTGCCCTGCCCCGCGGCTATCAATACACACACACCTGAATAAGCTGCGGGTTTAGCGAGGATTCCCCGTCGGGTTCTCGAGGCGGCGTTGACACAAGATTGATTGGCTGCGTGAGCTTCATAGTACAAATGTTGTTTTATCCGCTGAGACTGTAGATTCTTCTCCTGAGCGAAAGCAGCGAGGATATTAACCCTGTTAGCGGTCTGACCTGCCTGCAGGGTCAATTCAGATGATTTGACATGTGAAGTGATGGTTTATGCAAAGTTAATTTAGAACATATGTTGATAAAGTGATTTAAAAGGAACAACACATTTTAATTATAGCTTACTTTTTCAAAATATGTCGATTTTTGTTACTGGATTGAAGTAAAAATCTGACTTAGCTGCTAAATCAGTCGCGTTGAGAGATTCTCGATGTTTTACAGAAATGCAAAATGTTTTCAATCGAATGCAAACAACTGTACTTATTGTCCTGGAATGTTTTTTTCCCCTTATAAACAATAAATGCATAAAAAACTTAATGTTACTCCTGAAATGTTTTGTATTATTATGAATTTAAGTAAGTAAAAGCACTAATTGTTTCACTCTAGTTCAATAACTTTTATATTTTTAGCTTTAGCTTCATTTACATTATATTAGTGTCATCACAAGAACATGTCAATAGTTAATATTTGTCTCTGAGATGAAACTGTAACTGATTTTGTCTCGTTATAAATCCACTAACAAAGATTTCCCTCCTGCAGCGCTGAAAACATGGAGCTGGATAACAGGAGTGTGTTCAGGAAGGTAAGCTTCATTACTTCACCGTCTGTTTGTTCTTCAAACAATTTGTGTGCTGATAATTTAAGACTTCAGCACACAGAGGATGAAAATATTGAGCAACAGGCAAATAAAAAGTGATTTGCGGTGTTTCTCTGTGTTTCAGCCGAACACTCTCCCCAGACTGTCGTTGATCAGCCCTCCACAGGACGGACGGATGGGTATGTGCTGCGCTCGCCTGTTTTTTGCTCATTATAGGGATATTTGTTGTCAGATTTCTGCTCCTGAGTTTGGATCTGCTCTGGCGATCTCCCTCTGAGTCATAACTCTGTTACACCAGTTAATTCAGGGTTAGTGGTCTGAAACCCCTCGTGGCAGTAAACATGTGTTTACATGCGTTATGCTACCGAGGATTTAACACAATTAGTTTCACGTTGACGGACATAATAGCAAGATAATCAGCACCAATTTACTGTGGGGCTTATGGACTCCATGCATCAGCACCCGCTGTGATTAAACCAACAGAGATGTTGTTCAGGGTGACACCGAGTGGCCTCCTCCTCTTTGATTATATCATTTAGTCTCTTAAAGGATTTGACCTCCATTGTTGCAGATAAATCAGATGACAGCATTCAAACACTATCCAGATTGTGTAAATGCAAATGTAAATATTGTATTGAAGGAAATCATAACATTGAACCAGCAGCAGATGTATTGTGCCTCAACAGACAGCTTAATTTACTGTTGTGAGATAAGGACGGCGTGTGTCGTTAATTATGCAGCTCTCTGTCAGACAGTTGTGTTCACGCTGTAGGTGTTTTGCAATGTTGGGTAGCAACGTCTTAGTTGAGATACGCTGGAGGACGACTCACCCGCTTAGCAAACTCATGTGATGGAAGAAGAGACACATAAACTCAACCAGGAGTATTTTGTGTGTGTGTTTTAATCATTATGAGCCGTTATGTGTCTGTTTGATCTTGAACACTGGATCTCTGGTGTGATGTTCAGGCACCGTCTCTCACAGATCGTCGGGTCAGAACACGCTGACCAACCATTCGACTCGCTCAGCCACAGTCAGGTGAGTAACTTCATTTATTCAAGTCATCATAACACGATCAAAATAATGCTGAGTGATTATTTTACATGTTCTAACTTAAGTTATTTCAACTCCACTATCAGCAGCTTGTTTGACCACTTGTGAGACTGACAAGAGGCTGCAGATGCAAGTTTATTCTTGTCATTGGTTACAGACGACCGCCTGCATTAGTTTTGCTTTTAATAGCTTAAATCGATGAAATCATTTAAAAGATAAGTCTGGTGATATTCTGTATTTTTCTTATTGTCAACAAATCCCATCAAACATACCAAAACCAACAATTAATTGATCCAATTATTAGCATAATTCTGGCGTTTTTCCTCGTGTATAACCATGTGTTTTATTACTTTGCACTGTTCCTTCTTAAAAACAATCGATTATCAGTTAATTATTAATAATATATGAAGTATTTTGGAGGTTCTTCCATTAGAAAACTGTTTGTTGGCCTCATTAAGGAGTTAAAAGAACAAACAATACAACCAAATTACTTGAATAATAAATTAAATAACACAAAATAATGTATAATTTCTGATTCCAGTATTTTGTTTTATTTTGATATATTTGATAAGCAGGTCTACTTTTTCAAAAAGATACTTTTTGATGTATTTGTGACCATCTCAGATGGTTGGTTGATACATTTTTCATCGATTAAAATAACTGATAAAAGATTAATCATTAATTAATCCCAAATCCAAACTAAGGAAATGACTTTTAAAGATGGCGGAAAGTTGGGTAGTATAAAGAGTACGGAGTCATTTCATGGCGTTTGTTGTCAGTAACAAAAGAACATAAAGTGAAATCTAGTTTGTTGATCCTGTCTCTTGCAGTGTGAAGATGTAATTTGTGAGTGATCTCTGCTCCTCTGTCCTCTCACAGTCGTTTTCACGGATCACCGCTGACTCCAGATATCTCGTACGGCCGGAGCTCTGCGTGGAGCTCGCCCATCTTCAGACCTCCCTCCTCCTTCAGACACTCCATGTCCTCGCTGGTCTGCCCTCCGCCTTAACAAACACACACGTCATGAAGCCTTCAGAGGAAACACACCTGGACACTGACATGTAGTCAGAGGTATTTGTACCTTTCACCACCTGGTTTGTGTGTTGTGAAATGAAGTTTAAATCTGGGATGTATCGTACTGTACACTGATGATAAAACTCAGAGTCTGTGTTGTTGAATTACACATTTCTCTGACTCTCTATCAATTAAACTAATGAAATAAATCCAGTCTCTTGACATGTAGCCTTGTATTCATCCAGATGAAATCCTTTTAACATTTTCCTCATTTCTGTGTGACAGAAACGTGGTCACAGGTCACGTTACCCACTACAGTTTGACTTGTTTAGTCGTGTTGTCTTGAAAGTGAATTACTTTCACTAATCCAGCCGAGAGACTCGCAGGCCTCTTGCCGAGGGCACAACCTGACGTGACGCTCGCTCTCCCGCTCCACCACCTGCTCACTTTACACAGATAAACTGGGATTATGTTAAAATAGGCCCATTTGCTGGATCCTACAAGACCAGACTTCAGGCCTGACAGGCGAACGCTGCAGTGACATCGGGAACACCTTCAGGCGAATATCCAGTTAACGACCCTCACACAGCAGCTTCCGCACTCCCGGCCTGCTGCGTGTAACTTCAGTAACACGACTCGTAATTCCAACCTTCAAATCTTGTTACAAAACAGCTGCAAGTGAAGGCAAAGCAAAGTGTATCCAAATAGAAACATGATATCACCTGAGCTGGAGGAAGAGGCTGATGCGGTGAAGCGGGCGGCGAGGACGGCCAGATGTGTTCAGACAGGTCGGCCGTCTCTTTGTCGACCTGCCTTCTTGCCTCTATTGTCCCCGGCTGTCAGGGCGGTGAATGGTGTCTATTGAAGAGGGTTCAGGTGTGACCGTGTGTGTGTGTTCTGGGCGTGTGCACGCTATATTCAGGCTGTGTGTGTGTGTGAAGTTAAAGGGTATTGTACAGAGGCAGCAGGCCTGATCCTCCTCTGCGCTCCGGTGGGATCTGAAAGTCGTTTCCTGTTTTTTAAGGTCCACTTAGAGAGAGACGGCTCCCCGGGGCAGACCGAGCTGTCATGGTGTCAGACGCTGACAGGGAGACGACTAAATCACAATAATCTCTCCCTTATGCCACACACACACACACACACACACACACACACACACACACACACACACACACACACAGGGCCATCCCTTGTGCCGCACCGCTCACAATTACAGTAATATTCCACTGAAGTCACACAATCCCTTTTCTCTCACGCACTAACACATCACCTTCTCCCTCTTTATCTGTACACACACACACACACACACACACACACACACACACACACACACACACACACACACACACACACACCTCTGCGTGGCTCCGGGCTGTACAAATGAGCCCTGCCACTTCAGAGAGCTAAAGAAAACTATTCTGATGTCAGTGGTAATTATTCAGCAGCATGTTCCCACAACTTGTCCACCCCTCCTTCTCCCTCTCTCCATCTCCATCTTTCTGTGTGTGTGTGTGTGTGTGTGTGTGTGTGAAAGAGAAGCTTCTCCCTTAATCTGATCCAGATTTCACACTTTGTCACTCAGTATTTCAGCCTTGTACCTTTGGTTGCTGTAAGTGTAATCCCCTCTAGGCAAGACACGACATGAACTAAATGATTTCACACCGGAGCTATTTGTCTTCCTGAGGTGCACAGACAGAGTTCCTGCAGCCCTGCAGAGTGAAATCTGTGAGCCTGTCACCGTCTCTGTTTAACATTTACACAGAGCGGCACTAATGAAGATGTTTTTGTTCAATATTTGCACAAAAAAGACGATTTATTTCTGAATGTATTAACTTATTTGCTTGTTCTGTATATTTTTGATCCTGAAACTGAACCTTGATTGCTTTAATGTTCTGAACTGTAAGTGTCCACTTTGGAAGCTGTTTGATGATTCAACATAAACCGTGTATAACTTCTAACTCTAACTAAGGAGTCATATTTAAACAATCATTTCACTCTGGTTGACTCCTTCCAGCCCCGAGGAAGACTCTCGCTTTCTAACCACAGTGTTGACTCGGTGTGCCTGAAGCCTTTTCTCTGAGTTTATCAGTTTTAACTTCAAGAGCGCCACATTAGACTAAAGTTAACTACTTTACAACAGTGAGCTCCTGTTACTGTTTCTTCCTGCTTCTATAAACCATGTACAGCTCATGTAGATCGTTTCTAATTAATGGTCAACACCTTCAAAATGAATGGTTTATTGCAGAATAAATCTGAAGGACATGAGACAATCAACAAAGCAGGACATCTGGATAAAGCAGGATCATTAGTCTTTGTGAGGCCTGGCTATCAGAGTAACACCTGCACACCTGATCCATTTTAATCATTTCGATCCCGTTTGGATCTTCTGACCGACTTCCTGAGAGCCTTACATGATGTACCGGGCTCGTCTTCAACTTATCAGCCGTCCTGGCTGGAAGTTTCGATGTTTGTTCAGCTAAGTCTGTCCTTTCTCGGTGTTATTAACTATCACATAGGAGGAAGAAATCACTTCAAAGTTGCTCCACATTGTAAGCAAAAGGAATCTTTTGGTAGTAGTTGAATTGTTTTGGCTGGTTTCATGCAGGACCTGATTTAAAAAACAAAAGACGTAAGCAGCGTGGGATCATGGGAACTGTTGTCGTCATTGTTAAACCACCACCATGTGACTCAGGTAGAAATGTACAAGGTTTTCTTTTGAAGTTTCACTTACGTTACATTTAGTCATGTTCATTGACTTCACTCTCTCTCTCCTTGAAGACAGACAGACGACCAAATAAAATGCAGCGTTGAGGTGAATAAACTTTGAAGTTCTCTGGGTTTGAACATTGTTGGAAGTGTAAGTACACAACTCATCAGAATATATAACAACAGTTGAGTTGTTTTTAGCCATTTTAATGCAGAAATGTAACATAACATACTTTATATTTGAATAAATTGTTTCTGATTTAAGGCATAACAGTGTTTTTAATATCAGTTTCATCGTTTTATATGTGATAATATAAAGTTGTAGTGTAATATATTGAATATTATGTCACAAAAAATGTCTTTATTTATATGTTGATATTCTTTCTAGTCACATCCTTCTGCAGATAGGTTGAGGGACATAACTTATAGAAAACACTGAACTCTGCTGCACTGACGTGACGTGACATCGGTCGGCCTGTAGGTGGCACTGTGGTCTATCTCAGCCTGTCTGTATATCAGGACAGCTCCAGTACATTCCTCTGCTGTTTGGACCACAGCTGCCTCTGATAGGGATCGACAGGATGAGGAAGGAGCGCTGAGGAGGTTACACACACACACACACACACACACACACACACACACACACACACACACACACACACACATCTGCTGCTTTTGAAGTGGACGACATCGAGGAATTGTTGGACGCACACTCGGGCAATTTTGTTGCACTTTAGCAGAAGAGAGAGCTGAGGAGCAGTTTATGAGTCAAAGAGGGAACAGGTGAGGATGGGTGACCTGGACACACACACACACACACACACACACACACACACACACACACACACAAACAGGCACCCCACATGTGAAGGCAGGCAGGCCGATGCCTTTGAAGGGGCCCGGCCTCCTCCAACTGTCCCATGCATGCTTGAGTGATGTCAGCGCGACTGTGGAAAGATTCCTTTCCTGTCACACACACACACACACACACACACACACGCACACGGACCAACAACTTCCTTATCACACACAATCTCTTTTCACACAAACACACACACCAACTCGCCTTGCCTTTTTTTATACTTTCTCAAACAAATCCACACACACACTTGCTTGCATAACACACACACACACACACGGACTCTGACTTTCTTCCTCTCTTTTTCTCTTTTACACACACGCACACACACACACACACACACACAGCGACACACACTTGGCAGGATGTGCGGGGAGAAAAAGGGGGCCGAAAGACAACACCGAGATTAGGAGGCTTTTGTCACGGCTCTGTGGCAGACTTTAAAGGCCTTGGCTGCCTTCCCCTCTGCCAGATTTCTTTCTTTTCTCACCCTGTCTGTCCACATCCCTCTCTTTTCACGGGAGGGGGGAAGGTAAACATTTGGTACAGAGAGACGGAGGAAGGGTGGAAGGGAGGGATGGGTGGAAGAAGGATGTAAGCCGCCTGTTGCCCCCTTTTAGCCTCCTTTTTGTGTTTCTGTTTTCCTAGTGTTAGAGGCGGCTTTGTGGCTGTGTGGAGGATGAGCGCAGCGAGGGAGAGGTATGCAAACAGCTCAGCGCTTCAATGCCAGCCAGGTGTCTGCGTTGTTTCCCATCTGGGTGTATGCGATGTGTGCTGCGTATGCACTTTCCATCTCCGCTCCCAGGTGAGTGTGTGCATGTGCAGCTATCTCTCTGGTTTCTATGAGCGGATGTGTGTTGTGTTTTCTCCCAGGTGCGTGTCTGTGTGCGAGCCCTTCATGGTCACTGACTCCATTCACCTGAGCCGTCCTTTCACAGGAGAAAAGGCGGTTGCCGGTAAAAAAAAAAAAAAAAAAAGCTCTTTGGACAGCTTCTCTTCATCACCAACCGCAGCTGCTGTTGACTCAAGCGCCCAGGAATCTCCTCCATGGGTTCACACCCTTTTCAACCAGCCAACCGCACGCCAGAACCCTCTCTGAGAGCGAGCGAAAGGTCCTGCAAGACCTCGGGGTCTGAAGGACTAAACATTTGCTCTGGCAAAGGACGAGATTTAAGTAATCGGCCAGAGGAAGCAGGAGGGCTGCAGCAGAGAAGAGCAAACCTTCACCCGTAACTGTGACGGCTTATTTACTTTAAAATAAATCCTAGTAAAGGTCGATCACTGATTGGAGCAGCGAGAAAACTGGACTTGCATGACCTAAGTTTGTAGCCTCTTGTCACATCACATCATTTTTGGCTATTGTGGATTAAATATTTGTGTCTCTCTTGTTTCTGTTTGCTGCGTGACATTAGTGATGTTGAGTGAAGGTTCCTGTCAACGGGAAACAAAACAAAAACAGCGACTTCGACCTGACGGAGGACTCATCCTTCATCTCAGCAGCTCAGGAATGTCCCGCCACGCTGCGGTTCACACATCTTTCCTTTTTAGAAAAATCTTATCAGGGAACTTTTTTCCGTTTGAGTTGAGGCATCGCCTGACAAACAACAACAACAATCATGTTCAAAGGTCTCCGTCACATCAGTGTTGACAGTGGGAGGAAAGATTTCTGCAGATTCACATTGTCTTCTAAATCAGCAGCAGCTCACTGGAGGTCCAGCAGAAGTGCTTATCAGATTACAAAATATGTCCCATCCAGATTACAGATGCATTCATTCATTACGAAGTCCCGAAATGCTTTACCTATGATCCGTCACAGAGTGAGGAAGGAACACGTCTAACTGTTACATGAATAAAACTTGAACACATCGTCTGGTCTGTGAGTCGTATCAGATAGATTTTAATCAGCGATGGTGGCTGTTCACCAATGAAGACAACAATTCCCACGACCCTGCGTCACGTATGTGTTTTGCTTACAATCTGCATTTAGATTTCATATCATGTAAACGAAGAAATGTATTTAATCTACAAAAGATACAGTATTTAAGTGAACAACACATCACTTTTATGTCTGTGTGATGGCTGCAGTAGCAACCCCACACTGAATAACACACAAAGGGTGGTAACTCATCTATTTTATTTGGTTTCTTTACACAATACTCATCAACAAAAATAACTGGACACAGGTTTTGAGTTTCAGAAATGTTCTTTGTTTCAGTAATTTAAGTAATTGTCTTGAAAATTTATGTAAGTTCTTTAAGTTAACAGTTCCTAGGGAGTTGCGGTGGAGTTCCTGGCTGGCCAGCAAAAGGAGGCTGAGCAACCTCAGCTGGCCTTAAATACTGATGGCTGCTTAATTGGACTGTACCATGTGCCTCCTGCATCAGGGGGAGGGGCCATGGTTCATGCTTTAATCAATAGATGGCATTTTAGTGGAGATTATTATTATGTTGATGATTATTAATTTTCTTCCCTTAAAGAGCAGGCAGACTTATTTATAGTATGATTTGTGTTTTTGTAGTTTTGTTTAAATGGTTACATCCTTGTCTATTCCCCCCGTGTGTCCAAAATGGCCTGATCAGCCAGTATATATGTGAACCCTTACGTCTTGTCTGTCCTGAACTAGAGTATATTTAGTTTAGGTTAAGTTCTGTTTTGTTGACCTATTTTAGAGGCCCAAGAACTTTACTGAATATTTTGTTACTTGAATTGTTTCCATTTTTGTTAATAAAACTCATTTTTCGAAAAGTACCCTGTGCATTCTCGTGCTTGCTAGCTCGGTCCCTGACAGTCTGCAATATGTTTCTCATACTTAACAATGAACCATACATGGCTACAAAGTGTAAAGGAAGCCTAGTTGGTTCTGTTCCCTGAACAGTTTTCTTTATTTTTAATTTCTTAGTTATCACAAAGGTTTTTCTCCCTCCCTAAGCATCACCTTTAAATGATACCTTGTCTGTTACTAATAGGAATTTGGAGCTCTGGATGTTTTATAATCATGATATAACAAGCCGAAGAAGGTTTCATGATTTCTTCAGTCCATGAAAATCACACCAAAAAAGGTTTCAGTATCTGCAATCGAGACGGTTCACACAAAGTAAGGACAATTTCCAAATGTGGAAAGAGGACTTTTGGTTTAAAGGCCAAGAAAACAGAATTAAAGGACACGCCTTTTGACAAAACACACAGTAGACTTCAGGATAACGAAGCTCGCAGCGTTCCTATTGGTCCCCAGTGTTTGTGTTATTGCTTCTAATTTATCTGAATGGTCACTTGAGACGTCAAATATCTGCAGGAATGTTTTCACAGGATAATCTCTGCTCTTTGAAACTCAATATGTTTATTGTGAAACTTTTACTGTATGTTGACCTCCTGACCTGGAGCTTATAATCTTAATGACACTTTCACCTAATTAAACAAAAGGTTAATAAAAATACACAGAGGACACTTTTGTCATTTGTTTTGCTCAAAAGATCCAACTCAGACTCTTTGGCGGTGGAGGTCGGGTCTTTTAAAGATATCTCTCTTAGACCGTCCTAATTTAAACATGCTACTTAAACCAAATGACAGATTAAAGCAGAGACAGACGGGACAGAAGGTGTCGGGCCTCCCTGACATTTCCTCCTCCCTTCCTGCTCTTCACACTCTTCGCTGATCTCTTCTCCATGTTCTCATCTCTCTTCATCACAGAGCAGCAGTGAGCTCAACACATCTGTCAGCAGCTCGTCCTCCTCCTCCCTGCGCCTCTTCATCTTTTCCTCCTCTCGTCTGTCCTCCCCGTCTTCCTCCCCTCCGGCTCTTCAAGTCAATCAAATTCACAGGAACACAAAAAAAAGCAGGAAAAAGGCTAATCTCCGAGATAAGACGAGAGCGAGAGCTGAATGTCGAGGATGAGAACAACCCTGGAAAAGTCACATATTCGCCTCGAAGTGTTTTTGTTATCTCACACTTACAAAACAGTCAGAATGTAAAATGTCTTTCACAGCTTTAAATATCACAACTCTGCTGTTAATGTGAAGCTTATCGGACGCAAAGAGGGTTTGTAAATCCCCGGGTTGGGTCAGAAAGTCATGAGCAACTGTTGACTCTGCAAACACGTCAAAACCGCAGATTCCTGTACGATGATTTGCCTCTTTGTATATTTTCCATTCCCCAGTCGCTCGAGCTCGTCCTCAACCTTCAACCCTAAAATCATAAAAGCTACGATGCTATTTTGGTTTAAACAAACTTACACTGTGTATATGGACCATTTTATACGTGATATTCTTATCCAACTTACATTAAAATGTGGTCTACAAGGACAGCAGAGCATTAATACAACATGTGCAGTTTATGCAGTAGGAGTTGGTGGAAACCAGGCTCACAGGAAAGTGAATATTTGAGCAGACTCCAGATTAACGCTGATGAAACGCAGGTTTCTTACAGTGCATGTTAGCCATATCGTTCTTTATCGCATAATATTAAACCTGCAGGACTTTAATCTCCACCTTCTGGCAGTGAGAGTGAAATCAGTCTTTGCAGGTTGATGTAAAAACACGTCACTACAGGTGGAAGTCTCCACGGACTGAAACACTCAGGTGATCGTCATATTAACATGTTGACGGGCGTTTGATCCCATCACCTCCAGTTAAAACTGATTTAATTCTGGGTCATTCCATGAAATTGGTGCCTTTTCAACTTTGAAAAGTTAAAATTTAAATTATATTTAATTGCTATTTTTTCAGTAGCCAGGAATTAAAGACAGTTTAAAATGACAAGAAATTATATTGTGCCATCTCAGCTATGGAATTTCATATTTTATAACTGTTTTAGTCAAGTCCTGTTACTGGAAAGGTAACAGGGTTGACAGTAACAGGGTTGACCATTTCAAGCTAATTTGCCCATTGCTAGCTAAAACAAATGTTAGCTAAAGCACATGCTATGTACTTTGAAAGGAAATTACATGTACATATTGATTATATTATGAGAAATAAATAATTGTTTGGATTTATATGTTAAAAAATGGTAACAGGGTTGACGTTGTATGCTTGTCCCCCTGGTTCAACCTTGAAAAAACATCAAAAATAGCACATCAGAGATGAGCAAAACTTACTTGTCACTGAGCTGTTAGCATCCTGGTTCAGAGATGATGCAACCTCCTGTAAATCATGTCAAATCTAGAATGTACCGTTATTTTGATAGGGTTTTTTGGTTAGGGTAACAGGGTTGACATAAAATTAGGGGACACCGATAAATTGGTAAATATTTATTACAATTAATATATATTTTTACCAAAAACACTGTTTCACAATAAGATCATACTTAAAACAATATGTAAATGTGAACATTTTAACATTTTGCCAACATTTTACAAATTAAAAGTCCTGCTGACGTACAACAACAACAACAGTGAGGGACAGGCCAAAAACCTCACCCTCATCAGCTTAAAAATCATTTTTATTATTTAAAATAATATTTAATTGATTTTAATTTGATGTTTTATTGAGGAGAGAAGACCCTTCTGTGGTATGTCCGAGGCCAGGGAAAGTAGACCGATGATCACTTTAGGTCTTTTTCTGTGTCTGTTTTCTCTCCGTCACCTCACAGACAGAGATTCCAGCCCGGTACGATACATCACTGCACCGTGGGACGGTCTTTAAGCGAACGTCCTCCTCTAAATAGTTGTAGCCCTTCAGTCGTGAGAGCCGCGGCCGGCGTTTCATCCGTCAACGCGTCCGTCTGGAGAGATGACGGATGGACGTGCGGTCCGTGCAGATGGAGGGCGTGAAGGCATCCCAGCATCCCTCCCTCCTTCCCTCTCTGACTCATGTAGGAGAGGAAGATGGTGAAAGAAGAAGGATGTGGCGCTGCACAGGGGCGGAGGTGGCAACACAATACGATAATAATAAATGACTTAAAACAGAACTACACGTGTTTTCTTTCTCTTCTTAGCGACGTGCTCACCTTCGACTCTTCCAACAAACGTGATCAGAAACAGTCAAACGTAGATTTAACTTTTTTTATTGGCACCAATAACAGGATTACAATGGGAGAAAACAAGATTTTTAACCTAGATGACAATAGACTGTACAAGATTGTCGATACAAAGATTATCGATAAAATTTCGTATATTCCGTCGGCACGTATAAATACAGTATCTTACAATGACATGAACATGGTATCTGCTACGTAGCTTACATTACTATTAGAACACAAAATCCACTCATGCAGTATAATGCCCAATTATATGAAAAGAAAAAAAAAACCCAACATGTTTAAAAGAAAATAAATTAGAAACACATGTTCTTTTTTTTTTTTTTTAAATCTTTGAGCTTTTGCAATGTTTTTTGGGCCAATGTGTTGCTCGAGCTACTGACTGGTCCAAAACATTCTCCCTAAATGATCCAACAGATCCTAAAATAATCTCAACACTAATGTCATCCCATGTACATGCTAGTGGTTAAGTGCACATATACACAGTCTGTTTGTTGGCAGTCCTTAAGCTTTGACACAAACACGATGAGATAAACATGTGACATGAAAGAAGGCGACTTATCTGACGATGGGTTTTCACAGAAAAAATAAAGCTTCGATTGAGAAAGAAAAAAATGTTCCTGTTTGGAAACTTTTCCAGCCTGCGAGCGTCGGGAGAAAAAAGTTTTAAATAAAAGAAACGCGCTCCAGCTGTTCAGGGCGACTCTGTCGACAGATGTTTCAGACCACGAGAGACGGGAGGACAAGAAGAATGTGTGAACACGAGAGATGATAATGATTCAAGGACGATTTTCAGTTTACAGCTGAAGGAAAATAAACACGTGTCTCGGTTTTACATACTATAAACTCTTTCCTTCCTTTTTCTCACTTACTTTTATTTTAATTTATTATTTTAGATGAAGACAACATGTACGTCTCTCTGTGTGGGTATTAGATGCACAATTTGTTGATTAATTAATCAATTAACCTTCGTGCAGATACACAGTTGTGGCTCATCTGACATGAAGGCTGCGTGTTTTATTAACCACCTCACTCCAGTGAAACGATACGAAACAAAAAAATCTCTGAAAGGGATTTAAAATATAAAAGGAAAGAAAACAAACCAATAAATAAAAATGATTCAACTGTCAGGAATCATCCGTACAGATGTAAATACATTTGTCCTCCTTGAGTTTGAAGATTTACGTGCAACACTTCATGCTGAAGAACGAGCACATGTGTAACTAAAGTTCCCAGGTGATTTCCATATATCACTTCCTGTCACATGGTTGTTTAAACACAGCCTTGTAAAGTTCTCACTGTTGGGTTTCTGTCTGCAGAGAGAAACACTGACATACTTTAATAATTCACACGAAACCTTCCAGCATTTTTTAAAAACATTCTCTTTTTTACGTTCAAACATCTGTGGACAAAGTCGCCTCGACGTCTCAGCGCATCGTTTTACACATTATTCATATAGTGGTTAGATTCATGAACGCAGGAACAACAAGAGGAACATCTGAGAGGGTCTGCTGAGGCTGGTTCTGATGAGGTTCTGATCTGGGTGCAGTGTGAGGAAACGTCCCGACACCTTCCAGGGGCAGTGAAACGCAAAAATACAACAGTACGACGAGAACAGAAGAAGAAACAAGCAGTCAAACAAATACATGAAGTAACCAAGATGGGAATCAGTGTGACACGCTGCTGCTGCTGCTGGTTCTGGTTCTGGTTCTGGTGCTGGTTCTGCAAATGATTTTGATGCTTTAGTTGCAGTTTTTCAAAGGAATCTCCAGATTTTGGATTATTTTGGTCTTGAAACCTTTTTCTTTATGATCATTTTTGTATTTAGTGGAATCCTGATACGATTCGTCTGATGTATCACCGAACACATACGACCTTTATTTTATCTCAAGGAAATTGAATCGAATGCAACTGGATTTGGTTTTTGTCTTTGAAGACGTTTCACCTCTCATCCAAGAGGCTTCATCAGTTCCTGCTCGCTTGACTAGGCTGGGACTAGACAAAAAAAAAGACAAAAACCAAATCCAGTTGCGTTCGATTCAATTTCCTTGAGATAACTATGACCTGGATGAATGAGAATATTCACAGACTTGACCTTTATTTTATATCCACTCTACAATTTGAGCTGTTACTGGCTTTGGAAGAGATAATTCCAATACTCTCGAGTGTGTCCGGGCTTTCAAATGACATTAACAAAATACCAAATATGTAAAAATGTGATCCAATACTGAGAAAACGCCTTAAAACAGGGCGCAGAGTTTCCTTGTTGTCCACTGGCTGAATACCAACTTAAATTCAAATTCTACCATCGACTCAATAGATAACCATTGTTTTTATCTGACTGGCATGTGAGACAAAATCTGGTAAAGGTGCACTGCGTAGTTTAGGAAAAAGAAAAGTTAATATTTACCGTATCAATAAGGTAATAATACAAGAATAGACATATTTATTGGGTGAATATGGTATAAAATATAGTATAAAACTGTGTTGTTCTCTGAGGAAAGTTTATTTATTCAGTCATGTTATTCATTTTTCTTCCTCAAAACTACAAAGTGCACCTTTAAAGTGGTCAGTCTAGTCTCATGTACTAGTTAGTGGATGCTGCTAATCAATGCAACCTTCTGAAATATATATGGCTCTGAAATGATAAGAAATACTGAAATCAGATTCTCTGTTAACCTGATCAGGTGAACATCGGGCTCTGCAGGTGAGACGACAAACCTTTTCCTCATCAGGTAATAAAACAAGAAAGCTTCGTAACAAACCATGTGTGGAGAACCGAGCACACGCAGAACCTGTTCTCTCGTACGCGAGGTCAAACTGTGAGGCGCCTTCGAGAAGAAGAGCAGAAGACGTCTGAGTCCGAGTGAAGCAGCTCCTCTCTTTTAAGCCCTCTGAATCTCATAACAGGTTAACGAGAAGCTGTGACATATCCGATGATCCAACAGTGATCCACCAAATCTGGAAGCAATTCTCAGAAGGCACCGTTTTTTTTTTTACATCTGGGCACTGTTGATCTTCCCTTTGTGCTGTTTGGCTAAAGAGGTTGAACGTCTGACACGAGGAGAACTGATATCCTTTATCCCTCGTTCCTTAAAGGCAGCAAGCATCAATCAAAGCTGAGAAGGGAAATCCAGGAAGTGAAGGGGCAGAAACTGTCAGTAGGTGAACTTGTGGAGGAAGAGACGTCCGTGCTTCAGTTTCACATCAGGACACAGATAGCAGCAGAAGCAAAAACCATCGGCCGTCATCCTTTGCCGAGGATACAGGGAGAGATCGTCTTGATTTCTTAAGGCTCTTTACTCTGAAACGAAGCTGTTGCATTACAAACATGCTATATTGTTCTGTATAGATGATCCGGGACGAGGCAGCGAGCTAAATGCCGTATAACTCTGTTCCACTGCGTACGTGAGTGGCTGTATTTCTGCGTTCGTTGAGGAGGTTGCGGTTGTGTCCGAAGTACTAAAAGAACAGAGACAGGTAAAGAAAAGACTCGTATAAAAACATGTTGTGGGATTTTTCTCTCATATATTTCACTGGATTCGCCTCCAGACCGGCTAAAAAATAAGGATCTTTGTGTTTTCTCTTTACATTCTTCATTGTTTGTGTCTTTTTATAAATCCGTGTCCGCAGCGTAACGAGGAAGAGTTGCGTGATCCCATGTTTCTGTTTATGAATCCTCACGGTCTCCTGCACGTAGCTTTCACCAGCATGGACTGTTGTTCATTGTTAGAGTTGGATGTGAAACACCAAAGCGTTGCCGCTAGCCTCGCCGCTAACACTGGTAGTGGATGTGCTGGTGCTGGTGTACTTTCCCGTCCACGTGCGAATGAGTGTGCGTGTGAATATCCGTGTAGATCTTCGGGTAGACCTTCGGAGCCAATCCGGCGCCGCCCTGAGCCAGCAGCAGCTGCTTGTGGGCGATGTAGTCCTCGTATGAGAGACAATCTTTATCCCCGCCGGCCGGCTGAGAAGGCACCGCCGGGCAGACTCGGTCGCGACTCGTCGCAGGTAGACGCTGGGGGGCGGGAAGAGCGGAGGAGGAAGTAGAGGAAGAGGAGCAGGTGCGTTTCGATTGGCAGAACCAGAGGAGGGCGGTGCCTAAGATGAAGGCGACACCCGCCGGTATTCCAATGATGACGGGCCAGGGGAGGCTCGGGGACGTGGCGGTGGGCACGGCGTTGTTCTGCGGCTTCAGATCTGTAAGGACGCGAGAAATGAAGAAATGTATGAATGATACGGAGAGACAACAGTGTCATCTGCGTAGACTTTGACATGTGTTGAATGAGCTGTATGCTTTGTTGCTTCCTTAACAGATGTAGCTGAGGAACATCGTTGTTTAGTTGCAGCAGTTTAGTCGCTGATCTACATAAACATGTACAGTTCTCTTATGCCGTTTTTCCACCGACAGTACCAGCTCGCCTCGCCTCGACTCAGCTCGCCTTTTTTGCGTTCCCATTACAGAAATCTGGTACCTGGTACCTGCTAAAGTGGTGCTTTTTTAGTATCACCTCCGTCTAAGTTCCAACCGAGCTGAGCTGATACTTCTGTGTGACGTAAGCTGGCAGCCGGCCGCTGATTGGACAGAGAGCGACGCCACTTGACGACTCATGACGAGCGCGACGTCCGAGCCTGACACCCGCTACCTTTAAAAACTAGCATCTGCGTTCAGTCAACATAGCGATTACATGGAAGGAACAACGCGCAGGAACACGGCGTGGACCGTGGCAGAGGTGGAGACGCTCCTGAGTGTTGTCGCTGAAGACGCATCCAGAACGAGCTTGATGGTGCGACAAGAAATGAAAAGGTGGACGTGTTTTGCGTCGCCCACAGCTAGCCCTGTTTATGTGTCGCGTGGATAAGTACGTCACTGATGACGACCCGCCCACGTCTGATGACGACCCCCCACGTTGAAGAGATACTAATTCTAGATGGAAACACAACGCGTCTGAAACCAAACCAAGTAGAGCCACGCTAAGCCGAGGCGAGGCGAGCTGGTACTGTCGGTGGAAAAACGGCATATGTGTGCACGCTAGTTTCTCGTCCTCTGACCTGGCAGCACCGTCAGGTAGGCGCTCCTGAAGCTGTAGCCCATCGTGTTGGCTCCCAGGCAGATGTACATGCCGGCGTCCTCCTCCTTGGCTCTGGTTATCAGCAGCTTGTTGAGGTAGGATCCATCGGGACGCGACCAAACCTCCCCTGTGGGCAGGACCACGAATCTGATGGTCTCCAACCTTTAAATTTAATCACACGGAGAACAAGTTTATGGATCAAATCAATCAAATACTTCATTAGTGGATGATGTTAACACGTAGATGTGTGTTTGTACCTCGATCGTGGAGTTGAATTTGTTCTCGTCACCAGGTTCGACTCTTTTGAGCCACTGAATAACCGGCTTGACGTCGCTGCGGACTTTACACTGGAAGGACGTGGTTCCTCCGTAGTCCACGGTGGTGTTGACGGGGTGCGTGCCGGTCAGGATGGGTTTGGAGTTGGTGCGCTCTGAAGAAAGGAACAGAAAAAACATGTTCAGTTTTCATTTTATTTGACAAAGAGTGAATAGAAAAAGCAGTTTGTCAAATTCAGCTTTAATCAGAATTAAATCCACAGTGAGGAAACGAGTACGAACTGTTTTTATTCAGTGTGTTTGAACTCACAAAAGACGGCCGAGGCCCTGAGAGAATATAATGTGGTTTGCGAGCATTATTTACACAGTATCGGCTGTATTCAGCACCACATCCTCCCTCTGTGCTGAAGACACACAAACAGATCTCTTATCTTCAGCTCCTGTCTTTTCTTCCTCCGTTTATACAGCAGAATAAACACACCTGCCCGACACTCAATAGTCTCTGTTCTCAGTATCTGCAGATGCAATCTCACAAGAGCGTAACCTGAGAAAATTAAGATTCTCTTGTTGTTCCTGTCTGACATCAGCTGTTTCTAAACCTTCTTTCTTAAAAGGCATCTTCAGTTCTGGCTGTGGGAGGATTAACTCAAGAAGTTGGAGAGGATTTTAGTTTCCATGTGTGTTTCTGTAAAGACCTTCTGGTTCAGTCTCTTTGTTTTCGTCAGTGCTCGTGCAGTGTTGCAGACGGTGCTGCAGAGGGCTCAGAGCGCTGCGAAATTAAATCTTCTTTTAAACTGTAAATGTGTTAACGTAGTCGCAGCACGTCCACGAAGGCATCTGGTACTTACAATCACATGCAAATGAACCACAAGCACAAACAACACCGCCAGCGAACACGTGGAAGTCAGAAGTTCAGCGTGAAATCTCTTGATATTCATTAATGCGTCTCATCTCAGAGTCAAGCAGGTGAATTCTACTGTATTCAAGTGTTTATATTCTTTGTGAGAGCTGTACTCGACTCCTCTTTCTCTAGTTTTCTTTCACACAGCTGCTGGAAAGAAAACCCAGACGATGACTGACAGCTGGGTGAATCTCCGCTGATAGAGAAAATGTCACATTTGACACAAGCGAGCATCGGTTTGATTTACTTCCTGTCTGAACGTGTGTGTGTGTGTGTGTGTGTGTTTCAGGAAAGACTGCAGCTGTAGTTTAATGTGCAACAGATGTGCCGAGTAAAGTGAGAGGAGCCGGTCGGAGCGATCGCGTTCAGTAACGTACAGTTCTGCTCCACCGAGCAGCTCGACGTTAAATCATCCGGCGACAAAACAGCTTTCGCAAAACACTCGCAGCTCATCGTAGCACACGTCCTGCTCTCTCTTTCTCCTCGCTGGTGTTTACCGACGGGCCTGCTGGTGATCAATAAATGCCGCGGGAGTGAAAGGAGGCTTTTGGAAGCTATTTTAAACTTCTATTCTCGGTGTGTGTGTGTGTGTGGCCTGCAGCTCCGCTCTGCAACCGACCGCCGTTAAATTAATTATTTCAAGCAGCGTTAAGAGAAAGTTTGGACGCGTAAATCCAAACTGAATGAGACAAATGTTGAGCAACGTTTCCCACGAAAATACTGTTAAAAACTAAACGCTTTCAACGCAGCACGTTACTGAACATCTTCGCCTCAGGTCGTTTCCAAAACAGACTAATCAGCGATGTTTCAGAAATCATTTAAATAGTGGAAGAGTAAATGATGGTGTTCCTGATCATACGATCTCAAGACATACAACATAATCACTGCATTGTGAGTCGGAATGGAAACATTTCAAACCCTGTTATTAACTCAGACAGGCTTCTCGGTCAGACACACTCTGTGTACGGCTGAATGTATGTGATTGTTTAGGTGGGAGATGATCCTGATGGTGTATATCACCGTATCGTACACCAGCAGGAACGGCTCGCACACAGAAGGTACAACATGTGTCACGGCATGAAATAAACGCTTTTCTGTAACTGTAAATGAAATATTTTTGGGTTTTCTCCTGCAGCACCTCTCAACCCAGTTGGCACTAGACGTCAATTAGACCTCATAGAGACGTCTAATTGAGACGCCTCCGACGTTGAATACACGTTATTTAGTTGAAAATGAAAATCAGGTTAACGTCTGAACTTAATGTTGGTCCGACGTTGGATATCAGTTATGTCGGCTATCTTAAGTCAAATCAACGTTGTTGATAGATGTTGTCCAGACATTAGAATTTTGTCATCAAAAAGGTCTTTATTCAACGTTCAACATTAAGTTGTGTGAGTACAAGACGTCTGACACACGTTGGGTTTTGGTTGCCAGACACCACAACATAAAAACAACATTACGTCATTTGACGTCAATATTCCTGTGTCATGACTTGAATCCAACCAAAGACCAACGTCTACTGACGTCTGGTGCCAGCTGGGATTGTATAGTGATAGTAGAGATTATAGAGAACCAATGTAAACATGTTTCATTATTCTATATCAACTGCATTGTGCAATCAACATTAACACATGCTTAAATTTAAAAAAGCAAAGTAGACCTGACAGCAATTAATTAATTAGTGACAAAAGTAAATCATTAGAAGTTAAACATTCTTAAAAGAGGTTCCCACCCCCTTACATCACTTCAAATATATATATTTTTAATTTCCATGAAAATCAACAAATATAACTCAAAGACTTGGCTACACCCTAAAACTCAAGTCCAAATTACACAGTTGTTCCAACCCAGCTGGCACCGGACGTCAATAGACGTTGGTCTTTGGTTGGATTCAAGTCATGACGTCAGGTGACCAAAACCCAACGTCCATTGACATCTACTTTCAACATCTTTTGACAGGAATATTGACGTCAAATGACGTTAATATTTTGTTGTTTTTATGTTGTGGTGTCTGGCAACCAAAACCCAACATGTGTCAGACGTCTTGTACTCACACAACTTTAACGTTGAATAATGACCTTTTTGATGACAAAATTCTAATGTCTGGACAACATCTATCAACAACGTTGATTTGACTTAAGATAGCCTACATAACTGATATCCAACGTCGGACCAACGTTAAGTTCAGACGTTAACCCGATTTTCATTTTCAACTAAATACTAACGTCTATTCAACGTCGGAGGCGTCTCAATTAGACGTCTAATTGACTTCTAGTGCCAGCTGGGAACATTAACCTTCGACCTCTATCAAAGCTGAAAACAAACAGTCTCCATCCTCGATGACTCACGTATGACTTCCACCTTGTAGGTGGCGTTGATCTCTCCGGCCCTGTTGGACACGTGGCAGGTGTACTTCCCGCTGTGCTCCGGCGTCAGGTTCTTCAGGCTCAGAGTCCACCTCTTCTTCTTCCCTTCCTCTCCCGCCGCGCCGCCGTCCTCGTCCGCCAGCGGCCGGCTGTCCTTCAGCCACACGATGTCGGGCCGAGGGTATCCGCTCGCCGTGCACTTCAGGCGCACCGAGCTGCCGACCGGGCGAGCGATGACGCGCTTCCTCATCTTCGACGGCTGCGTGAAGCGCGGACGCACTGCGAGTGGAGAGAAGAGCAACGTGAGAACAATCAGAAAGAGATTCAGTATGAAACTAATTGATATAAAACTAAAATGTGAAGGTCAAGAGATGAATAACACGCAGAAACTCTCTCAGATGGAAAAAAGTCGGGGAGGAAGGGAAAAGAGCGAACAGAAGAAGTTATTAGCAGAGATAAACGGTTTACAGAGCAGTTTTATATTTACAAGCAGTGTTCGGCTCTGCAGGCCGGTGGAAAGAGAGCGGACTGGGAGAGATCATGGGATTCATCAGAGGGTCTTAAATGTGACTTTTATAAGAAGTAAAGAGCGATCAAAGCCAAGATATGTGCCGAGGCTGCGAGACAGACGGAGCGCCGAGAAATGTCTGAAGCCTCAGGAGCCGGTTTCTGTTAGAGAAGTCACTATTTCTGCTATCAGACAAATAAAAACAGGATTAGTATTTAGACGACGTGTTCCTTTTATTGTTTTTTATCAGATTTTACTTTATTTTCCTTGAATTAAGTTCTTAAAAAAGATAACCTTCTGTCCTTCATCAGGCTCATCTGATGGCAACAAGCCAAAACATGTTGGACTGATAATTGTAAAGGTTATTTTGTGTCTTTTCAATCAAACACAAAAGATTTCAGAGCAAAAACTAGTGAAATGTAAAAAGTTCTGTTTGCATTAAATTCTCATTACAATAAAAATGTCTTGGCAGTTATGTTACAAGGAGAAAGAGGCTGCTGATGGAGCGACTGACAGGATACAACATTTAAACAGGGTTATTAAAAGTACTTTGTGTAAGTAAAGATATGAACAGTACTCAAGTAAAAGTCTTAAAGTGTCAAAAGTAATTTTCTCACAATAGATGTACTCAAGTATGAAAACACAAGGAAGCAGTAAAGTAAATCAAACGTATATTTACATGTTTAAACTGTTTACTGATTATCAGATCAGACATTCAGCTTGTTTTCTGATTTCTGGAATCAGTTTTTTTATTTTATCCGTCTGTATCTATTTAAAAACGACGTGTTTCAGGAGTTTCGACCTCTTCAGACTTCTCTCCCTCCTCTGTGCACCTTGAACGCAGGTGAAGTTTGTGCCAGGAAGCTCGACTCCACGTCCTCCATTGTTTTACCTCCTCAGGAATGCAGCGGCAGATAAGGCAGCTGCAGCTGCAGCCTCTCAGATGAGATCAAACTCACATCGATGAGCGGATAAAAAGACAAACTACTGTTTGTCAATGATATAAATACTCCAAAGGCTCCTCTGGAGCTCCGTCAGCACACAGACGTCGTATTTATGTTCGATCGGTTTGATGAACTGCTTCTTTGTTGCTCAGTCGTTTATCGGTTGAACCCTCGCAGACATCTGCAGCGACTAACGAGATAACAAACTCATTTTCCTCCCGTGAATATTCCCCACTGGCGCGCAGCCTTCGTTTACGCGCCGTGAAATCAGTTTATCTCCGAAGTTAATAATAATAATCAGCATCCAAACACACTGAGCACATTCAGGCCCGGTGACACTCGGACACGTGTTTCCACAAACAAGAAAATGGAATTAGGAGAAAATCGAGTCACTCAGTCTGCAGAGAAACGTTTCTGTTGGGTCGGAGTGAACACGAGATTTGGTTACGTAAGATGAACTAATATGGCAGCGTGCCTCCGGTACGTATACGACCTAATGAGCTGTAATAAACCTGATGGTTTTGTTTGAGTAAACAATGTTTGAATCACTTTCTTACTTTCCACTGATCCTGAACCTCTGGCTCCATTTTTGAAAATGAAAAAAAAGTAAAGTAGAAGTACTGATTCAACGTCTTTACTCGAGTAAAAGTACTTTTGAGGCAGTGGTGCCTAAAAGTAAGAGAAGAGAGCTTTTCCCCGGACCGGCAGGAATAAATCTGGGTGGAGACAATGAAAAGCAGCCTTTGCTTTGTCCTTTTAAGTAGTTTCAAGTACTTTATCACAAATCTAAGTATTTTTTTAGACCTTGGAAACACCACATTGAAATTCAAGCATTTTCAGGGACTTCCAGCACCGTACTGACTTGTTGAAATCTGTCTTGTGATTGATACTCAAGTAAAGGACAGATACCTGAAGAAAAGTCATGAAGAGCCGGACGGCGACTTAGCATCGCACCAAACATCCGTTCATTCATGCAAAATCCTTTCTTAGAAAACATAAAACGGTCAGTTAACCTCGTTCAGCGACTCAAACGTCCGCGTCGCTCTGCATCTCTTCACACAGAAACACAACAGTCAGAGAGAAAACGGATCAAAGAGGGAAATAAAGAAGGATCCAGTAGGGAGTGAGGAGAGGAAATCACTCACAGGAGCGCTTGATTTTACAGCCCTCATGTTCCAGCCGCAGCAGATAGCCATCAGCCGGGGCGATAAATCAGCCTGGAACTACCGAGGCTGCGTCTCTTTCCTCGGACGCGGTTATTATTCCAGCTCCGGGTAAACAAACGCGCCGGAGAGTTATGTGACGGGTTCGAGATTTCACTACGGCTTCATTACTCAGCGGAATATAGTTCTCTGCTGACCGACAGGAAGCCGGGCAGGATGACAGAACAAACACACCCCAAAGGCTTTTAAGTCTCGACTTTTACCCCCCCGAGTCCAAGAAAAGCTACCGGACTGCAGCTGAACTGTGACCAGAGTCAACAGATCCACCAGAGAGCGGAGGAGAGGGAGGAGATCATGATTCACAGCTCGCTGTTTTGGCAATTTCATCAACTTTGATGAACACATTAATTAACTGGCTTAGATTTATTGGAAATTGGAGGGAAGGAGCCAAAGCAAAGAGCAGCTGGACTGGACTGGAAAAAAAGACGAGATTAGAGAAAGAACAAAACACAGCGAAGGGAAAACGGAGATGAACTGATTTATATTGTTAAAGCTGAACCGAATCAAACAGATGGAAAGAGAACGAGCGAAGTTCACGTGAAGGTGAGCACATTCAGACCGACAGATTGATAAAAACAGACAAATAAAAACCGGAGTGACGTCGGCAGAGAAGCGGAGAACAAAGAGTGTGGGAGTTAAAACAATAAAAGAAAAAAAGGAGAAGGTAAGAGAGGGAGGCACACCGAGAGGGAGAGGGGAAGAAAAACAGAGCGAGAGGAGACGAGAGGGCAAAACTGAGAAAGCTGTGAGGGAGGGAGGGAGGGAGGGAGGGAGGAGGGGAGGAGGTGAGAGAGGGCAGCTTGTTCTGGGTCTCCTGGGCCGGTTCAGCGCCACACTTCACAGTGTAAAAATACTGCTGACCCCCCGACCGAGCGACCGAGCGCCTCGGATCAGACGGAGAGCCAGAAACAGACCGAGGGAGAGAGAGAGAGAGAGAGAGAGAGAGAGAGAGAGGCAGCAGGGTGATTTCTACTCTGAGGTTTAAGAGATATTCAGCTAACTGAGGTAGGTTTAGTTGGTCTTGACGGGACTTTATGTTTACATCTGGGTCAGGATTTGTTTCTTTTAGCTCAGAGTTAAAGGAGATGATTGACGCTAATGTCTCGTCTGTGCATTCAGTCAGAGCTTGCCAGCAGGCAGTTAGCCTAGCTTAGCTTAATGAATGGAAGCGAGGGGAAACTGTTAGCCTGGTCAAACATGCACCTGACAAACTCCTCTTAAAGGTTCATAATTAACAGAGAAAATTGTTTTTTTAATCAGTTAATGTTTTGAATAAAAGTTGTATTTACGTCTAGGAGCAATTATAGATATCTAAAGAATGAATATGGCCTGAGAAAAAAAATCTAAATCACAGTTTTAATGATTATAACCCATTCATTTCTTTCACAATAAAATTCCCTAGGCTGTAGCTAAGTAGCTAATGTAGCCCAGCTCTAACAGAAATGTGACCTGAACCTGTTGGTATTCTTCATTAGAAAAAATCCTCCCTGAACAGCAACAGTCACCATTATGTTATATAAAATGTGGATTTTTTGGGGGTTTAAACATTGTTGGAAACATTTGGGATAATATAAGTACACAGCTCAGAAATATACTGTAAAGGTCGAGTAAATCTTAGACATTTTAACGCAGAAATGTTACGAATTACAACTTTAAAGGCTTATCAAAGCACCAAAACACTTTGTATCAGACATAAATAAATACATTTTACAACTCTGGAACAAGTCAGTTTTATATTTTTGAGCACAAAATCACAATCGCATTGCCTCAGTTGTGAGAAACACCCCAGAAAAACAAGGACAAATCTCAGCAGAGCCACAGAGATATGACGTTTCTCCCAGGATGGACAGACAGAGGAAACAGCAGAGACACAGTTCATGTCACGATATCTATTTGATTCGCCGTGTCTCGATGGATGATGTGAACAGCGTCTGTCTCGCTCAAATAAACGAGAGGCTCGAGCCGGTTTGAACGAGGCCTCGGCCAAAAGCAGCGAAGAGAAAGAATGTGTGTGAAAAAACAAAGAGAGCGAGCAGAAGAAGAGTAAATGTTTGCTGACATTTAAGTGTGAATGTTCGTGGACGTTTATGACAGAGAGAGAGAGAGGGAGAAGGAGTCGGATAAAAGGATCAATACGAGCAAAGAAAGACGGGTTCAGTTACATGACAGGGCGACCGGGAGGCTGAGGAGGGAGAGGGGGAAGGAATGTGTCCCACCGAATCACACCTTACACAAATAGCCTGCTCTCCACTCTGTCAGAGCCAATTATCTGAGCAAACAACCAGCCTGCTGTGTGGCTGTGTGTGGGCCGACACCCTCGCCTCCCCCCTCCGACCGCGGCCGAGGTGTTTATCGAGCGTCCCGCTACCGGACTTTTTAAAATGCTACACACTCTCGGCCGTCGTTAGCGTCACCTCCAGGTCCTCCTTCCTCATTTATAAATGTTTGAATGAGTTCAGATGAGGTGTGCGAGCGGTTACCCAGTTTCCCGGCCAGCTCCGGGGCGTGTTCAGAGTCGCCGTTGGCCGCCGCTGCTCCGCCTCTCGAACCGGAGTCATCTGGTGAAAGACGAGAAACATCATTAATGAAAAGTTTCATACGAAGAGACCTGGTGCAGCAAACTCACACAGTCAGACAAATAAACACAGCGTCGTCTCGATCTGGACGCCCACTTGTTGCTCCGGTTCCAGTTAAATAAACCGAGCCGGGTCTGCGTGCTGCAAACTGAAAACAAATGTCAGGAAGCGTCACGAGCGTCTGGAAATTAGGAGAGTTGTTTTTCGTGTTTTCTCTCAGCAGCTGCAGCCGTTTCAGCGCCGGGGTCGTGATGTACGATTGCTCGTTGAGCGTAAATCCAGAGAGTTCAGTGATACATCGGTCTCCGCTCGCAGATTGGATGCAGATGAAGCATCACTGTCGTAAGCATTTTAAAATATTAAGCTCTCGGAGCACGAGCTGTACCGAATACCATGTTTGGGCTTTGAAGCTTCAGAGAGAATCACCTGTGAATATCTGAAGCTGTCGAACTCGCGGTCATTATTCACCTAGATTATTCTGTTATTGTAATCATGTGTCTCAAACCGAACAAGTCAAGTGATGAGTGAGCGACTTATGAGCAGTTGTGGACACTGAGAGTCGAGCTGCAGCTCCTCATATGTGCTCAGAAGACTTCTGTACTTAAACGTCTCCATTTCTGACTCTTGTTATGAGTCTTTTGCCTCTTTTTTGCTGCAGCCAATGCAAAACCTCCTTCCTCGGGATACTGTTTTTGGATGTCAATCACCATGACAACGGAAGAAGCTTCAAATCTATGAAGCATTTGGACCTGAGTCCAGTTCAGGGAGCTTTCAAGTGTCATTTAAAGCTTTCTAGCACCTTGTAGTTGTGTTAAATTATACATTTAGATACAGTACATATATTCAAAATGATGATTTCACTTCATGACATTGAATCAGATCAAAATTATGTTCTGTGAAAGCTTTCTGCAGCAGCACGACGAGGTTTCAAAATGTGTCGCCTGTTCTTTGCCTTGATGCTCCCAAATGAAGAATAGTATATAAATGTTTGTCCTTTAGTGTGAAAAAGCCACAGACTTATTTGTATTTCAATTAAATGGTGATGAAAACTGTAAAATAAATCCTACAAGTTCCATCATGTTAAAGACGCAACGATCAGTTGATTAATACTTTTTTTGCTTCAGACATCAGCTTTTCAGTTAATCAATCTTTTTCACCATTTTTTGATGCTTTATGAACCCCACAACTAATCAATAATCAAGATAATGACAGATTAAACGATATTGAAGATAATTGTTGGGTGCAGCCTTACGTAACGTGCTCCCATCTTTAACCCTGAAGCTATTCACTCCCGGCTCATGCCAGTGAGAAAGTATGAAAATGTTTTCCTTATACACGTAGAAAGAAAATGACATTCCTGGATAAACGAGCAGATTCTCTCTGGAACATCTTTACTCCCAAATGAAGAATAATTTATGAATGTTTGTCCGTCAGTGTGAAAAAGCTACAGACTTTTTTGTATTTCAATTCAATGGTGATGAAAACTTAAATAAATCCTACAAGTTCCATCACATTAGAGACACAATGATGAGTTTATTAATTGATTTTTTGATACCTGATTCATAATCTTAAGTAATTTATAATGAAAATGTATCAGAATATCAGAATTTTCTGAGTTCAGCTTCTCAATGTGATTATTTCCTGGTTGCTTTAATCCTTTTTGACAGCAAACTAAATATCTTGTCACATTTTCAGACATCAGTTATCAGTATTTTTCACCCTTTTTTGAACCCCACAACTAATAATAATCATCGATATTGAAGGTAATTGTTGGGTGCAGCCTTACGTAACGTGCCACCATCTTTAACCCTGAAGCTATTCATTCTTGGCTCATGCCACTGAGGAAGTATGAAAATGTTTTCCTTATACACGTAGAAAGAAAATGACATTCCTGGATAAACGAGCAGATTCTCTCTGGAACATCTTTACTGTAGGTGCCTTTATATCTGGTCGACAGTATCAGATCGCTTTCACTCTCGTGTGTCTCAGGTTCCCTCGCTCAGCACGTCTTCATACATTGATTACCAAAAAGACACAAACATCTGTCTGGATCGTCACGCTCGGAACCGCTTCAAGATGGAACCGATGTATCCGAGGGGCCCTTTAACGGAGAGGCGGGGTCGGCTGATACGGAGCAATATCAGCGCTGTCAAAATACATGAGGTGGAGGAGGGTGGAGGGGGCGATTAACTTCACTTGAACCTGAAACTTCAACCAAAACCTGATGGCAGTTATGGAAAGAAACAGGGAACCGAACGGCTCTTGGACCACCTGCAGGAAACCAACGAAGAGTGCGTGCGTGATTGTAAATGGATCTGTTTATCGGCCAGGTCGGTACGTACACAGATCCGAGCGCAGGTTTCAGAGGACCACCTGAAAGCTCCGGAGTGATTAATGCAGCGCCAAATGTCTTAAAAGCATCACTATCTGGACGATGGAATGAGCGACGCATTCGAAATGCAAATACGAGGCATGGCCTGCATCCTCGGGGCCGGTATTAATAGCGCTGTGTGTGCTGCTGCTCGTGTGTGTGTGCGATGGATTCCTACATGGGTGTGTCCGTGCATGTGTGGCTGCGTGTCTCCTGACGTTTTTTAACTAAGTGGTAACTTGAGGTGCCGGTATTCCCGTTGCTCCCCCTCCTCTTCGCCCCTCCCTCCCTCCCGCCCGCCACATGCACGGCGTGTTCTGAGAAAGGGCAGCGCGTTTGAAGCCAGGCGGCGAGGCCGTCTGATCTGAAGGGGGGGGGGAACATGGTTTAGCGCTCTTAACAGCGAGCGAACCCTCCCCCTCCCCCCCTCAGGCCCGGTGCGAGCCTGTAAACCTTCGCTTGGCAGACCTCCTACAGACCCGCTCACAGAGGGGGGGCTGGCCCGCTTCCACTGCCCGAACAGCGCCGCCACACATACCAGAGTTTCAAAGTATTCCCCAAATTCAAAACATATATATGTGTAGCAGCCGCGTGCCGAGATCCTGCTGCAGCAGAAGATGTATGAGCTCTACAAACACTGATAGATATGAGATTCAGGAAACATAAAGAGTCTTCTGTCTTGTGTTATATACCAATAAAGATATTTCAAAGTGAGGTCCGATCTGTCAGCTACAGAACAATACGTCTGTATTAATGTCGTTTATAAAACCTGGATTCCAAAGAAGACGCTGATGTTCTTCTCTCTCAAACTCATAATGAGCGTTTATTTATGAGAAACAATCGATTTAATCAGTTTGAACATTTAATATCTTGAATTCCACTAAATGTTGGACTATGTTGACTTGAAAGATGCTTTGTCAATTACTTTAAACAGGTTCATCTGTGCCTTTACTGTTATGTTCTGCATCAGTGATAAAAGATGGACGTCAATGAATCTGCTCTGAAAGAGGCGGAAAGAAAACTTAAGTTGAGTCTTTGTTTTTGAATGAGCTGATTGGAAGACGACGGGCTGCTCTCGTAACATTTGGCTGAGAAACATGAAAAATCACATGACTGCACTGTAAGAGTTTGTCACATGAAGGTGGGTAAATATCGACATCTTAAGGCCTCCACACACCGCCCAAGGCCGACTTCCTTCCTTCTCCGACCACTCCGTCGGATCCATTCGGTAGAAAAGTCACATTGAAACACACCGCCCCGGCTACACAGCAGCGTATACGTTCTGCGCCTGCGATGCAATAAGTCTCCTAAACATCGGGTGGCGCTAGTCTCGTGCCAGTCACCCAAAACATGAAAACAGGAAATGACAGAACGGAGTGCGGACCGTAGCTTATCAGAACAAAGCACACACAGTGTTAGCTCGGCATTACTTGCGTGATGTCGTATTACGGTGGTCTCTCTTCCACCAGGGCAGCCAGCTGCTCCTCAAAGTCCTCGGTCCACACAGCCATGGCTTCCAAACATACGTTGGTTTATCCCCAAAATAACGAACGGTGAAGTGTTGTTTGTAACTCTGTGCCGTCTCTGTTTATGTGGTTTGTTTACCATCGTCACTTCCGCCGCCCCTCCCACACGCCGCGCTGATTCGCCGGCACACCGCCAATCAGAATGGTCACTGAACAGCTAGCTAACAACCAATCAGAGTATCCGACGGCGTCCAACCTCAGACGGCCGACTGAACATGTTCAGTTGGATCAGACGCAGCTGAACACACCGAACAGAGCAGCTCCCGAACTCGTCCGACTCTCTCCGAACGCTTCAGACGTCCGACGTCTGAGCCGGTGTGTGCCGGCCTTTAGGGTGAAGTTCATGAGGTTTTCAGGAGTTTTTGATGAATAATATGAAATATAAACTTATATTATCAGTCAGAGAGGAAACTGAGGACTTGATTTCAACACTTCCAGGTGACTGATGTCAACAGAGTTACGACCAGCTGACTCCTCCATCATCACTTCACTCATGACTTGAAGAGGAAGCTTCCATCCGAAGATGTTCAGAGCAAACAACGTGTTTTACTACCTACAGTGTTCTGAACACCAGACTCTTGTACACTTTGACTAAAACTCCCTCACATATACACTTTATATAACACGTGGCACCTTTTAAAACCTTCCAGACCTTCAGTGTGTCTGTGAGTGAGAAACCTGCACAGCCCACTTCTGTCAGCGTGTTCGACGTCGAGGCTTCAGAAACAGTTTCTGCCAGCCGAGTCGGTTTTACACCTTCTCTCCACTCCTGTTATACGAGTGCAGCGTCGGGAGTCGACTTTAATGTCTCGCTGTTTGTTTCAAGTTGAACACACACGGAGCAGAAAACATATTCCCTCCCTGCTTCAGCTGCTTTCAATAAACAAAGTGTTTTCTTCTGATCCCGTTCCACCTTCTAATGCCGGGCCAGATACTTTGGCTGGAGATTACAACAGCTAATCCACACGCACACGAGCTCACATGGCCACGGATACGCTCGAAGAAGCGAGCGTATATATGTTTACAGTTAAAGCAACACGAAGGATTCGCTGTAAAGACGCCGACGTTGTCCACAGTTTGCAGTTTTGCTCGCTGGTATAAAGTGGAGCTCAACACTGATCGTCCAATGTGTGAACGACTCTGGATCCAGAAGTGAATTTCCCATGAATTCACTTCCATTTACGATTCATAAACTCCTTATGTGAAGAGTTTTAAGCCTCAAACCAAACCAACAAACTACCAGATTCGATCATGACCTTAACAAAATGCTCAAACGGAGAATTGTTATTGGGGGAAAAACTGAATGAAAGGCAAAAGTACAGGACTGTGTATGTAATTATTAGATTATTAAATGGTTCGACTTTCCGGGTGTAAAAGTACACAGATCTTCTGCGTTCGGCTGACGGAGAAGGTTAACTTCCCGCTAACTTAAATGGGGATAATATAATTTAATCGTGTGGCTCTTCTAAGACTTTCCAAATCTTATTCCAAACATCTTTAAAGCCACTTCTTTCACTATGTAAGCTTATGGAGAAAAGTGCATCCCCAGTGCATCACGCGACGTTGTAATGACACCGTTTGGCCACTAGGAAAGGATTCTGGCGCTCTTCCTGGTGCAGGTTAACCTGACTCTCGCCAGATGAATTTCGTTCCGCCTCGCTCCACTCATCCATCTGGGATCGCTCCATTGGAGATGTGTTTCAGAAGGCTGGGCCTTATCAAAAATCCTTGCATATGATTGGATAAACCACTTGTCTGTCATCTTTGTTGACGTGCTACTTCAACCACTCACATCGAAACCAACCTGTGACGCTGATGAGAGCGACGCTCTTTTAACGAACAACATATTGGGTAGATTGGACGACACGGATGAAATAGCAGCATCAATGTTGACGCTTGCTTCCTCGATGCGAGCCGCCATTGTTGTCTGAATCAAAACAGTCGCTTCTCCGCTACGTCACATCTATGAAACTCCCGCCCGGCGGTCCTGATTGGCTCGACCTGAAAATCTGGTGCCGAAATCCCTCCCAACGGGAGCGATCCCAGATGGATGTGAGTGGAGCTAGGCGGAACGAAATGCATCTGGAGAGAGTCAGGTTAGGTGCTACGACAAACTCATGTTGAAGGAGGTGACAGACGAAGTTGAAATCGCAGAGTGAAACTGTGACACTGAACATTATCTGCACTTGACGAGTCGTTCTTCACACCACACAGGCTATAAAACACACGTGCCACAATACTTTTATGATTTATTTTAATTGTTTGTTTCTGTTTTTAAACCTCTTTGTCTCTCCGTCCTCTCACTTCTGCTTCATTCACCGCCTCTTTTCTTCTTCGTGGCTTTTCATTCCTCCCTCCTTTAATCTACGGGGTTCAACAGTGTGCTACATTTCACACATTTGCTGGCGAGGGGTACCCATGTGTGTGTGTGTGTGTGTGTGTGTGTGTGTGTGTGAGTGTGTGTGTGTGTGTGTGTGTGTGTGTATTTGTGTAACCCCGTCTTGTATTTACTTTTAGGTCTGTAGAGAAAAGGCAGCATTGGACACGCTCAGAAATATGAGTCCCAACAGGCCAGTGTGTGTGTTCGAGTGTGTGTGTGTGTGTGTGTGTGTGTGTGTGTGTGTGTCCGGGGGGCCAGTGTTTTCCTAAAGGGTCGTGTCCTTCCAGGTTTTAATATAGAGACACTGGATATGTGGACAGAACCTCTGTGCGTGCGTGTGCTGAGATGTTTCTGTGTCCGACCGCCGGTTGTTGCAGCATCACGGCCAAAACCAGCCCGATGTGAGTTTGTGTATCTGACAAACCCAGAGAAACCACCGTCAGGCCCCTTTAAAAACCGTTTTCAGGCTCGAGACGGGCCCAGCTCGCCTCACACTTCATCCAGACTTGATGTTTCACTTCATAATTCAGACGGGAGCTACCGCAAGTGAGCATGTTTTGCATAACACTGGAAGAAGAGGCATTGTTCGGTAGAAACCTGGCTCCCAGGAGGGGTTTATTTCTGCCTCAGCAACAAGAGCTGCTTTTAGATAATGCAGGGGAGTTTAACCAAACCTCACTGTAGGAAAACGATCAGGAATACCATAAAATAGCCTTCAAACGTCACATTGATTGTGATTTAACTCTAAGTTACTGTAGAAACGTTGATTCTTCACCTCTGCAGCAGCAGTTTATGAAACAGATCCACTGAGTAGCTGAAGCTTTCGATCATGTTTCATTATCTTCATCAGCAAGAAAAGATGCAGAGAGTTTTCAGCTAGTTGGACGATGGCTGATCGTCATTGATTACTGAGACCTGTGTCTTCAGCAAGGTAAAGGCTGCAATGTGCCGCCTTGTCTCTCTAAAAGGGAGGTGTAATATTCCTCCTTTTCCAAAAAGCCTCCACTTTTCCTCCTCTGGTAGGCGTCAACATGTGACGTGACGTGAAGCAGGAAGTTGGGCGTGAAGAGAAGCAGGTGGAATTTGTCTTCAAAATAAGAGCTTTACATTGCACCCCATCGGAGTTTAGAACTGGGTTCTTAGCGGGGGGCTTTTAATTTGAAAGTAGCGACCGCTATTAGCTCGCCGCTACGACAACAAGCGGACAACCAAGACAGCTACAGAGAGCGAGGAGACGCTAGCATCTCCCGGATCTCAGCGGCTTTCCAGCTGCTCATCTTCGTGGATGAAGTGACGAACTGACTGCTGTGATCAGCTGTTTCCTGGTTTTAAAACTCCCGGCTGTGGGTGCGCAGCAGTGCACGTCATCCACACCTCCGCCCATCTCAGCATCTGCCACCACATTGCCGCCTCGGATTTACAGCAATGGAGGCGCAAATAAGTGTAACGTTACCCTCCGAGGGGCAAAACTGGTGGAACAAAACAGACCAGCAATTTGCTGCTTTCTGTCTAAATCCGCGGAGCGAGCCACCAAAAGGACGGCAGATTGGTGGCTTACTGCCCAGAATAAAAACGGCTACTGTAATACTGTGATTTAAAAAGCAACACCAGAGAGCACAAACAGTATCGTGAGAGGGACACGGGAGAGAAAACACAAGTCGTGCACCGTGAAAAAGAAATTCATACCGGTACCGACACCTCGACTTCGTTACTGTTTCCTGAACAACTCTGAGCCTCTTTAGGTATAACCAGTTGTTTTCCTCCAAGCTGTGGTTAGCTGAGGTTAACTCCTCAGGTACTGAAGACATTTGACAAATGGGCAGCTCAGTCAACGCCATAAAAGCATCATCAGTGGTGGCAGCGTGTCTGTTCTGCGAGTCGCTGTTTCTTAGACTGGCTAACCAGCGAACTGTTTCAAGCTTCTGGTGCTGCGTTAAGTTATAGACATGTGGTGCAGAGATGAAGACGGAGGTTGATGTTGGAGGGATGTGAGAGTCAATCTGACTCCTTTCACCGGTGACATCAGACAGGTAGAGGTCGTCTTCAGAGCGTTTGCTACAGCGGTGAGCTAACAAGTAATGGTGAGGTGACACACAACACTTTACATTGTATATGAAATCTATCTTTCTCTGAGTTTGTCTGGATATTTTCTTTTTATTTTTGGAGCAACAGAAATGTCCGTCTCTATCTGATCTTCATTATGTTGGTTTTTCAGCCTGTTACCTTCCTTCGTTGTACATTTAAGGATTTGACCTCAGCAGGATTGTTGAGTTTAGCCTGCAGGAGGTTTTGAACTTGACATTTTTGGCAGCTCATTTCGGAGCCGTCGGAGCCAAAATGACTGAAAAAAAGACAAATAAAAGTAACTCAAACTTTAAAAAACTGCAAAATCAAAGATGTTTGAGGACCGAAGTGACCTCTGGAGGGTTGCTGCGAGTCAAAGATGCTATTTCAGACGAGTTTGGATACGATGGTAAATATTGTGTTTGGGTGTCGGACAGATACTTCGGTGCCATGTTGGACCTCTCGTCGACGGTACCAACCAGCAGAACAAACACGACTCGTCCTTCAGCAGTCGGTCGGCCCGTCAGTCCGCTGACGCTCTGCTTCAACACACACTGTCATTATAACTCCATCGGCTCAGCGAGACTCTGGAAACAATAAAACCACATGTTCTGTGGTTCCTTCGTGTGTTATGAGCCCATTATTGCTGCGTTTTCTCCACGGCATTTGTGGGTGAAGAAGGAGTCGTCCAACATCCCTCTGCGACCCCTCGCTCCTCACATACCTTCCTCTCCGGCCACAGTCGCTTCACCAGCATTTATTCGGGTTTATTTGCCACAAGTTGCAAAATCACTCACAGTGTCGTGATAATAAACGGTTAGATTTACACGCTGTGGCCCCGATATTGGAAACTTTCTGTCTGCAGTCCGGGTCGTGTCCTCGTCCTCGATGGACACGGGGACAAGACGAACCACAAAACACTACGGGAGGATATCAGCGTGAAAATAAATGGCTTTTTCTTATTTCACCTAAATAAAACCTGAATAAACAGTTTCATGGTGACAAAGAATCAGCAAGATGCGAATGACATTGGACCTAAAGTTGGGAATTTTTTCTTAAAACACTATTTCGAAGGGTCTGCAGGGAGGTTTCTGGAGCCAATCCCAGACATCTAAGGGCGAAAGGCAGGGTTACACTCCCAGATGAGATCGGCCAGCTCATTCGACAGGGCCCTTTACTGATGGCAGAGGCCGCCTCGTAAGGAGCCAAGTGTGACATTCTGCACATCAGGAGCGATTTTGGGTGTTCAGTATCTTGCTCAAGGATACTTCGTACAAGTAGCTCAGCTCCGCCCAATGGGAGCCGGGATTCTCAGAACCAGCGACCTTCTCCGAACACTGGTCGAACTGCTCTGACCCGCTGTAGGATTGACAACCGCCCTAACATTCGCAACCCCTTGAAAAAAAGGGATAAAGCAGCTACCGCGACCATCAGCAGTTGACAATGAATTGAATGAATACTATTCAATTCAATTTCAATTCAACGTCTGACTGAATTAATTTATTATTTATCAAATACAAACAGTCAAAAGTCAAATTCTCTCTGTTTTATATGACTGAAAATGTAGAAACTTGTCAACATATTCTGACAGTTTACACACTAAATGATGTATTTCAAAATGACAGCATTATTGATAACATTTTACTTTCATAATATCTGATGTTTTTGGTCTGTTTGGACTTTAGAATTGTCGATAATTCTTGTGATTTCCAGTCGGGCTGGGTCGAATATCTCCTTAAAATAATACTGCAATATTTTTAGGTTACATCTCGACACACAATGGATATGTTGATATTGTGAAATCTCCTCAGAAGCACCTCAAAATGCTAGGAACGGGTGACAAAATGACACTTTTGACCATATTTTCCTGATATCTGTGTTGTGACAATATTGTAGGAATGACTGCTGGCGTCATCAGAATGTGTATGTTGATTTAATCCAGTCTGGTGAGTTCAGAAAATTAAATCACTTTACTGTAACGCAGCCTTTAAAACCAGGAAAGACGACACTTTTGCAATATCCAAAATCTAAAACCACGTCTCATATCAAGATAACGATATAATATCAATATATTCTCACACGGAACACTGTTTTTCCCGTCACTGTTTGTCAGAACGTTCTCTGATCACTCGGCCTCAGGAGACGACGTCTTCTTGAAAGTCACTTTGCAAAATCCAACATCCGTCGTTTTGACTCACGTCCAGAGGAAAAACAGTCCTCGTCTCCTCGCTCTTCTCAAGAGAGAAAAACAGCGAGATGTGTGTTAGCGTCCACGTCCGCACACACACACACACACACACACACACACGTCAGTGTGATTTACGCTCTCTCCCGTGGCGAGGCTGTGTAGCCGTATGGAAATCATTATAAGTTGTGCTGCTACACAGTCGTCCATTAACAGCGAGCGAGAGAGAGAGAGACGTTGAAAGGAGCTGCGACGGAGAAGCCGACCGGCGCTCAGACGAGGTCGGGAGATGAAAAGACACGACTTGGAGAGAAAAAGGCGACAGTGCGGAGAGAGATTTATTAACTGTAACCGCAGAACAGACAATCACACACTAACAGTTAACTGCTACTCGATGTGGCCGACAACACGGCTTAGATGACAGATTAACAGCTCGTGTGTGTGTGTGTGTGTGTGTGTGAGCCGGGAGTATTTAGTGTGCAGTGTGTTCGAGGTGATGACATCTCCAACGTTCATTAAATCACTGAATCACACACACACACACACACACACAGAACCGGTCTCTACATTTACAACTCCTCATAAGGTAAACATCTTCTGCTGAAATGTTTCTGGAACGTCTGATCTCATCATCACCATCATCATCATCATCATCACGCACACCAACACCTGACAGGGTTTTTCTGCTTCAAATATTCAGCCCCCCTCCTCCCTCGGACCCGTCGGACCCGTCGGACCCCTCGGACCGGGCCAAGACAACAACAAACTCTTTACGAGCGCAGTTTTACGAGGCTATTTACAAATGTGATTACACGTCGAGCCGTTCTGGGCTGAAATATGATGAACACACGTCAACGTTCGGCCGGGAATTGCTTCCAGCTTTTTGACCCATTTTATACAAACCTGTGTGTGTGTGTGTGTGTGTGTGTGTGTGTGTGATTGGCTCACACACACACACACACACATTCACACAGAAACTATTTCATATAGCGATCTTGGTATGTGGTTGATTAAGAAAGGTTTGCGGTTGGCAAGAGTTTCAGCGTGAAGGCAGATCTAAGGGAGGTTCAGGATGTGAGTGAGTGTGTGTGTGTGTGTGTGTGTGTGTGTGTGTGTGTGTGTTATTACATGGGTCTTGTTCCTCTTTCTGCAGGTTCAGGTATCAAACTAAAGACAGAAGGACTCATGCATGGTGATGTGTTATCGTCACATTCTGACTAAAAAGTGTGTCGATGTCTCACGGTTTTGATCTTCAGCACCTTTGAACACGAGCAAACGGTTTCAGTTTTTCCAAAAAGCCGTTTCCCCATCGAGTCATATCACATCTCCCACCTTTACTCTTTCGTGGAACACAATGTGCTAAATGTTTAAGTCACAACTGAATCAGGACGCAGTGAGAGAAAAACTGCTATAAGACAGAACCCGAGTTTGTTCCAAGTCCTAACAGCCGGAGCCGGATTGCATAAGAGGCGCTAAATGTTTGAAGTCGTATTTCAATTCCCCGCAGCGTCGATGTAATGCAAAAATGCTTTGGATCGCCGTCAAGAGCAAACGGAGTGCGAGTGCTTTCCTCGACTCGATGCCAAACATCTCAACAAAGTTAATTGACGCTGGTTAAGTGGGTTTTCTGAAGCAAAGACAAACATCTACAGTGATCAGTACACATCCGTCTGTTTTCTGCTGCTGATCCAGGACCAGTTCAGGTCTGCAGCATCGTTCAGCTTCCATCTCAAGTATGACTTCAGTTAAAAACCCATGTTTAAGTGTTTATTCATTCAACCTTTCTATGGCACAGAAATGATCTTATATCTGAGCAAAGACAGACTTGACTTCAGTGATTCTCCTGCTGGTTATCTCTAAACTCGAGGAAAACACACCAAGCTGCGTTCGTTTGCCTTTGTTTGTTCACCCTGTAATTTCTCCTTCCAAAAAGTTAGATTTTCTTTTTTGGTCCGGACTAAAACCTGCCTAAGCAAAGGTTTTTCATGCCCAGCATCTTTTATGAATGTAAGCACACTGTAGGAAACTACGCTGATATAAAGTTCAAGAACAGATCCAAGAACTGTTTTTAGAAATGAGGCCACTGATGTTCCTCCGCCGGCAACATCACCCACCTCCTCCTGAGGGACCCCGATGCCTAATCCTGCAGGTGTTCGACCAACTACAACTATAATAAGTCACATGAGACATATAACATTGGAAAGACCTTCCTTCCTCCTTCCAGGATTTTTAGAGAAGGATGTGACTCCCAATCCAACAGTTTAAAAATGACTGAGCGACTGGTGAATAAGGTTCCAGAGAGTTTTCACCGGGTAACAAAAACCTGACCGAGACCTTGATCACCACAATGTTGCCACGTTAAACAATATTCACCGTGAAACCTCCTCATTATTTCATCACAAAAGCAAACCGTTCTTTTGTCTTTAAATACCTCTCATCATGTCTGAATACTTCATAAATACGAAGCGCTGACCGCTCAGAGCTTTTTCCTCCAGCAGCATTATTACTGCTTTTATAACCTTGTGCCCAGCTGGTCCATCTGTGCAGCGAAAAAAACCCATGATTCGGACCGGAGATGTTGAACATTTCAGGCTTATCTAACCCATAATCCCCTGCGGCGCTCCACCTTTTCTCCGCCTGTGTTCTCGCCCGGCAGAAGTAAACACTGAGTGTGTGAGTTTTCTACGCCGGACTCAAACAGCTCGGCTTCACTCGCAGACTAAACACAAACCGTCTGAACGCCGGCATCACGTTAGAGAGAGGACGAGAGGAATAAAGAGTGAAGGTGGACGCATCTGTGTGTGTGTGTGTGTGTGTGTGTGTGTGTGTGTGTGTGTGTGTGTGTGTGTGTGTGACTCTAAGCAGAGCTCTGTATTTCCTGAAGCCGAGCGCACCGCAGTTTGATCTCGTGCCACGAACGGGCTCAACACACTAATTACAGCCACCTGTGTTTGTGTGTATGTGTGTGTGTGTGTGTGTGTGTGTGTGTGTGTGTGTGTGTGTGTGTGTGTGTGTGTGTGTGAGGGAGGAGGGTGACTGTATGGTCATGAAACAAAAAAAACGACCTGTTTCCACTCCGTCCACGCACACACACACACATTCAGAGAGGGAAAAGTAACGTGGCGTCATCCTTCAGGTGCTGGTTTGGTTTCCATCAGAGTGTGAATCAGCCTTTATGTTCACTTTGTCCTTGGAAACGTCTCAGCAGCACGTCTGAGTCCTTCCGTCCGGCCTCGCTGAGGTTTTTAGGTCCAAACATGCGAGGAAACTCAAATCTACTGGGCCAATTGTTTCATTGATCCATCAGAACCGCTGACAATGTTCTCGCTTTGAAGCCACGTCCTCCGTGTACGCAGCGAGGCCTGATGACGCACGTCTTCACCTTTCCAAGTGTTGCCTGAGACAAATTGCCTCATTACAGAAAAGCAGCTAGAATAACACGATGAAACGGACCAAAGATGGTTCGTCAGTTTGTTAAATGTGTAACTTGACACTGGAAGGCTGTTTTTATTTATCTTTCATTACTCAGAGTGCACATTTTCACACACCTTTTTTGGGCTGAAGTGCGAACACGAGGCTGAGAAGATGACGACTGAACTTTTTCATTTCTGGGTGAACTGTTCCTTTAAGAGCCAATAAGCAATGAGTTGTGACATTGCAAATAAGTTGGAAGCCTATCCTGAGGTTTCCTTTATGAAACAGACTCATAATCAAATATGCTTTTAACATCTGACTCAAGCAGAAAACAACATACTGTATTTCACCAATTAATCGTCAGGCCGCAAACAGCCGCCTGGTTCTTTTAAACGCCTGGGGTCAGCACCCTTTTTGCGTATTAAACGCCCACCTGAATAACCGCCGGGGCGATTATTTGCATTATTTCTGCAGAAGTAAACAGTCGGCACTTCCGTTTTCTGTCAAAATAAGAGAAGTAGCTAACGTTAGAAAAGGGTGTACCGTAATCTTAGATGACCGACTGACTCTTATTTTGACAAAAAACAGGAAGTGTCAGAGAGAACGACTCGAGTTTAACGCCCCACCTTCACACAGCGGAGGACAGGTCAACACGGAGGAGGACGGACAGCAAATGGACATAAATGATAACGTAAGAAGGAAGAAAAATAAAAAGTATGACGCTACGTTTAAGCTTGGAGTTGTGAAATACAGCTGTCATCACAATAATGGCCTGGTGCAGGTCTGTGTAGAAATAAATAAAGGCCTGCAGCGAAGAGCCGCCTGGTTCTTTTAAACGCCCGGGCTATTAATTGGTGAAATACGGTACGTGGACCAGGAAGAGCGCCAGGCTTTCAATCCTTTCCTAGTGGCCAAATGGTGTAATTACAACGTCACGTGACGTACTGGGGATGTACTTTTCTCCAGAAGCTTACATAGTGAAAGAAGTGGCTGTAGAGCTGTGGATGATTTTTTTTTATAGCATCACAACCCCTGTGAATCATAAGTCAAACCACTGGGTCCAATAAGATTTGGAAAGTCTTAGAAGAGCCGCACGATTAAATTATATTATCCCCATTTCAGTTAACGGGAAGTTAACCTTCTCCGTCAGCCGAATGCGCCCGGGCTATTAATTGGTGAAATACGGTACGTATAGTTTTCCTGCTGGTTGAGCAGTTTTGGACACTCGTCAAAGCCTCTGGTGAATTTTGCACGAGGTTAATGAGCGTCTTTATTTAGTCCATCAACTAACACGTGTTGCTCGGCTTCGATCTCCTCTTCCACAGCCGTGACCTCGACTTTCAAGAAGTCAGATTGTCTCTGTTGGTTATTCCTGAATAAATTGTGCTGATCACAGATCATTGTTCATAGATCACAAGTCAGTTACAAATGGTGTTCTCAGAGCGAGCTGAAAATTTGATGACAGAGAAGAAATACGTATCATTTTAAGGATTTTAATGTGGTTCTGCAAAAACCATGTCAGACACACGTGAGATATTTTTATGTGTCTTATCTCAGGTGTTGAGATCTTTAAGTCCCAGGATAGGATTTGGAGAGACAGTGTGTCGTAAAGATCGACAGCGAGCGACGACTCGTGTGTTCGATCAGGAAGCTACACGTCGTCCTCGCAGATAAAACAGTCGGTTTCAGGTAAAAGCCGTAAATATTAACATGATCGCAGCTCAGAAACATCTGGTCTTCTCGTGTTTCACTCCTCAACAATGTAACTGTGAAGTATTTCTTATGAGAACGGTTGGCCTCAGATGAAGAAGTCTTAAGTGTTGAATAACAAAAAAAAAGAAAAAGCCATTGAGAACAGCAAAGCCTCTAAAGTTCCCAGTTCCTCTCAACAAAATCCCCAATAAGCAAACGCTTCCAGGTAACTAATTTAAGCCAGCGAGCAGAGGTTTGGCTAAAACTGGTGCCAATAAAACTCTGTTCCAGGAAGTAAAATCTACCACCCCTACAGGCCGAGAATAGTTCCAGACCCCTCGGCACTGAAACTTTTATAGATACAGCTGTATTATATTGTACCGCTCGCTCCCTTCTCGCCCTCGCCGCGTCCTCGCCGATCGTAACTCACATCCTGTTTTCGCAGAGCTTAGTTAGCGCTCTTGTTCACACCGACTCGGGACGAACAGCAGAATCTGTGGCGGCGGGTTTTCAGGTGGTCGACACCATCTGAGTCACGTTAACGTCTTGCAGATGTCGTGGAAAAGCACCCTGAACGGTTAATAACATCAGAACGAGAAAGATGTGGACTTTATCTTCATCACTGCCGGGTGGAGCTGTGTGGAGATTTCAGTCAGTGAAATACAGTATTTAATGTCCACTCTTCTTCTTCTTCTTCTCTCGTCCAGATCTCTGTAGCTGGTGAAGGTTCGTTCATGCTTCACAGCTGTGGACGTCCACACGGACAATAAAAGCTTCTGCACATACTACATACGACTGGTGGTCCACATCTGCAGATCTGCTTTACACTCCTACAACCCTCCCCCTTTTCTTTTTAAGGCCAGCTCTACACTGAAAAAAGTGAATATAAGAATATGTATTTGTAACATAATTAAACCTGTGATAATAACAATAAAAAACAAAGTTTGTCTCTTGACATTAATATATCAAGTTGTGAATTAGTCTACATTTGTTCAAAACACAAGTCATTTGGATTTTCTTCCCTAACAAGCTGTATGTAAGTGGCTCAACACATTTTCTTATGCAGATCCACACAACACACTATTTGCTTGTTGTATTTACTCTGCTCCAACTACGCCCCGCCCCGTGTGGTGCATTCTGGGTACTTCTGGGTATTATGCCTTATTATAACCTTTCCTCTAGTGCAACTCTCACACAGTTTGCTGAGTGTACTTATGGTTTCCAGGGAATTCACCCTCTTAATTTTGTTGTTGTCATTTGTTTTCTAGCACCATGAGGCAAAAATGTCATGTAATGTTTATATTGGACAGATTGACCAACACGTAGATCACATACTTGATTTAAGTGGCTCACCGTGACAAAAATATAATGTGTTTTATCTACTGAGAAAAAGTAAGGCAACTTTTTGCATCATTTTATCATGTAGATCAAACAAGAGTTGTCTTTGTATGTACAACATTAATCTTGCAAGTCATGTTAACTTACTTTTGCAAGTAAAGTCAACTTAACACAACCGAGTTTACTTTGTTTGCAAAAGTAAGTTGACTTTACTACTCTTGTTTGATCTACGGGATAAAATGATGCAAAAAGTTGCCTTACTTTTTTTAAGTAGCTCAAGCCCCGTATTTTTATCAGTGTAAAGTATGCAGGTTTAACATGAAGTTTTCATCAATAAATGAATATTTGAGTTTGATTTATTTATTTAAGGTTAACTGAGGTGATCACATTTCCTTTTTCATGTGCTTAAATGAAGAAAAAAACATTTATTTCCACCTTTATTCGTCTTTACAATCACTTACATAATGTGTAAGAAATTAAATCAAATTAGAGATGATCTACAGGGTATGTTAATGTACCTACAGCACAGAGAGGACAGGAAACCTTCAGAAAAACAGACTCTTAGCAACCAAACTTCTCTGTAGCAGCTGGAGAGATCAAATATCCACATCTGGCCGATTATCCACAAGAGCAAACACTTCAGCAGGACAGAAACGTACCACCGATAACTTCTCCTTCAGGTATCTGCGAGCGAGAAACTTAATTCCTATCTGCGTTCCAACTGCCGACCCCGGCCTGTAATCCGCCTGCGAGGAGGCAGGAGAAAGGAATGTTTTCCACTCAGTATCAATAAAGCGTCACATTATGAACCGATTCTGAATCCAACTATTTCACTGAGTTTTTTTCTGCCTCGCCGTAACGATGACGGGGGGAAGGAAGGAAGAGAGAGTTCAACTGTGTCGCTTCCAGCTGACGAAGCACAAAATCCTGAAGCCCCGTTCAATCTCCATCCGATATTATCCAAATACACAAATACACGTTTTTATGGGCCGTTAATAAGTCCAGGTCCATTTTTTCCAGCGGAGTTACCCCGAGAATCAGCTCTTGGTATATTTTGAGACGCTGCGGCCGGGCACGGGCCATTTAGCCTTGGCGGTCGGGTTTAGGTTAACAACGAGGTCTGGGTTTGGTTACGACACGAAAATTGTTGAGAGAAGCAGCAGTGAGAAAACACACGAAGCACCGGGGCCGAACATGGAGGACGCCGGAGCAGAGCGATGAAATAACACACAGGCACGAGGCTCATAAACGTCACACAGCGACGAGGTTTATGGGTTCAGAAAACACAGTCAGGGATCAGGTTCTGGGGTTTTTCTGTTGATATATGTGCGCACGCGTGTCGGCATCTGGTCGAGTTCACTCCTCGTTCTAAGTGTCGTCGTCCTCTTCGTTCGCGGAGCTGTTCTGCATCACCGTTCACACTTCATCGACGGAGCGGCGGGGTCAAGTGCCAAACACAAACCGAGATCCGCCTCAAAAACGGAGACGACGTGGACTCCACACGGGGAATATGGCTTAACTTACAGCTGCCTTGACCCCTCCGCTCGGCAGACTGACGTGACGGAGGCGATCCGGTCAAGGGCAGGAATGATTCAGTGGAATTACCGAATTACTTCACGTCCGCTGCTCACAGGAGGGTCTGAGATCACAGGAGGGGAAACTGTGCGTGCGTCGACATCCGGCATGTGAAGGTCGCACAGATTAAATACACAGTCGAAGGCGTCGATGCCGACTCGCTGCAGACGTGGTTCGAAAGGAGAATCTCACCCTGACACAACGTTTGAGAGCACAACATCTGTAGAAAGCGACCGTGTGATGACGAAGCCTTCAGCGCTGACAGTGTGCAGGAGGTCACTACCTTCCTCTGAATGACTTCATTTCTCCGACGCACCTGTCGACCAGGTGTGCATGACACCATGTTTCCCTGCTGCGATCACCGAGGTGCCTCTTCAGTCCGACTTCACCCTGTGGAAACTGTCTTCAGGATACAAATTAAAGAGATACGGACTCATTCTGCCTCGATGAGCTTCTGATTACACCTCAAATAACACCAAACACATGCGCGCAGATGGCACTAGGGACGGGGGATATGACCCCCTCAGATTCATAGTGACCCCGATCCGTCCCCCCACTGTCCCTACATAAAGCGACAAACATCGCCGGTAAAACAGAGGATTAATGTTCCGTTAGTTAGACTAAATTACATTGCAGCGCACATTGAGAGCCCGGCGTTTGTGTGCTACGACTAATGGTGCGTTCCAGTTGTACACGAATGTCGGAATTTCTGATGTCCAAGTCAGAATTTTAATCAGAACCCCCCGTGAAGTCGGATCTCCAACTCGGAGAGTCGGATTAATCTCACCAGCCCGACATAGAATTCATGCTATCTGCTACTCACGTAAACAGTAGTTACATGTTTTGTTGTACGTTTGTACGGCTGGGAAGCGCTGGGAGCACTCAACTTTGGGGTTACGTTGTTTACGAGCTCCAAGTTCCGACTTTCAGTGTAAATTGAACACACCATAAGGCACGACTCTCACTCCCCAGGGTCCTAAAGAGGAACTGGTAGCTGCGCCTGTGCCTGTTGCGGTGATCAGACCATTGTCTATTATGACAGAGTGGGTGATTTCAGTTCAAATTATTATCATTTCAAATGTGAATTTCATTTACAGTATACATACTTATTTTTATTTATGTAAATATGTTGTTGTTTACACTTCTGAGTTCATACACAAATGTTTAAATAAAACATATTTTGCATTTAAAGGCATGAAGTTTTGGTGGGTGATAACAAATAACAGTTTCATCATGTATGGCTAGTGTTGATCAGGTCGGCCTTTGTTTAACATGTTCATTGTTGTTTATCCATGATTTCAAATAAGAATTCTCCAATGGCTTTTTAGTGCAAACCATTGGCCCATAGGCTATTACGAGAGTAACTACTTGAGCGCTAGTTAAAGCCCAAATTACACAAAAATAACTTATTGAATTGAAATAATTTGCTGACAGCTTGGTCCCCCCCAGTTCAAAAATTCCATCTGCGCCCCTGACCAAACATCCCTCTGCATAACTGCACGGAAGAAGAACGAGCCGTAAATACCAGATACAAATCCATGACTGTCTTTTTAAAAGCTCTTCTGGAGCCGTGATTGTTTGTCTGAGGCTTCAAATACACAGAAAATATAGAAATAAAAGGGAACAAGATGAGTGAAAATATAGAAATTAAGAAAAAACAGTGTTTCTGTTGCACAAATTTATGTTTTATCTCAACTCAGACCTAAACTTTCTTGGTGTTTACAGCTTCTAATATGAATTGTCGACATGTTTACAGACAGTTTATGAAGGATAAACCTCTTTAGATGGTCCTAAATGTAAATATACATAAAACACAGACTTTCCCAGGCTGGAGTGAATGTGTAAATGTGTACATACCGATAAAAAGCTGCACAAACATTCTCATGCACATCCAAAAATAAGTTATTACCACTTATAATAAGTGTAATGCAGCCTGTCACACACGCTTCACAGGCGCTCGCGAGTCAAACAGGGACCTGAACCACGAGGTTCTGCAGGGATGCAGAAAGGTGCGCTGTCCGTTTAAGATGCACCGAGTCGGATATATTTAGTCATTTGCTTCAACCCCGAACCATCCGCGCTCATAAAAACTACTGTCATGTCCCAAAAATAGATGATGCGCCCATCAGCAGAGAGAAGCTCCGCTGCAGATCAGGAGGCAGAAACAGAAACTCCTCCAGGACGACGGACGGGAAGAAACTGCTGACTGCTGAGCTGTGAGCCAGAACCCGACCGATACCGGATCCCCGAGGCCGACGTCCAAAATCACATATATCAGCTGATATTCACACATTTGTTATGAAACACTTGATATGTTAAGAGTGTTTACAGTGTTGTTTTTGAAGAACTTTATTAAGAAAAGGTTTATAAATTAAACGTACGGTTTCTATTATTATCATCAACTCTTAACTCGGAGCATCAGGGACGATCCTGATTATTAGTAATCAAGCAGAACGATATAAACCTTACTGGGAACCGACATACATTTGCAGTAAAAATACAAATCTTGGTGTTAAAGTTGAGAATAACCAGTGAAGGAATGTAACTAACTATAAATAACTCAAGTACTTTAACTTCAGTACAATTTTGAGAGTCATTACTTGAGTATTTCCATCTTCTGGCACTTTATTCTTTCACTTCTCTACATTTATTTGATAACTTTAGTTACCAGTTACTTTGCATATTCAGATTATCAGGTGTTTATTAGCCAGAGTAGTGAAAAATAACACAGGTAGTGATAATTAATATAAATGCTGATTATCGTCCAGGCAGGTAATCTGTCTTCTTCACCTGTATATCATTGTGAAACTTCCCTTTTGTCTTCAAAAGCAAAGATGTTTGTTCAGAAGTGAGACTTTATTGGTTTTAGTAAAAAAACTATATTATATAATGTGAATTAATGAAAAAAGCAACATTTGTTTTGGGACCACAGGTGCAAATTAGCTGTTTAGCTAATCCTGGTATAGAAGCTGTTCTGTACATGGTCCCTGTTAACAAAAACCAATAAACTAAACTAAATGTGATTCTTGGTTTCTGAATGCGAGTGTGTGTTTGTATTTCTGTGTATTTCTCTGTTATTGAAGGTGTTTGTGCGACTGAGTGTGTGTTTGCATGTCGTCTCTGTGCAGCTGAACACTGTGCATTGAGCTCTTAAGTGTATATCAGTGCGTCTGCCTGCATTCGTGTTGCCTGAAAGTGAAGACACGTGCACGATCTTCCTGTACTGTAAAGGTGCCTGTGTGTGTGTGTGTGTGTGTGTGTGTGTGTGTGTGTGTGTGTGCGTGTACGTGCTCGCCCAGCTGCTGTAACTCTAGTAAACATCAAGGCAGCGCTTCGCCCTGCTGAATTAACAAATCTCTCACATCCATCGCCACGCGCCGCCTTTGAAACGCACACCGGCGGCCTCGGCTCGGCCCTTTGAACCCTCAATCATTCCCCCGCCCCCCCGCTCGCCTCCGTATCAAATTATACTCCGGTTAAATATCCACTCATTACTGCTTTAGTAGTTTCTCCCCGTCTGACCTCCTTCTCATTTCACATTCCTGAATTAATTTTTCACGAGTGGAGGTGTGATCACGACGGGAAGCAGACAGAAGAAGGTTTCTGCTCTTTATTACCGACCGTTCATCAACGATGATGTAACGACGTGATTCCAATTAACTCCCTCTGACATCTTCTCTGATGTTTCATCTGTAAAACCACAGCGAGTCTTTAACTACAGAACAACTAAAGGGACTTGATAAAAACAAACTGTTTCATATTAGAGAGGCTCTGAGGAACTTCTGTATACTTGTCTCTGAACGTTAGCTACTGAGAGAACGTTCATGAGGTCACATCTGGACCGTCGCACAAAATACGACCCGAGTCCGTCACAAAGAAATCCAGCAGCGTTAAACCACTTAAAGAAATCATGTAACAGAGAGAGTTACGTTATGTCTCGTTACAATTTGGCCAATATGAGTGATTAATGTAACAAATTGTTACATAATAGCCCTTTTTTAAGTTCTGTAGAACTCACTTATCAAAAGGTGACAATGACTTGTGTTCGAGTGTTCGTGAATGAGGCGATTTTATCTTAAAGTTTTGCAGTAAAGTTGTTATATTGTCGATCAACTTCCTTCCTCGCTCTCTGACTCTGAACTTATAGAAACATGTGAGCAGATGAAACGTCACCTTGAACAAAATGACAGATTTCTCTGGGTTTAAAACATTCGTGGGAAAGTTCAGGATAGACCTGATCAACTGGCGGCTGGTGGCTTTCATTGATTATGTCTCTTGCTAAGCACTAAAAGTCTGTTATTTTAACCCACAGCCTGCTTCGTAGATTACAAAGGTGCCTTGTTTTGTCTCTGTACGTCTGTACGTATAAAGGTTTCTTTGTCAATAGGGAAACTAAAAATGTTATTGTTTTAACACATTTAAATTCTCCTCATAAGTAGCTGAACAGTCCTGGTTTCTGATATCACAAAGGTATTTCTTGGATGTAGAAATGTTCATATTACTGTACATCTTTAAACAAACAGGTTTTAAGATGTGAGAAGATGCTAATATGTCGACTTTGAAGAATTAGAGGAATCAGATCCTGGAGGTCGGCTGCAGCATCCCGATGCGTGTCAGCTCCACCCTCCCCGTGCGCTCAGGAGAATCATCTCCACGTATTAATTCATTAGCTGCTTCTGTGTGAGCGCGGTCCGACTGCTGCTGAGTGTGAAACTCCTCTGTGATCCTGCAGGAATGTCGCAGAAGCCCGAGGCGAGTCGCACTTCAAAGCTCCAACCGGACCTCTCGAGCGTGTGCACGCCTTATGAACGTGCACGAGTGTGTGTGTTTGCTTTGCACATGCATAACTGTTTCTGCGCAGATCTGCTGGCGAGTGTGCAGCGTGTGTTTGCACGCCCGTCGGTGCGTGTTGAGAATCCGCGGCCCGTCTCGTTCGACTTCAAAGATGCTGGCAGGCTCTGCCGTGTGAGGCTGCACGCTGACAGCCCGTCTTTGATGAACAACTATTTACAACAATGTAAAACTAACCAGCTCATCATGATGCGCTGCCGGGCGGCGTTTCAACATGACTCACCCCGACGCCGGCTTTGTTCGACACTCGTGTGCGTTACTCAGAGCTGTTTGTGGATTAATAATAATGCAGCTTTTTATCTGCGCCCAGTGGGATGCTCTTTCTGCTGCTTACTCACCTCCAACTCGTCTGTGTTTTTCTAGAGAGTGTTTCAGACGCTCGCATATGTTGGGTCTTGTAGTCGAGGAGCACATGTGCGCTCGCCTCCTTCGAGTTGAGACTGCGAGGCAACACAACGCAGCAGGCAGCTGTTTGCTGTTGTTACTGGTGTAAATACGGAACACACACTGCTGCTATCAGGTGAAAACCTCCTCATTACAGGGTTATCTACAGGTCGGAGTAATTTCACGCCCTTCAGGCTCAGAAAATCCTTTCAAGTCCCTCTTGGATTAATCGAGAACACCGGTGTGAATATCGATGGCGCTCTGGGGCCCACGAGATGCGAGCGTCCCACGCTAGCTTCACATAACGGAGCATTTTCCTTCCTTCTCTGCAGACGGTGCAGCGTTTCATGTGGTGCATGAACTTCTTAATCGTATATGAGCAGAAGGTTTTTGTGTTATAGTTAGCTGACTTAAGTTATAATGTCTAAAAGGCCCGGACACACTAGACTTGTAGGTCTCAAGACCACTTTTCCGTGGTCTTGGTCTTGTCACGGTCTCGACGGTCTTGGTCTTGGTCTTGATACTCTCTGGTCTTGGTAGTGTCTTGGTCTCGGTTTAGGCGGTCTTGACTACAAGTCTACTCAAGACATAAATGCATTCATGATGTAGTAGCCTTTTGTTCTACAGTTTGAATGTATATGTTTATGTATCTGTTCTTTGTGATGTCTGTGTTATATTGTTCTTGTCCCACTGAACTACAGCTACAACTACAACTTGATAAAGTGTGTTATAATTGAGATGCCATTGCACACATCAAGGTGACCAGTTCTTCCTCTTGTTAATGTACAATTTGAAGTACAATTTTGTACTATTTGTACTATAAACTATTTGTATTTTGCATTTAATTTAATGCATTTTTTGGTGCACCTGCGTGCGGGTTCTACAACTCATGCAAAATGGCAAAAAACTAGTCTTTTTTGGTCTCGGTATCGGTCTGGTCTCGAGCTGAACAAGTCTTGGTCTTGGTCTTGATACTCTCTGGTCTTGGTAGTGTCTTGGTCTCGGTTTAGGCGGTCTTGACTACAAGTCTAGGACACACCGAGCCAACGTCGGGCTATCAGCGATCAGCTATCATCGGCTAAGCTAATCAGCACGCGAGAGGAGAGAGCGATAAAGAAAGAGAAAGCCTCTTACGCCTGATGTTTGCACTCATTTAGTGCAGTTTCTCCTTTTTCTTCAGCTTCACCTCTTCACAGGTGCTGTTTGCAAATCTTTAACAAACCATGCTCTTGATTAGATTTAGAATTGGCTAAATTAGCAAGAGTGCTGTGAAAATATCTGCAGTCTTGAGTCTTCCCGTTTAGAACGACTGAACACAGACTACCGTCCCCCGGTGGTATGGAGAGTTATTTCTTCTCGAGCTCGCTGTCCGTAGCTTTTATAGCGTGTTGAAGTGCAGCTTCAGAGACACAGACGACGTGAGGCGACGCAGGCGACTCGTTCTTCGTCTGTTTGATCTGTTCGGGTCCGTTGCTCTGACAGGTTCTAACTGTGTTTGCAGGACAGGAGATATACGGTGAATCTTTCCCTTGTCTACTTTGCATTTGTGTAGAGACAATTATGTTGCTCTGCAGTTAAAGAAACACACTTTAACTTACAGAGTTTGTTCCACAGTAGCGTTGAAGATGCCTCTCGCTCACTGATGCATTAAACCAGTCCGACAGAAGCTTCACTCTGCGGCTCGTCGTTCTAACGACACGTCTGACAGCATCTACACATCCATCCTCCCTTCTTCAGACTTCTGTTTTCACTCGCTGTGAGAGCTGTGGTCTGCGGGCCGAGCCCAGCTTCAGCACAGAACCAGAAAGGACTCCACATAATGGTTTAAACCCCGATGGGTGTTGGCAGGAAGTGCTCCGATCAAAGCAGCGCTCACACACAGAGGGTTTCTATCGATGTTAGCCTTGAATGAAAGGTTTGATAACATATCGAACCACCTCAAAATATGTCAGAGCTAAAATACATTTAAATGCTCAGGCACGGGTGCACCTAATAAAACGTGTTTATTCAATTTCCTAACAAATATTATAGTAAACAATTGTTCACCGGAATAAAGTGAAGTTCAATGTTTTTTCTTCATCTACAACACAGCAAACGCAACAAGAAGCTTCAGTAACAAACATTATTATTTGAATTTCAGGCGCACCAGTGCAATCAGTGAACATGTTTAGTTGCACTTGCAGAAGTTTGGGCCCCAAAAACAGTTCAACAAAACCGAATCAGCCAAAAATGGACGTGCACAGAATTAAAACAACACTTCAGACAAAAAGGCATTCAAATATACAAATTAAGTATTCAAACAGAAACGCCAAATACAGTCAGAACAAAGGAATGTAGAGGAGAGATTATGGTGAACGTGTGTGTGTGTGTGTGTGTGTGTGTGTGTGTGTGTGTGTTTCTGTATGTGTGTGTATCAGTTTTCAGCGTGCTGTCACACTGATCAAACTACAGACTGATAGCAGAGGCGCCGCAAAACCATCGCCGTGTTTGTCTTAGAGCCACGGGGGGAAAAACTGCACACACACACACACACACACACACACACACACACACACACACACACACACACACACACCCAGACAACATATTGTACATGCATTTATGTGAAATATAATGCAGAGGAATGCAGCGACAGTCTGCAAGTGAGCACACGCAGACACACACCTGACCCGTCTGTTCGAGCTCGTTTCTCGTTTTTACGTTGTCTGTTTTAAATTCCATATAACGTCTCCGTCAGCGGTCGTTTTCCATAATCAGTGTTTGCCCCTCAGCTGCGTTAAATGTTTAAAAAGTATTTTATCAGACTTCCTGGAGCTGGAGATACGGCGCGGTGGCAAAAGCCGGTTTAGTCTACGACCACACGACGAGGAAAAGGCTTTTTATCAAACGCAGATAAAACACACGAGATAAACTTTCTGATAAGCGGAACAAGTTTTTCCATGTCTGCTGCTTTTAAACATGAAGCGTGCGATCGTCTCCCTGCTGCATCCCGCCCTGCTCGTCAGCGAGGTGAGGCCAGATGTAACTGCAGGAATCTGAAGAGTGACAAAGGGAGACTGAGGGCGGCGGCGGCGGCGGCGAGGAGGAGGGAGGAGGGAGGCGAGGGGGATCTCTGAGCGTAATTCGCTCTTCACGTCGTCATTAAGACATCAAAGCGGCTGCAGAAGATACAGGGCTTTTCAGCGCTGACACAAATGCATTCTCGGGGAGCGGAGTAACGAATGAGAGCAAAAAAGAAAGCAAAGAGAGGGAGGAGGAGGAGGAGGAGGAGGAGGAGGGACGTTGCGTGCTGAAGAACCGGTCTTTGATGATGGCGCAAGAGCGAAGCGGCAGAAAAGCAGACAAAAGTTTCTAAAACTTCAAAAGAAGCCTTTTTGTAGCGCAGGTCCGCTCTCTCTCTCTCTCCTTGATTCTGCCTTTCTTTTCTCTCCCTCCTCTCTTCAAACATGTCTTTGCTAATTGCCAGACCCTGTTCTGCCCTCCGCGGGCTCTCAGCGCCTCTCAGGTCCATTCAGCGGGGGGTTGTTACGGCGGGAAGGCCTAATAACCCGGCCCGAGCGGGACAATGGAGCCTGCAGGGGCCGGCTGCAGAACCCCGGCCTAATGAGAAAAGACTCCTTGAGCGAACAAGCGGGTCTGTCAATAGAGCTGGAGGGTGTGTGTGTGTGTGTGTGTGTGTGTGTGTGTGTGTGTGTGTGTGTGTTCATGCCGTTGGAGTCGTGGGTGCGTCTGTAAATGCGATGAAGACATAAAGTAAGAAAAGTGAAACTTCTGCATGAAATTGAAGACAAGCAAAGAAAGAGATGGAAAGTGAGGGTGTGTGTGTGTTTAAGTGCATGTGTGTGTGTGCATGTGTGTGTGTGTGTGTGTGTGTGTGTATGTGTGTGTGTGTGTGTGTGCTGCCTCCTGAGGGCAACAATAGTGAACAGGACAAATCCTCCCGAGCGTATAATGGCCACTAAGCTGTCTATTCAGAGGAACACAGCTCCCCTGCTAACCGCTCTGATCAGGCACGAACACCCTCGCTCAGCCATTCACGCTCCTCCGCCTTTCTTCTTCTGCTGCTTTTCTTCTCTTTCTTCTTCCTTTTCATGTCCTCGTCCGTCTCTTCTGACTTCCTGTTCTGTCTCTCGCTGTTCGACTGACACGACATCATCGCCTGGTTCCAGTTCATCGAAGCGACACTGTCTCAGGAGACGAAACGAGAAACGGATCTTCATCGAAAGCTGCGTAAACTCTGTACATGCTGCACATTTGCTGAATTAATAAATCAATAAATGAGTTGTCAAGTGAACTGTTTGTTTGATAATTGATTAATTGGTTTGAGTATTCCAGCTTCTGACACGCTGATATTTTCTGTCTCTTCTTTCCTCTCTGACAGTGAAGTGAATTTCTTTGGGCTGTGAACAAAACAAGATGTTTTAAGAAGTCATCTTGACAACTAATTGATTAATTGAACAACTGAGAGCCAATATAAAGTGATCAGAAACATGTTCAACTTTCAAATATCAACACCGGCCTCATGTATCTGTTATCTGTTCCTCCATCTGTCGTGCCTCCTCGTCTTTCTTAATCCCTTCTCTTTCCTCCCTTCTCCTCCTCTTCCTCCACCCAATCATTCCTGCAGTGTGTGTGTGTGTGTGTGTGTGTGTGTGTGTGTGTGTGTGTGTGTTTGCACTGATGAGGTTTTGGAGAGGTCGACCTCTCCGCTGTGAGAATGCAGATTGGTTTCTGTTGACGATCGGCTGGTTATGCAGCCGCGACGCTGAAGCACCTCGTTGGCTTTCACTTGTAGGTGGAGTGGAGTTTTCTGGTTGGTGGGTGGTTGTTAAGTGGAGGAGGGTGGGGGGAGGACACATCTCCCCTGTGAGCAGCACTCTCAGAGCAGTGAGTGTCTCCTTGAGAGGATTTGTGGACGTCTGAACTCTGCCGGCCTGATCGTTACCTCACATGTTCACTCACTCACTTTTTTACCTTTAATTACAGTTTTTAAGATCATTTTGATGGCACAGCGTCTCGTAACAAGGTGAACGGCGTCTCTGTCTCTTGTCTCTGTCGGATCTCAGCGTCACATACGTGTTTACTTCAACATACAACTTTTAAACACGTCACACTGTTATAATGAGTTTTGTCTGACAGATTGTCACAGACCTGGTGTTTGTATTGACGACGGCGATGTTGAACTGTGGGGGGCGCCACATCACACAAAATGCCAATTTCTACTAACCTGACTCTCGCCAGATGCATTTCGTTCCGCCTAGCTCCACTCACATCCATCTGGGATCGCTCCCGTTGGGAGGGATTTCTGCACCAGATTTTATGGTCGAGCCAATCAGGACCGCCGGGCGGGAGTTTCATAGATGTGACGTAGCGGAGAAGCGACTGTTTTGATTCAGACAACAATGGCGGCTCACATCGAGGAAGCAAGCGTCAACATTGATGCTGCTGTTTCATCCGTGTTGTCCAATCTACCCAATATTTTTTCGTTAAAAGAACGTCGCTCTCATCGACGTCACAGGTTGGTTTCGATGTGAGTGGTTGAAGTAGCACGTCAATAAAGATGACAGACAAGTGGTTTATCCAATCATATGCAAGGATTTTTGATAAGGCCCAGCCTTCTGAAACACATCTCCAATGGAGCGATCCCAGATGGATGTGAGCGAAGCCAGGCGGAACCAAATTCATCTGGCGAGAGTCAGGTTACATTTCTACATAATGTTGCTTTAAACTGTATTGACCAGAATTTTTGGGGCAAATTCTTAAAAGATACCAAAGTTCCCAAGTGTTGTCTTAACCCAAAGAGCTGCACATCGTCTATCTCTGGATTTTCAAAATATGCGACTAGGTTTGTCTTCTGACACTTTATTATTCTTTTATTGATGTCTATGCCCTTCTTGGACTATTGATTTGTAAAGATCAATAGACAACTTTCAATTTACATTTTCAAATTCCTCTACAGGCTACGTGGCATCAAGTGATCGTGATTAAAGGATGAATTTTTCAATTTAGAATTTAAATCGTGACACCAACTAACAAGAACCAAAAGAAAATATTCTAAAAACTGGGAAAAAAAAGCTTTAAATCAATAACGACGTGACGCCGGCTCTCAGCACGACGCTCGGTGTTATTGGAACATTTCAGTCCGCCACATCTGAGCTTAACTAAATAAAATAAATACTCTGGTCATCAATGATCAGCTCGGTCTTCTGCACACTTTCCCTCATGTTCACCCACAGACTCTCCTCCCTCCTCCCTCCCTCCCGTCTTCTGTTTCTGTTGGACTCTCACTGAGACGTTTGGTCTTAATTACATTAAACAAACTGAGGAACTGCGCTACTTTAAAGTGGCACACATCCCCAAATATTCAGTTTCACATAGTTTCCCTCACATTAGGGAGCGACAGTGAGTCCTTCATACCGTCTGCAGCGCACCAAACGACCCGTGTTGGATTCTGCTACATTCGCTGCTCGTATTCTGCGTCCGCCGTGCCAAAACACACACGGAGACGTAAAGTTACACCTCGTATTAGCCGTGGAAGAGTTGCCGTGGAAACCCGGAGTGAAAACACATTCGCTTCGCACTTTGAGAACAGCTGGAAGATTAAATTAAAAAGGAAAATTCCACCCTAAAACAGAAGAAGCGAGACGTGGATGACATCTCGTTTCGACCGGAGATCGATGTGTGTGACGTACAGATGCTTCCACTCACACCTGAGAGAGAGTGGATGAAACTCAGGAAGCTAACAGGAGGAGATGTGAAGCTTCAGCTGGAGACAATCAGTGATCAAACTCTTAAAAATCACAGAAAACGTGTGCGTTACTTCTGTCTTAGGGTGGATTTCACCTCCAGATGACTCAGAGCTCCGTCCTTGAGCAAAGAGGCCGCTGACTGACAGATGGCATCCAGCGCCGAGAGCTGGAGTTAAAGCGAGCGGAGGGTATTTAAGACCCATTAGGGGTCTCGGAGAGCTCGGCTTGGCGCACAATCAGTAGATGCAAGCCATACTCACACACACACACACACACACACACACACACACACACACACACATAACTGCACATACACAAGTGTAAACGGAGCATGAAGGCAAACAGAAGGGGGAAGAATGAGGAGCTGAAAGACGCTGCAGAGAAAAGACATCTTCGATCTGCCGGCGGAGGAGGAGGAGGAGGAGGAGGAGGAGGAGGAGGAGGAGGAGGAGGAGGAGGAGGAGGAGGAGGAGGAGGAGGAGGAGGAGGAGGAGGAGGAGGAGGAGGAGGAGGAGGAGGAGGAGGAGGAGGAGGAGGAGGAGGAGGAGGAGGAGGAACACGACCACAGAGTGGTTGTTAAAGAGAGGAGAAGAAGAAGAAAGAGTTGAAGGAGGTGAGACTGAAAGAAAGTGACCAGGTGTGAGAAACGAGAGGGAGTTCTGGTGAAGAAGCCTGAAGGTTGAAGGACTACGTTCTTATGAGTGGTTGTCAAAAGTGTCTAAATATCTACACTGAATATTTAAAAATGGTTTCAATGCTCAATTTTTGCAGCTACAACTCTTCAGCACCAGCTGGGTTTTTCACTTTTGACACATTTTCCAAGGTACTGTATCGAAGATGTTGTGACAAAACCAGTCACAATAATTTATTTTACAAAAATCTCTTTCTGTTAACATTTGCTTTCACTGACGTCCATAATATCATGTCATCTTCCATGTTTTGGATGCTAAATGCACAGAGCTGAGCTGTTTGCACGCTGCACTTTGCATTCTGGATGTTAATACTGACTGATTTCGCTAACTTAAACTTGAGTTTTAACTCAGATCAGTCAGCTGGATGGCTGCTTGGGGTCTGTGAACACATCATGTTTTTTCAATTTTTCCCAGTGATGAGAGAGCGCTAGGTGGCAGCATGGAGCGTTTTTTTGCGCTTCAGTTTTCAGTTTTCAGATCAAAAAGGCACTGGGGTCATCATCGTTGCTCTTCATCATATATTAGGTCGGATGGGACTTGTCATCCGTCACCCTGGTAACCAAGACAACAGGAGGAGGAGCTGGTCCTCGCTGTGTCCGTCCATCCTGAGCTTTATTAAACAGAAAGAGTCATAACAGCTAGTTGTTAGCTTTGCAGTCAGTCCTCTGTTATCACGCACATCCCTACAGATCCACAGACGCATCAATCAATCAGAGAGGAGATAACACAAAGCGTTTCCTTTCTTTGCTCTCTTGAGGAAGTTTTCGTGTCTCCAGCTTCAGATTCTCCGCTCTTCATCCCGACAGTGTTCTGGATTCAGGCGTGACGTCTCAACCTGTCAGGACACGGATTTCCCAAGAAAATCATCCGTAGTTATTCTTTTTTCGTGTTGTTGACGTCTTCAGACTGAAGCCAGGAAAAGAAAAAGAAAAAACACAGGAGCTTTCTTCTCTTCTCTCTCTCCGTGCCCTGTCCATCTTCTTTCCGTCTCTTTGCTGGAAGTGAAACGAGGCAGAACGAGAGGATGTGGGACAGACAGCCGTGAAATGGAGGCCAGGGCCCCCGAGGAGTGTGTGTGTGTGTGTGTGTGTGTGTGTGTGTGTGTGTGCATGGAAAAATAAGGTTACCTCTCCTGTCTTGTCTTGCACACACACACACACACACACACACACACACAGATACAGCCTGTACACTTTATCTTTCGGTGCATCTGCGTGTTCGTCTCGATCCGACTCGACAACAAGGCGGCTGAACGGCGTTTGAAACTCGACGCCGCTCTTCCTTCGTACCTGTAACTTCACAATCCGCCCACATGAGCACAGAGACACACACCGGCATGTTTACATCTGCTCCTCGCCGCAGTGCCACCCTGATTTCCGGAGGAGCAGCTTTGTCTGGCTCGCCGTGAGGGCGGCGTGCTGTCAGAACAGGACCGACGTGAACCCAACGGGTCTGATGACACGACTGACGGAACAATCTGGACTCGCTCTCTCGACCTGCTCGCAACTTTCTGCAACAAATCCATCGTTCGGTTTTGTTGAACTCTGAGCTGCAGAAGTTGTGTCTTCAAAACTTATATTTTTAAGTTACATTAAAGGCACAGTACGTAGATTGCACTGCTCTCTGAATCAACACAATGAAACCAAAGTCGTAGTTTAATGACGTCCTGAAGCAGCGCGGGATCATGGGAGTTGGTGTCTTCATTGTTCAACACATTCTTCATAATATCACCACCTATCTGACGTAACTCAGGTAGAAAACTTTCATGGACGACTTAATGTATTGAAGTTTAATTCATGTTACGTTTACCAGTGATGGAATGTAACTAAGTACATTTACTCTGTTATTACTTTATTATTGTTTATTGTTATATTGAACTGTCTTTTGGCTGCTGTGACGCACAAATGTTCCCGTTTGCAGGACTAATAAAGTCATTTCTGATTCTGATTCTGATACTCAAATACTCTAATTAAGTACAATGTTGAGGGACTTGTCGTTACTTTTTCATTTTCTGCGACTCTTTACTCTCACCACGACCTTTTGGAAGCAGATATAGTACTTTTTAAGTCCATTACATGTATTTGATTGAGTTAGTTACTTCACTGCTTCAGGGCCAAAGTGGAGCAGAATATCTGATCCGATACATGCTTTTACTTTTACTTAACAAACTTTAATTTTGTAATTTTAATACTTAATAATATAATATAATAAATAATATTGTAGTAAGACTTTGGGTACTTTCCTCTCTCATGATTCAGTCTGTGTTTTGTGTCGATCTTTATGAAATGAACCCTTCACTTGATTTCTCCAGGTTTGTTACACCACCACAATAATACGACAATCCATCTGACGTAACTCTGATTAAGTACAATGTTGAGGAACTTGTCGTTACTTCTTCATTTTCTGCAACTCTATACTCTCACCACGACCTTTTGGAAGCAGATATGGTACTTTTTAAGTCCATTACATGTATTTGATTGAGTTAGTTACTAGTAATAAATAATATTGTAGTAAGACTTTTGGGTACTTTCCTCTCTCGTGATTCATCCTGTGTTTTGTTTAATTTGATTTCTCCAGGTTTGTTGGAAACATTTGGGATCAACTCAACAAAAAACATATACGACAAAGTCTGAGTCACTTCTAGATGTTGTGATGTGAATATAAACGCTTGAATAACTGTATTAAAAGGAGCAGAAGAAGAGTTTGTGCTGCCACACTTACATAATAATCTTTTCTGCTTTCACTCAGGCAGCGAGCGAAGCGACGCCAGGAACAGAGTGGATTCTGGGCCAGCAGAGGCAACAATACGGTTCAGATGTAGGGAGGCGAAACCGCACGATGATGATTTCTGGGCTCCGTTCTTTTAAAAATAACATCTTTTTCATGTTCTGTAAATCACGAGCGGGACCCCCCAAAACATCTCCTGTGAGGCCTCCAACCCTCCGCCGAGCGCCGAGCGAGCGCTTCCTGCAGAGCGGCGAGCTGCAGCGCAACGCATTCTTCTGCCATTAGTAAGAAAAGTGCTGCGTGTGTAACCTGAGCGGAGGAATCCGGCGGTAAAAAAAACACAAAATCCACAACACGAACACACACACACACACACACACACACACACACACACACACACACACACACACACACACACACACACACACTCAGATAAATACAGCATAGACAGGCACAGCTGCCCTGGTGTGTTTGCAAGAAGGTGGGTGAGGGTGTGTGTGAAACAAGAGGGTCATATGAGACACACACACACACACACACACACACACACACACACACACACACACACACACACACACACACACTCATTAGGCTGCAGACCTCGGCCACCTCCACATCCTCTGCAGACGAGGCTCCAGATATCTCAATTAAAAATGAGGTAATTTGAGAGCAGAGAAACAGAGGAAGGCATCAGGACGGAGGAGCCGAGGGACACGGAGACGAAGCCGGTCGGCAACCTGATCCGACGTGTTCGCTGTTTTGGCCGGAGGACAGCTGCAGTCTCACACATGCAACACGGGTTAAATACAGAGAGAGTTAACCTGGTAGGAGGACGGTGATTTAAGAGAAGTGGATGCTCATTGTGAAAAACATAAGACGGAAATAAGCCTGTGAATATTCTCATTCATCCAGGTCATAGTTATCTCAAGGAAATTGAATCGAACGCAACTGGATTTGGTTTTTGTCTTGAAGACGTTTCACCTCTCATCATTGTAATCGTACTGTATTTGGTCAAGATATGCAAGACTGTCTGTTTTCAATACAATGTGCAGGAAAATGTTGTTTTATATTTAGGACATCTTTTGCACAATCTCAATTCTTTTGATAACTTTTTGTCAAGAGATTGTACAGATGCTTCATGCAAAGTTTTGTGCCAACTGGTCAAATTGCCTAGGAGGAGTGGCAAAAAGTAAGTTTTTCATTTTTGGTGATTTTGCGAATGGAAAATTAGGGCAAAAGTGGGCGTGGCCTATGTCCAAAATCTCAGGGATACAGGGTTCAGTTCCATTGGAACTGATGAAGCCTCTCAGATGAGAGGTGAAACGTCTTCAAGACAAAAACCAAATCCAGTTGCTTTCGATTCAATTTCCTTGAGATAAGACGAAAATAACTGTTTGAATCTCACTGAATGAAGGCGGTGTGATGTGAGGACGTCCGTCTGTATGAGGTGATTATACATTTTAGTTGAGTTTAGAAATGTCAAGGGGTCGCTGTCCGCTTCGAAAAATGGAAGTTGATGACGTGTTGGTGCTGAACGTTACACAGAGATAGAACAAAAAACCCTGGAAGGAAATGTTTTTAACGAAATCCTTCAAAGATGAGAGAAGAAGAATCCAACACCCAGTTACAAGAGTCGTTTCTTCGATTGTACGAGTCGACATCCATCATCCTGGTGATCGTCACAGAGCTCCAACGACCGTTTAACAGTATGTCTCAGATAAAATTATGTTTTTATGTGTGATTTGGAGCCTGAGTTATGTTATATAAGCATTTAATAACTTGTATAAATAATGAGGACTGAGTTTTTAGTGTAAACCATCTGAAAGAGATGGCCAGAAGGTTAGAAACCAACATTCAAAGCACGTCTGCAACATTCATTTGTAGGAAAATGTTCACATAACTCGAGTCTGATCGACGGCTCTGGGAAACGAGTCCGAGTGTACTAAAAACTGACTCATATTTCTGAAACAATCCTCTTTCAGGTCCTGTTCTGGATTTATTTCCCATTTGTCAAATTTCCTCTCTCGCTTCCATTTTTCAGATTTCAGCAGTCGTCGTGTTTTTGCTGCTCGACGAACATAAATCACGGACGAACCTGTTTATTGAAACATGTTTGAATACATCTACGTCCGTAGATCTTTCTCCGCCTGTCTTTCCTCCTGTTGTTCTGCCAATCGTGACCAGATGTCAGCCGCTCAATCACCACAAATCTAAACCCGTGAACGGACCAACACACACACACTCAGATAAAAAACGTGCCGATTAACATAAAAAACACAAAAACTGTATTTCCACAAACCAAACTTCCTTCCTTCCTTCTTACGCACGGCTTCCCGCTGCAGACACGCTCCCATTGTCATCACATCTGGTTTGAACTATACGTTTTCTATCATCCTCTCTTCTGGGAGGAAGAGAATCTCAGAGAAGAAGAAGAAGAAGAAGAAGAAGAAGAAGAGAGAGAGCTCTGCTGGCAGTCAGTTTGTGAAGGACGCCGAGCGTTTGTGGAGCAGAAACAAGAAAATCTTTCTCAGTTTCACTTTACTGGTGGTCCCATAAATCTGTGCACACCAACGCATACGTACACACACGCACCACTCCTCAGATAAACAAGCACACACACACACACACACACACACACACACACACACACACGGGCTGTTTACTCTGAAAACATTTGCCAACCTACACACAATGAAAGAACAAACACTCGAAGGAATCTTCTAATTTACCCGCCAACAAAAGCCGACCTTCACACACACACACAAAAAAAAAGCCTCTCCATCACTTCCAGCCACCGGAGGCCGCCGTGCTGCCGACGTCTTACAGTAACCAAACAGTAAAACGTCCGGGAAAAAGAAAAAAACAGAAGAGGAAACTGTGAAAATATTGATTCAAATTAAGTCGTGGTCGGAGAAAAAACGAGCCGAGCTGACGGAGGGAGGAGGAACGAAGGCCGAGAGACGGAGCGCTAATGGGAAAAAGGTGTGAAAGATACTTTGGGTTAGAAATTGAGAGGGAAACACAATAAGACGCAGGTGTGGGCTCATTACTGCGAGACGGAGCGCTCGCGGAATAATTACAGCCGGACCACACAGGAGATTAAACCAGAGAGGAGGAGGAGGAGGAGGAGGAGGAGGAGGAGGAGGAGGCGGAGGAGGAGGAGGAGGAGGGGGAGGAGGGGGAGGAGGAGGAGGGGGAGGAGGAGAGAAAACTAAACTCCAGTTTGAAAAAGTCCTGAGCGGATGAACACGAGCCATCCCTCCCTCCCCTCCCCTTCCCTTCGTGCTTCAGACATCATTAAGTATGCAGATTGTTCCAGCTATGAAAACACTCCCTCCACGCCGCCTGCGTCTCTGAGGAGATGCTGCAGGCTCCGGTTACAGACGGGTCGGCGCTGAAGGTTAACCGTCACCGTGCAGGTTACTGGACTGATATCCGCTCCGTCTGCGCCCTACAACTGGTTCTGGACAATTACCTGCACTGATATATGCAAATATAACCAGCTAATGGTTCAGAGCATCAAGTCTCTGCTGTAGTGGAATAACATATTATTACGCCTCCTCTCTTTGTCACAATGCTTTTCAAGATCTAAACTTTCACTGGGTAAAATATTGGGTCAATGACTTGCATCATCGAGTGTATTTTTGGCTCGTCATATCAGCAGTAACGTCATTTTGGGCCAATGCTAACATTTCATTTAGATCCTTTATTTAAGCCTGTAACCCATTTGTGCCCAGATTTTTTCGGAGTTGTAAGGCATATCATTTTATCAGTTGAGTCCCTCTGAATCATGTTATGTATTTATTTTTTCCATTTTGTACTTTGTTTTGAAGAAAATAGCATTTTTATGACTGGCAACAATTGTCACACAGCTTGTCACTCGGTCAAATGTCACCTAATAATAATATAGAAATAATAACAATGATATAGTAATAACAAAATATTAATATAGTCAGAATAAATAATAACAAAATGGTGGAGGGGGTAAAACAAAAGAAAATACGTAAAACTGTACATGGATACCGATGGATATCATCATTCCAGGAAGGCAGCTAATGATCGTGGTTCAAACCTCGGTTCCCCCTGTATAAAATTCAAAACAACAAACAATTTGAACTGCCCATGAACAAAAAAATATTCATCCTAGGTAAAATGTTTGAGGGTAGGGTTACTCTAGAGACTTGAATGATTAAATAATTATAATATGTTTGCGGGGAAAATCATAAGAAATCTATGAATATGACCTCTTTCCAGGAGGATTTGCAACCGCCATGTCTTCAGCCGGAAGGAGCAGGAAGCAGATGATGTCATGCGATAGGAAGCACTTGGAAACAATTTTTTATAAATCAAAACCTTTGTCTGAGTTGTCTACTAGCATATAAGTGGAAAAAGTTGCATGAGATAATTTTTATTGTGAGTCGAAAATGACAGTGATACACTTTGGCAGCAATTGTTGCCAGTGGGACAAAACGGGTTAACTTAGGCTGATACAGACGACATGCTGATATCATCATGCAGACTGTAGCTCGTGCAGCACTTCCTGTTCCTGTCATGTGGCGATATGTAAAAGATGTGTCACTCTGTCTGTAAAATGTCTTAACAAATTCAATTAAGTGAACCATTAAGCACTTTGTGGTTCTTTTATATTGACTTTTAAAGTTTAATCTCCATCTTGGAAACAGCAGTTGACAATCTCATGTCAAATCTATCCAGCAACTGTTTTGGTGCTTTCGATGGAATCAGTCAATCAATCATCGTCCTCAGAACACGGTAAACTTTGAGGACATCTCCCCGACATTGGCCAAGAAGTTGATTATAAGGACGAACACTCCTTAAAGATCTCAGAAAATGTATATTTGACAAACTTCACATGTGATACTGAAGAATTTTTATGAACTTTTATGTTGAGATTACTTTGTGAACTTCACTGATGTTGTTTGAGGCTCATAAAAACTGTTCTACCTTTAAATATCCTGCATGTGTGCAGATTTAGATCTAGTATCTGCAGGTCTTTAGTCAAGAAAGAAGAAGTTACACAAAGTTTTGCTCCTCTGCAGCCGGTGAGGCAAACTTAAAGGACAAACTCCTGATTTGCTGGCGGGAAGTTCGCCTGATGCTTTTGTCTCTGAAGCCTGAGAGAGTGTTTACATCTGTGAGACTGAAGGAGAGGGACAGAGAAGAGAAGAGCGAGTGGACGAAGGAGAGAGAGAGAGAGAGAGAGAGAGAGAGAGAGAGAGAGAGAGAGAGAGAGAGAGAGAGAGAGAGAGAGAGAGAGAGAGAGAGAGAGAGAGAGAGAGAGAGAGAGAGAGAGAGAGAGAGAGAGAGAGAGAGGGAGGCGAGAGAGAGAGAGAGAGAGAGAGAGAGAGAGAGGGAGAGAGAGAGGGAGAGAGGGAGAGAGAGAGAGAGAGAGAGAGAGAGAGAGGGGAGAGAGAGAGAGCGAGAGAGAGAGAGGGAGAGAGCGAGAGAGAGGGAGAGAGAGAGAGAGAGAGAGAGAGAGAGAGGGAGGCGAGAGAGAGAGAGAGAGAGAGAGAGAGAGAGAGAGAGAGAGAGAGAGAGAGAGGGAGAGAGAGAGAGAGAGAGAGAGAGAGAGAGAGAGAGAGAGAGAGAGAGAGAGAGAGAGAGGGAGAGGGAGAGAGGGAGAGGGAGAGAGAGAGAGAGAGAGAGGGAGAGAGAGAGAGAGAGGGAGAGAGAGAGAGAGAGGGAGAGAGAGAGAGAGAGAGGGAGAGAGAGAGAGAGAGAGAGAGAGAGAGAGAGAGAGAGAGAGAGAGAGAGAGAGAGAGGGGAGAGAGAGAGAGAGAGAGAGAGAGAGAGAGAGAGAGAGAGAGGCAGCAGCTGTCTGCCTGGATGACCTCAGCAGCAGCTGCTGCACCCCGGCCCCTCCACCTCCACCTCCACCCTCCTCCACCCTGCTGCCCTCTGTGTGCCAGCTCCGCTTTGAAGTTCAGGTCAAGACCGATACAGCTCCGGATCACAGACCGATAATCATTACTGGAGGTTATTTAACGCCCGTTTACTGTATATGTAACAGGATAAAGAAAGTTATTCCTGAAACTGAAAATGCAAACTTTTACAGAAACAGAAAATGTGATTTCAGAAGTGACAATAACATTTATGGATATTTTAGATGTTGCTTCAACTGTAAGAAGAAACTAATAAAGACTTTTTATAACTTCTGTTTGTTAATTAGTCACAAATCATTACTCCAAGCTCGCTGAGAAACATTTCGTCTGACCGTCAGCTTTGTCAAAATCTTGAATTTGAATTCCCAAATTCATCAGAACCCGACAACAGCCGGTTCTTCAACTTCTACAACCGTTAAAGTACAGAGAAATATCGGCGGCTGATATCTGTATCAGCCCGGCTTTGAAGTGCTGACGCGAGGCGGAGAGAGATGCTTCAGACAGATTCTGTGGACCGCTGGAACCCGACACACAACACACACACACACACACACACACACACACACACACACACACACACACACACTTTCTTCCCTCCAGGTATTTTGTTTACATGGACAGATATTTCAGTCCCGGTATAGAAAGACACACACCTTGATTTGAGTCTTCAGGCTACAGACAACACAATTTGTACAACTGATAAAAACACATGAAGACACACACACACACACACACACACACACACACACACACACACACACCCTGACAACCGACTCAACTTTATGGATGCAAAATTGGAAAATCATTATGTAAATAAAGTAAAGAACAAGACTCCAACAATGAGTCTTTTATAGACGTCAAACCTGAGACACAGATTCCAAAACTGCACTGACGCAATGTCGTACACACACACACACACACACACACACACACACACACACACACACACACACACACACACACACACACACACACACACACACACACACACACACACACACACACACACACACACACACACACACAGCCGGGGGGAAAACAAAAGCATGTTCTTCTTTAACAATCTCATTTATAATCACACAGAAACACACAAGAGCCACAACTGTGGTCGCACACACACACACACACACACACACACACACACACACACACACAGCCCTTCATTGTCTGACGGGCTGATTACTGTGTCACACTAACCTGGCTCATTATATCCTAGCAACTCGCACAACAGCATCAGATGGAAGCGACAGAGAGTAAATACAGACTGTGAGATGATGTGAGATGAAACAGAGACGATGTGACGACGGCAGACAAACTTAAATCAGCGGGAAGAAGAACTGAGGAGAAGCTCTTCTTCTTCTCTGCTCGGGTTCGACTGATTTTAATCGTGAACAACACACAAAATGCAGATTTTCAAAGTTCTGTTCGCTCACCGATGATGATGAGCGTGTAGTTGACGTTGACGCTGCCGAAGCCGTTGGTGGCCTTGCAGATGTACGTCCCGGCGTCCTCCGTCTCCACCTCCTTGATGCGCAGCGCGTGCTGCAGGACCCTGAACCCTGTCCCAGCCGCTGTGGATGTTGCGGTTGTCTTTGGTCCACATGATGAGCGGCGGCGGGTCGCCCTCCACCGGACAGGGCAGCTTCATGGTGCGGCCCAGACGGACGCTCTGCCGGTGGGCCACTCGCTCCGACACCCGGGGTGGACCTTAACGAGGGAGAGAGAGGAAAAGGAGAGCTTTTATTCTGAAAAACTGTGTGATATTTTCTGATTTATGGAGAAGTTCTGTCACTCGACACCTTCAGAAACAGATCAGATAACAGGAAGCTTTTTGTTTCCGCTGAGTTGGAATGAAATCAGTGAAAAGCTGCTGCTCGTTTCCACACGACTCAAATCTTTGCCTTAATAGGTCATTCTGAGCCAGTCTGGCAGAGAAACAACAGCTTCCTTCTGACGACTACGAGCCATCGAAGCATCAGAAATATGAATCCTCAGATGACCAATATTTGGAATAAATATACATCAGAGTGAAATCTTGAAATACAGAACCATCAGTAAAATTCACTCAACTGTGTTCAGAGGAACCGTTCTCTGATACTTCTACATCCTTTCCTCTGTGTTTTGCAGGAAAATATTGCAGATTGATATTAATCGATGGCTCATGATATGTTAACCAATCAGACAGTGTTGTCAAGCCAAAGGAGCTCATTCTAAAACTAATTATTTTATCAGCAATCTGACAAAAATACAAATAAAAAAACCCAAGAAGAAGAAGAGCAACAACAAAAAACACTAATTGTTTGCGCTTTATTTTATTAACCAGCTTGCATGACAAAGAGCTGCAGCTAATTAATTTCATGATCAATTATTTGAATAAAGATATGGTTTAATCTATGAAATGAAATAAATAAAAGAGAGAGAATAAACTTCCCGGAGCCTGAAGTGACTTCTTCAGCTGTCGTGTTTTGTTCGTAACTTGTCGAAAACCAAAATATGTTCATTTTATAATAATTTATGACAAAGAAAAGCAGCAAATCTTTAATCTGGAGAAGCTGCAACCTGACAATGATCAGGACTTATCACTCACTTCAGCTCTCAGGCTCTGATTTAGATATTAAACGTTCACACTGACGATGTCCTGGGTGTGTCCAGAACCAGATAACTGCTCTGTTTCAGTCTGAGAGGCTGCTGAGCGATGGAGGCGTCTGACAGAAGTAGGCGTGTCCACAGGTTCGACGCCGAGGTCAGGACGACCTCTCGTAGCGCTCTCCTGGCGTGCTCCCCGTCTGCAGGCCTGCAGCCACTCACCGCTTGTTCCCAGCAGAGAAATAACGCCATATATGGCGTTTAAGGCAAAGTGATTAACCTTTCAGAAGTTCACGTTGACATTCTGAACACAATAGATTCCCAGCGAGCGATCACAAAGCCGAGCTAACGTGAAGCAAGATGTCGTGTCGAGACCCGAAATCAGCCGTGACCTCGACCGCTCGGTAGCCTGTGAAACCACACACCAGAAAAACAGAGGAGCGAGCTGACGGAGGGAGGAAATCAGAGAATGATGGAGAGAACAAACGGGGGGTGAGGAGGAGCTGGAGAAGGAGAGGAAGGAAATAAAGAGATGGAATTTAAGGGAGTGAGTTCGAGAGGAGAAATATGGCCGAAGTACAAAGAAACACAAACAGGAAGATGGAGAGATGGGAGACGGAGGAGCGAAGGAGTTTACGAGGCTCGACTTCTCATCACTCCAACAACAATAGCCTCCAGATATAAAACACACGACGGGCCACTGCGGAACAAACAGGACAACAAAAGGCGACTGTGTGGAGACGGAGCAGAAAACAGCCTCCGTCAGGTGGCGTCCTGCGCCGGAAGAGAGGGAGGTTTGATCTGAACAATGTGGCTGATAGAGGCTTATCACCCGGCGTGATAAAAGCTGAGAGACGAATGTAAACACGTTTAACTGAAACCTTTTGTCTGATGCTTTCTTATCGCAGGTGATTAACAGCCCGGTGCCAGGTACCACAGGTGGAGACCTTCACTCCGCCCAGAGCTCTCTGGTTGTTTTCAGGCAGCTCAAGTAGAAAATGGTAAAGTTAATATTAGGGCTGGGTATTGTTAAGAATTTCACGATTTCGATTTGATATCGATTCGATTTCAATATTGATTGAAATGCTTCGATATCGATTCAGTATCAAGTAGAAATACACAAGAGTACCAGATATTTTTTTAAAATAATTATTTATTTAGTTTCATGCCTTATGAACAGCCGTTGTATAACTCATAGCATGACAAAACATGACACTGTTTTAACACTGAACTAAAGTGCATGTAACTTAAATTATGTATTTCTTTCCGCTTGGAAACTGTAAATAACTCGTAGCATTTTGGGCAAAAAAACAAACATCTGAAAATATAACATCGGCACAATAATACCAGTGTGGTATACAAAAGTAAAAACATCTATGTGCTGTGAACCACGGTACCCATACCAACACGCAAACACATGACACAAGCCGCCGTCCCGAAGCCGTACGAAGAGAAAAAGACCGCTGTTTTGGAGTTGTTGAAATCGACAGAGAGAGCGGCTCTTACATGTGATGGCGACGGACTCCTACGTAACTATTACCTCTCATTACATTTCTAACGAGTGGGCACTAGTGTCACGGCGTACCGTGGTTCGAGCGTGTGTGTACCATCTTCTTAAAACCCACGTTTTCGATGACACTGTACGGCCGCAGGTTCTTGCATATGAAGACGAACGAAGAAGTTATGGTTTGGTCTCGTGCGGCCCCGTCCGTACAGTGCGAATCACACGAGGGTGTTGCTCACAGCGCCCCCACTGGCCAGGGGCTTGAATCGATTCAGAAGATTGCTGAATCGATATTTTTACCCACCCCTAGTTAATATATATATTTGAGCCAAGACAAATCAGAAGTCGATGCTGAGAGGGGAGTAACTGTGCACAGAAGTCAAAGTTCAGCGCTGCGGGAAAAAAACCCACCTTGGCCAAACCCATCCGGATACGTTTCATTTCATCGGGGCGATGCTGTCAGATGTGCGTCAGCGTGTTCACATGTTAACAGCGTGGGAGTAAAAGTTTCCACTCGAACTTTGGCTCCGCGTTACGCGCATTAATCTACATACCATGTCGTCCACGCTGGCACTAATGCTGCAAACCATTACGGCTCCATCGAGCGCATTTCCACATGTGGACGGGACGAGATCGGGGTCAGACGGCTCACGCTGCCGTCAGCAGACGACCCGCTCTGCCTCCTGGAGGGATCGTTCCAGGCTGTTGGTCTGTTTTTTCATCCAGCAGCTTCATCAATCTTTATTCAGGTTAGAATATTTTACTGCAGGGTTGCAAGAAAATGGTGAAAATGATCCATCAAATCTCTTGTGGAAGACTTTTCCTTTCTTTAGGCAGAACTGAGGAGTGAGTAACTCTGATTCACAGCCTTCCTGCAGGAGATTAAAAAAACACAACTTGCTTTTTATTGGGGCTGATATTCAGCATTTTTTCCAGTCACCAGTATTTTGAGCTCTGACGCAGCAACTTATCAAATAACTGCAGTGCACTTTGGTATAATACTCGAGTAAACTGTGTTTTTCTTTCACTGCAGATGCTTATTGGTGCTCAATATCTGTTCTCTCTCTCCTCTGTTGTACAAAAACCAGTACATGAATCTTGATTTCCTCGCTATACAGTACGTAGACGTAGGAGATGAACGCGGTGAAGTGCAGCTGAGTCGAGCTGCTTATAAAAGAAGGAGGACAGTAACAGTAGTCTCTTAGTGTTTGCTGTCCCGACGGGCTGCAGCAGGAGAGCAGGAGGTGGACACGATGATGGATGGATGGAGGTGAAATGTGTGAAAAAGACATTAGTCACGCAGAGGTATTCAGGGAGCCTCTCTTCCTCCTCCTCCTCCTCCTCCTCCTCCTCGCTGGATGGCTTTCTCATCAGGGGCCCGAGAGCTTCCTCGCTTTCCGAACATCTACTTCTTTCTTTCTCTTTCTCTCTCTGTTGTCCCACTTTCACTCTGCGCTCTCCTGACTCTCTCCAGATTAATCGTGGCCCTTTAATGTTCCTGTTTTTTCTCTCTCTCTGTATTTATTTCTTCCTCTCTCCGGCAGATTGAAATCTCATTCCCCTGCTCCCCCTCTCTCTCTCTCTCTTAACCCCTTGCCTCCCCTCCTGTCCTCTCTTTCTCCCTGTCAGCGCTCGTTTCCTCCCTCTCTATTTTCCCCTCTCGCTCTCTCCTTTCTCTTTCATCGCTCTCGTTCACGCCGTCCTCTCCGTCCGATGCCGTATCTCCCTCCTGTGTGTGATTTACTGGCCTCCTTCCCCTGGTTCTTCCCCAGAGGATCACAGGAGCAGGACCTCTACCTGAACCTCTCAACTTTCCACAGTTAACCTCTCCTACATCTCTCCCCCGATGAAGGGAACACACACCAGCAGCCTCCTCCTCCTCCTCCTCCTCCTCTGTGACCGACGTAAAGTCTTTTTAAATCTGTCTCCAGGGGCGAAACTGAAGCGAGCAAAAACTATTCTTCTCTTTCACGAGTCGCAGGGTCGTCATTCTTTAACAAATATGTGCTGCAGAAAGGAGGAAAATGCTGCAAATATGTTGGTTAAATTACGCTAATGACCGTCTGTGTGTCTTTGTGTGCATTTGTTTAGGAAACCTCCGTCTTTGTGTGTCCGCAAAAGAAAAACTGGAGGTCTGTTTGGTCCATTTGGGTCTGACGGTGCTGCCTCACCTGCAGCTGGCTCCGCAGCAATCTAAAGCACCTTGAAGGTTGTTTGTCCGACTCCAGACACGCTGTGCAGACTCAAACCCTCCCTCACTTCCATCTTACACACAGGCAGTGTGTAGGTAGGTTGCACGTCTCACGTTACGTGCACGTCTGGTATTCAAGGCCCAGGTCAGACGCTCCCACAGAGCTGCACATCCTCTGCGTGGACGGAGTCTGAAGGCCGAATAACGTGGAGCAGGAATCAGTTCATACCGTCTGTTCTCTGACTGGTCGATCCCAAAACAACTGCAAAAATGCAGCTGAAGTGCCGTTAACGGAGTGATAAATCATATCAGTCTGTTCAATATGAAGCTGCAGCCAGAAGACAGTTAGCTTAGCTTTGCAAAAAAGATTTAGAAGAGGGGGAAACCACCAGGAAACCACAGGATCTGAAGCCAGTTTGACTCAGTGTTATAACTGTGTAGCTGCGAAAAAGACTGAATGAACTTTATTTATTCAGGTCGATAACATTAAGAAAGTCTAGAAGAGCATGTTGGAGAGCGAGCGAGTAGCGATGGTCACACCCACGGAGCAGCGCGTACTTTTGGAAACTTCTGAAAAATTTTAAACTCAAATCACAAAAAAATTGGCAACACGTGAATAACATCTGAGCGTCGGGAAAGGCTGAGTCATCGAACGCAATCGTCACTGAGCTTGAACTATCTTCTCGGAACTGAACTTGTTTTTATTTCAATCAATCGACTAAAAAATGAGTCAGACTAAAGAAAATAATTCTGACTTATTTGGAAATTAGTATCATGGATGACTAGTTTATGACTCAGAGTAAGATTCTAATTCACCTCACGCTTCATCGTCTCGCCCTCCGATCCCTCCGATGTGTCTCAGCGTTCCAGGATCTCTGGACCCGACTCGTGTTATCAGCGTCGGGCTTTGGTGCTGCTATCTCAACATCTCAACAGATCGTTATTCTTAGATTTGTCTCATCGATGTGACTATTTTTTCTCGCTTTAACCTACAAATCCAACTCGCAAAGCTGTTTGCATCTTCCCACGCTAACATCAGCAGATACAACACGGTCGAGTGTGTTTTCTTTGGTTCTCTGCTCCACATACTTCTTTGAAATTTCAAAGATCGCTGCCAACTTCTATCTGAGCACTCAAATCAGAGTCACAGATGTTTCCATCAGTGAAAAAGGTGACGAAGAAGGATTTACAGTAGAAAACGCTCACAAGAAGACGACTGAGGTTTCACGAAAGCAGCTGAAGAAGCTAGTCGTAGCATCTGAATACTATAGGTGCTGAAAAGTTACCTGCTAACGTAGTAACTCTGGTGTTGCATGTGTTGGCGGTGTGTGACAGACGGGATTACCCTTTATTCTTCGGACGGAGAGCCGGGTTTTAACGTTCCAGCGGTCTGAAGAGTCAGATGGTTCTGCAGAGTCCAACACAACGTTGTTGTTGGCAGAGCAGCGAGACCGAGCGAGAGGGGAGAGCCGAGGAATGCTTTTGATGGAGTGCACTTAACAGCAGGACTCAGCGCTGATGGACTGCGCAAGGTAGATGTGTGTGTGTGTGTGTGTACAGTGTGTGTGTGTGTGTGTGTGTGTGTGTGTGTGTGTGTGTGTGCATGCTGAGGTCCACGAGAGGTCATCATTATTATCGGATCAGACATAAAAGCAACACTCACCTCTTTCTTTCTCTCTCGTACTTTTAACTAAGCTCACAGTTTATCCTTTCGCAATCAGCTTCAGTGAGAGTTGTGTGTGTGTGTGTGTGTGTGTGTGTGTGTGCTCAAATTACCTCCGTACCCGTAAGTCCGTTATTTACGCAACGCTTTCGGGGAAACCCGGTAATCCTCCCCCTCCTCCGCTGTTATGTTTCTGAATCTGAATTTTCTTTATAAGCACGAATCCTGTTATCATATCGATGCTCTCGGAATTGATTCTGACCAGCTGGACAGCTGCACTGATAAAAATACAGGTCTTGATCTACTTAAAAAAAGTAAGGCAACTTTTTGCATCATTTTATCCCGTAGATCAAACAAGAGTCGTCTTTGTTTGTACAACATTAATTTTGCAAGTAAAGTCAACTTACTTTTACAAACAAAGTCAACTCGGTTGTGTTAAGTTGAATTTACTTGCAAAAGTAAGTTAACATGACTTGCAAGATTAATGTTGTACATACAAAGACAACTCTTGTTTGATCTACATGATAAAATGATGCAGAAAGCTGCCTTACTTTTTCTCAGTAGATAAAACACATTATATTTTTGTCACGGTGAGCCACTTAAATCAAGTATGTGATCTACGTGTTGGTCAATCTGTCCAATATAAACATTACATGACATTTTTGCCTCATGGTGCTAGAAAAAAATGACAACAACAAAATTAAGAGGGTGAATTCCCTGGAAACCATAAGTACACTCAGCACCCACACGGGGCGGGGTGCAGTTGGAGCAGAGTAAATACAACAAGCAAATAGTGTGTTGTGTGGATCTGCATAAGAAAATGTGTTGAGCCACTTTGTTTTTTATTGTTATTATCACAGGCTTAATTATGTTACAAATACATATTTTTATATTCACTTTTTTCAGTGTGGTTGTGAAACATCACGTGATCAGAACCGGGTCGTTCTGTTTTTACAGATTCAACCCAGCGAATGTCTTCGTGTTGTTCACTCACACACACTCACACACACTCAGGCTTCGTCTTTTGGCCTGAAGCAGCAGGCGGACTGATGGCTGAACATTAAGTTGTCTTCCTTAAGTTCACACACACACACACACACACACACACACACACACACACACACACACACATCCACCCTAACAATAGGTCAACTACAGCTCGTTACTGCGTCCTGACAGCGAACACCGAGCCCGAGGCTGAGGAGGAGGAGGAGGAGGACGCACCGACATCGTTCAAGAGCTACATGACACACACTCAAAACCGAAGGCTTACACTTGTCTCACACACACACACACACACACACACACAGAAGAAAAACACACAGCGGCCAGAAAGAGTGTGAGGAATCTGCTGAGTGGTCGGTTCGGCCACCTGATCCCCTGAGAGCACACACACACACACACACACACACACACACACACACACACACACACACACACACACACACACATGTAAAGGTGTAAAACCACCTGTTATCCTGTTTCCATTTGTTTGTATCAGATATTTTACTGCCTGATAAAACTCTAACTCTTCCCCGAGGTGTGATTTCTTCTCGCTCTCACGTTTTCCCTCCTTCACTACGTCTCTTTCTCTCTCTGCTCCTTTCACTAAAGCATTTTTCTAATTAATGGTTATAGCGTTCCACCTTTTCTTCTCTTCTGGCTGCTGCACCTGTTTGCTTTTCACCGGAGAGCAAAGTTCCCACAATCAGGCGAAAGTAAAAAGAACAAATGCGGCTGTTTAGAAAAGAAAAACCCGCCGAACGAGTACGAAGCTTTAGACTTAAAGACTTCACACGTTTAAAGAAACTGGCCACGACATGAAACTGTAGAAAATTATATTAAATTGCGATACAGTCGTGCACTTCCCTCCAAAAACAGAGAGCAGTGTTTAAGTTTCATGTTAATGTTCTGGACCCAGCGGGCCGCTTCCTGTCGGGGTTACACTTGGCACCAGCAATAAATCTGTTCAGTGTGAAGAAAAAAAGGTATGAATTATGTTTCATTCTGCTCAAATGTGCACAGAAGAGAAGATTTATGAAACAATTAATTCAACTAACTGAGTGGGAAAAGAAATTATGGGAACAATTCGCTACTATTTATTCAACTGTGGGAGAAAACGTCTCGCTGCTACCTTCGTGTAACTGATGGCGAACATGTGGCGAACGCTCCCACATGCTGCTGTGAGATGTGTGTAATTATAAAAGAACAATTTCATTTATTTCTGGATGTTCTGGTCTCGTTACTCATGTTTCAGTTTATAAACTAAATCGATATGACAAAAAAATCATCTGTTATTATTGTTTTTGGGGCCTTTTTTATTGCTTTATTGGATAAGACGGCTTAGAGAGATGACAGGAAACGGGACTCAAACTGCCATGTTGTGGTTATTTTGACAGATGTCACCATAATAAAGATCATCAGGTGAAGGATCTGCATCAAATTGTACTCATTCGTTGATACCAGCCACCAAAATATGGCTTAATTTTTTCAGATCCATGCAGTTTTCTCTGTGAAATCAACAGAAAAGTCCAAAAACAGCCGTCTTCATGGGATCTGAAACCCATCGTCCATCCAAGTTCAGTAGTTTTGGTGCAAACCTGCTGACAAACCAGCTAATGATGCTGAAGCGAGGATGGGATTTGTAGGCCGGAGCATCTAAATGCTTCATTTATAACAAGTCTGTGAATATTCTCATTCATCCAGGTCATAGTTATCTCAAGGAAATTGAATCGAACGCAACTGGATTTGGTTTTTGTCTTGAAGACGTTTCACCTCTCATCCAAGAGGCTTCATCAGTTCCTGCTCGCTTGACTAGGCTGGGACTCCGTAAAGCCTTTTATAAGCTTCAGAAGAATGTTCTCGGTTCCAGCTGCCCTCAGGTTCTCGGTGGTTTGCAGAACTTTATGTTCTCTGTCTTGGTTTTCCTCAAAAGCCGCGTTCCTACTTTTCTCATGTTCTGGTAACTTCCATCTCACCTTCAAGAGACTCGAGGCCTCGAGGCTCAGTACCTGCAGGCTTCATCAAGTTGATGATGAAGCCTCTTGGATGAGAGGTGAAACGTCTTCAAGACAAAAACCAAATCCAGTTGTGTTCGTTTCAATTTCCTTGAGACTTCATTTATAACGTACGTTGTGGCTCATTTTATTCAGAAATTGCAGCTCCTGCAGTTTGAATATCACACTGACTCCAAGGTCCCAGAATAAACACTGCGGCAGCTTCGTCTCTTGAAGGTGAGATGATGATGATGATGATACCAGAACATGAGAAAAGTAGGAACGCGGCTTTTTAGGAAAACCAAGACAGAGAACATAAAGTTCTGCAAACCAGCGAGAACCTGAGGGCAGCTGGAACCGAGAACATTCTTCTGAAGCTTATAAAAGACTTTTACGGAAACCACATCATGCACAGTGTGTGTGTGTGTGTGTGTGTGTGTGTGTGTGTGTGTGGAACGTGAGGAAAGAATCACAGCAGGAAACAGACACACACTTAAGTGAAGCGATGGAGTCAGGAGGGGATGAAGACGCCCGAGTTAATCCACACAAACAGCCACCTGCTGACGTCTGAGGATCTGCAGGTGAACTGGACAAGAGGCTGACACTTTAATCACCACCTCGGATAAAAACTGTAACAGAATGTGCTGTGCTGTCTCCACCCTCCGATCACAAAGACACAAAGACCGACAGAGTCAAAGACGTCCTCGACGCTCCATTAACCACCTGCAGTCGGGACTTGTTGGAAACTGATCTGGGAGCTGCTCACGAGCGAAGACACAGGAGGATGTTTTCTGTTTCTCCTGTTTCTCACGGACGACGGCTGAGTTAGATTTCACAGTTTGACAGTGAAACACCACACCTGAGTCCTGTGATGACATCACAACATCCACGTGACCCCCTGAGC